>CM056388.1:28459941-28864750 GCA_029718625.1 Synaphobranchus kaupii | reverse complement strand
ATCCTACTGGCATATATACATTTAGCACTGCCTTCAAACTCCTGATATATACATACATTTACCACTGCCTTTACACTACTGATCCTACTGTTATATACACACATTTACCACTGCCTTTACACTACTGATCCTACTGTTATATACACACATTTACCACTGCCTTTACACTACTGATCCTACTGTTATATACACACATTTACCACTGCCTTTACACTACTGATCCTACTGTTATATACACACATTTACCACTGCCTTTACACTACTGATCCTACTGTTATATACACACATTTACCACTGCCTTTACACTACTGATCCTACTGTTATATACACACATTTACCACTGCCTTTACACTACTGATCCTACTGTTATATACACACATTTGTAAAAAAAAAGTAGTGACCATATTACCCGCAGTTATTGACAGCCATTAGGTTGGACACCAGCATAAATGGATAGGTCAGCATGCTGGCAAAGAACTAGGAAGAGGGGGAAAACAAACGTGGAACACTAAATTACTGATGAAGCCAATGGTCTTTAACCAACCAAAAGCCAATGGTAAATTCATTCTCATTCAGTCCATCATCCCTTTTTTGATGCAAACAATTAGGCTCATTCACAAAGGTTGCCAGTATTGTTGCCTTCAAGGTACACTGTCGTATGAAATATCCCCTCGTACCAGGGTGTGAAAATAACACCCGCCACCGGCCAAAAGCTGGTAAAATTCTGATTTGCGGTTGGTTAAGAATTTTCTGAAAAGGTTAATTACATGCCCTGCCTCCTATCACAGAAGAGAAACGGGTATTTTTGCTGTTGACATTCTCATTTTAATGACATGCAAATGTAAAACTGATATGGCACTAAGGGTAGCACAGTACAGAAAAAAGCCTGCAACGCCAATATTCACAGATCAAAAACAATCCCAATAAGGATGGTCTGGCTGGCCTCTACCCTTGTGGAAATGGGTGGCAACTTTTATGAACAATTCCTCACATCACTAATGCTTTTTATCAATATCAGAACGATTTTATGACCCACTAACATTCTTTGCAATGATTTGATGAATGATCCCTCGAACATCATTTATAATGGGTTTATGAATGACCCCTCTAACATCCATTATCATGGTTTTATGAATGACCCCTAATATCCCTTATGATTGTATGAATGATCCCTCTCACATCCTTTATAATGGGTTTATGAATGACCCATACAATACTTTATGGTTTTATGAATGACCCCCAATATCCTTTAACTATTTTATGATCCCTTGAACATCCTTTGTGTTTAAGAATGTCCCCTCTAACATCCTCTATAAAGGTTTGATGACCCCTAATATCCTTTATATTTTATGAATGATCCCTCTAACATCTTTTATAATGGTTTTATAAATGACCCCTACAATCCTGTGTTTATGAATGTCCCTTCTTATATCCCTTATAATGGGTTCATGAATGACCCCTGAAACATCCTTCATAAAGGTTTTATGACCCCTAATATCCTTTATAATTATTTTATGAATGTTCCCTCTAATATCCTTTATAATGGGTTTATGAATGACCCTTAATACCCTTTATAATGGGTTTATGAATGACCCCTATGACCCTATTAGTGGCAGCAGCACACAGGGTAAAAGGGGTTAGTTGGTGTCCGTGATGACTCACCCCTGTCACAGTTTGGGAGCAGTTCTTGATTTCACCCATATGATTCATCTATTGGAAGAGAAGATGACAAGTATGTGAATGTTATGCATCAATTCAGAGCTCTGTGAAAACCATCTATTTTCAAACTGCAGGTGTTCTTAAAGGTATGAGAAATGCATAATGTAGGTAAAAGCTGAAGGTATGGAGCTGAAAACACACACTCACCAGCCACTTTATTGGGTACACCTATCTAGTACCTACCCGGTACTGCTGCCTACTGGATGTTTTTTGTTTATTGCTCCATTTTGAAAATCCCAGAAGAGCAGCCGTTTCCGAGATGCTGGAACCACCATGTCTGGCACCAACAATCATACCACGGGTCAAAATTGCTTAGATCACATGTGTCTAACGTTTCGTCAAACAACTAAGCCTCTTCACCATGTCTGCATGCTTTATATATTGAGCTGCAGCCATATGATTTGCTATTTAGAGCAGGCTATTTGTGCCAACGAGCAGGTGTACCTAAAAGTGGCCAGTGACTGTATATATATATTCATATCCTCCTGAACCCAGGATCCCCCTGCTAAATGACAATTTCAAAGTGTGGTTAAAAAAAACTAAAGGCTTGGTTTTTTCCCCACCAAAACATGTATTTTTTAAATGTATTTATATATTTATGTATATATTTTGTACATGGTATGTAGTGTAGTCTCAACTAATGAGCACAAAGTTCCGCAACACTGTTTAAAATTATTCATCCGCATTTTTCCAACCCTTGCGCACAACATCTTTGAAGGCCCATTTCCTATTTCTGTCTTTCCTATGAAGCAGAACACGTACACGCAAGCACGCGTCCTAGTGCAAACATACATTGAATATAACCGCGGTTTTGTGAACTCAAATAATGCTGGCGAAGTCTGATCTTTTTAGATTTTGTTCATTTTTGTTTAAAAATATTTTTTAAAGGAGAGCAGACAGTCTATCCTCCTTTCTTGTTTTTTTCACTTTTTATTCAGACAGGGGAAGCTGAGGGGGGTAACAGATAGAGAAAGCACCACAGTGCAGCTTTCACATGTGCAAATGTGCTCCACCTTCCATGCATTCAAAACCTTTAGTAACTCTGGCCATTTACATTGTACTGTAGCGTTCGGTCTTGACGATAACGTGACGTCATCTCTAATATTTGCATAACATTTTTGAGCGCCCTTTTATAAGTTGCTATGGTTACTAGTGTCTACTAAATTCCCAAATGGAAATTCGTCTCCAAAACAGAGCCCACTACAAGGACAGAGCAGCAAGCATGTCCTTACCGAGTTGTCTATTGCATAGGTGTTGATGAGGTGGGCCAGCATGTTGCAGATCCACAGAGCCAGCACGTCCCCAAGGAGACGAGGGATCATCCCACTGCGATAAACAGGAAGCTGTGATCAAGCTCAGTCGCGCAACAGAAACTGAAAGCAGCACTGTATTGCATCACAGTGAATGCATCTGCAGACGTGGATGTGCATGGCTGTACAATGCGATTATCTTTTTCATTGGAACCACATGAAACTCTTTAAAAGATAAATTATATAAACTAGCATCCTCTTATTTTGGTCAGTGCTCAAGTGTCTGTCTTTTTCAGTAAAAACTCTTAACTGTAAAGTGCATGCACAAACGCATACTTTCACTTACTGGTCCACGTGTACACACTGACATTTCACATCCATGATTTTATTAAATATGCCAGATTAAGAATGCTGCAGTCGTCACAAACTATTTCCTCTTTACCGGCATCTGTACCACTCCCATCCCGTACAAAATACCGTCTGAGCAACAAAACAGATTAAACGCAGAAAGCATACAGAGTGACAGATGTATAGCTTGTTCTTATGAATACATACGCAAAAAATCCCAGAATTCCTTCTTCCCTGTAGATTGTGCAGATGGAGTCAAACACACCACTGTGGAAATAAGTGATTGATATGGTTATCAATGTTTCTTAGACTCATGTTACCCTGGTACAGTGAACAGTCAATTAACATTTGTATAATATAATCTGCCCTACTAAAATTATCACATGGTACTACGGAAATGATGGCAAGACACTTTAAAGCGCACATATGAATGGGTAATAAAACGAGCATTATTGCCTTTTATTAAAATTCATACTCTGGGGAACTCTGTGTGCATTTTGCTTTGTGATTTAGGAAAAAGCAGCACACTCACCCCCTTAAGGTGTGCCACTTAGTCATGTGATTGTTCCAGATTATTCTTGATGTCTCTACACCTTCCCTAAATGTCTCTACTGGAGGGAGAGGACTCAGTATGTCATAAGCGCACACACACACACATCAGCAGCTTATGCACTCTGACGGCTGACAGTAGAAGGGCGTGTTACGAGCAATGAAGTGGAATACGAAAGCCCCGGTGACATTTACTTTCCTGTTAAACCAGAAAGAATCAGGAACAATCACACCCCTGACCACTGCTGACATATCCAGAGTCAACATCATAGTGGCCAACCCTAAGATTATTTCATTTGTAGAGACACCAATAGAAATCTAGGGGACCATCTCTGAACCAGGAAGTGGAACTGTACAATGAGGAAGGCGCAGAGCAATAGCAGGAGAAAAAAAGTTAAAGCTTATAATGATTTTTCACTTCAATTTATTTATGTATTTTTCATAAAATTTTGCCATAACTGCACCACAGAGCACAGTTGGGCTTCTCTTTCCTCGACCCTGTGCATTATTTCCTAGCAATCTCAGAACCGTATTATGCCATTAGCCAATTCAAACATGCGCACTTGCCCACCCCCCAATTCCCATAGAGATCCATTCAAATGTTATAGTATCGCTTGTAAGAGTACCAGAAAATAAGATATCAAGAGTCCTTTGATATTTAGAAGAAATGAGTAATCCAAGGCAGCTCTACAAAATTAAAAAGCCTTTATTGAATGGCTCACATTATTTAGAATATTAAAAAACCAACATGTTTCGGCCTACATAGGGCCTTCATCAGGGTATGATCATCATACCCTGATGAAGGCCCTATGTAGGCCGAAACATGTTGGTTTTTTAATATTCTAAATAATGTGAGCCATTCAATAAAGGCTTTTTAATTTTGTAGAGCTGCCTTGGATTACTCATTTCTTCTAATTATCACGGATCCTACCCCGGATTTAATCCAAAGAGCACCTACAACTTAACACAAAACCAAGAACGCCGAAGCCCTCTCCATATCCTTTTTTGATTTAGTCCTTTGATATTGTTGGATCACAGACATCAGAAAGTCATGGCATGCAAAGGATATGCGACCAAATATTTAAAATTATTACTTTATTCTACATTGTGAAACTGTCCAATATTTTTTGATGCCCGAAAATGGGGGAGACTATGTACAAAAGGTTCTATAATTTCTAAACTGTTTATTTGATATGGATGAAAATACCCCCAAATTAAAGCTGACAGTCTGCACTTCAATCCTAACCATCATTGTCAATGTATCCTTTCAAACTCAGTGTTAAGAGTACAGAACCAAAATAACAAACAAATGTGTCACTGTCCAATGAATTATGGTGCTCAGTGCTCACTGTACATTATCTCTGTGAAATAGCTCACTGTACATTATCTGTGTAAATTCACTCCTGTTTTTGATAAACTTAAATGATGATAAAAGCACTCACCAGTATTTGGTTTCTCTGCCAACAAACTGGACCATACATCTTAGAGTGATCACTGGAAATAAAGAACACAACATTAGCACATCAGATATTCACTAAACTCAATTACACCACATTGTAAACTGAGTTAAAGCGGTACCAGATCCACACACTAGCAATGGGTTTGAAACAGAGGAAGCACGAATCGCTAATCATTTTTAGAAGGAGCTTCCGTTTCAAAGATTTTCAGCAAACTTTTGTTATTGAGAGATTGTGAGAGCAAGCAATGATGTGGTTACCATGGAAAGGGTGTGTGACAACTGTGGCACAGGAGCGGGCAATCATCTCTTTGGTGGTCTGTAGTCAGGGGACGAGAGTGGGACAGAGTGACAGAGTTTCCCATGATCATACAGATACTGCTGTTGTGCATAATAGAACTAAAAACCAGATCACCCCTATTTCTTACAGAGATAAATGAACAGGCAGTCAGCGTGTACGTTGAGGTAAAACGTGCAATGAAAGGGAAACGATGGGCCGTGATCTTAAATGGTCTTTCGATGATTTTTAAATTGATATAGACACAAGGCTGTACTACAGCGTGACTAAAAAGATACAGGTAGAAATGAAGAAACTGTACACATTGCATAGTCAACCCTTTTCTTGCACAAACTAAAAGTTCAGTTTGTAGAAATCAATCATTAAAAGAATAAAGATGACAAAAGATAAACGGCCAAGTAATGAAGCTGATAACAAGTCCTTGGCTAGATAAGCAAAACATTCCCAATTCAACAGACTAAAGGTTACCTCTGAGCCAGAATTCCCCTTTCCAGGAGGTGACTATTGACTGATCCACTGACGGGTGCAAAGGTGATGCCAAATTTATTGAGTAATTTATTTTAAAAAGGCACAAACCGGGTATAATGATGAACTAATAAACCTTAATTAACGGCCGGCCAGTTCAATGCTTCTATGACTTGGCTGAATTCAGAAGGCTGTTAATAAACATGGCTACCCCAAACAGAATCTCTTGCACTTCTGCACAAAATATTTCTATAAACAACATTAATGAAACATTCCTTGACTGTGGAAGATTTTTTCGTAGTATTTTCAATAATATTCAGATTATGTGATCATTTTCACAAAAATGCTGAAATTAAGTAATTTTTCACCTCATTTACGACATGCTTTAGAGATCCTTCTCCTTTTTCACAGAGTCCGTGTTCCTGAAAGGGGAAAATTGTACATAGTACAGACCTCCATGCAGTTTAAACAACAATGCCAAGCAAATCTACTGCTGATCCAGGAACGGAGTCGGTAAAGCTTCACTGCAATTGTAGAAATTGCTTTACTAACATTTAATCGATGCCTTACAATGGGTACGTTTACAATGGGTACACACTGCCTGCGTTCCGTTGTGGCCTGAAGACACACCTCTTCAGACTCCACCTTGACTGATATACTAATCTAGGACCTTTTCTCATGGTACTTGTTCCCTGTGTTTACTTGTCTGTTTGTTATAGTTTATAATAGTATCTAGAATAGAATTATAGTATAGCTGATTTACCCACAGCTTACTGTGAACTACATTCAATGTTCATTACTAGGGATAGCTGCTACGTTATGTGAAGGATGTGCTTTGTCTTATCCGTTCTGTAGTTACTTCGATGACCTTTCTGCATGCACTTATTGTATGTCGCTTTGGATGAAAGCGTCTGCTAAATGACTAATGTAATGTAACGTACATGCACACTAATACTCCGATCTTAACCCAGAAGTGGAGAGAGGGGCGGTGTAACGTCAAAATTGTTCCACCCGTAAACATTTTCTTGGCCTGGGGTTCCTTCAGGATCTCACTCCCAGAATTTTATTGTTAAATTAACGCATTTCACCGGTGAAAATATATTGTCCAGTGTTACGAGCTTATGTTTGGACTAGCTAGCTGGCTAGCACATTGAATTACAAATTATCGAGAAATTGGCCAGATTTAGAGATCGGTAAAGCAAGCTATAATAATAATGGCTACAATTATATAAATCAACCACAAGCAAATAGCTATAAAATAACTAGCTATAATAATAACTACTAGCCAGCTATAATGATGAAAATAGTAATACAAATTTTTGTCCTTGCAACGGGAAGCAGTAGCTACCTTTTCCACAGAGCAGATTATGGAGCAAATCATATAAACGCGGCTTTTGGAGTAATCACATTTCTTATGTCCATGTGAACGCGATAAGCTAAATACTGGCCTAAGCTGATAGCTTCCAGTCATCGGATATTGCTGTGCATGTAAACATACCCAGTGTCTTATCTTCAGCTTAGTTATGTAATAACTGATTTTCCTGTTGCTTTCAACAAAGCAACGCTACAGTATGCAGAGTTAAAAAAGCAAACATATGAGAGAGTCAGTGATGAGGACCGATATGGTTACATTGTAACTTGCAAAGTGGACAGGCACAAATGATTTACCTCAGCTTGCTGGCCTCCTTCCTGGCATCTCTGTAAAAGATTGAAAGATAAATGCACTGAGATACAACTATAAACCCCAGTGTCCTCAGACGACCAGACAAATATTAAGACACATTTTGTTACAGGCTATGTTGTATACATTATGTTACAGGCTATGTTGTATACATTATGTTACAGGCTATGTTGTATACATTATGTTACAGGCTATGTTGTATACATTATGTTACAGGCTATGTTGTATACATTATGTTGGCTTCTCTCTAAATGGTACTTAAATGAGAGGTCCCTGTATCAACATACATGAGATGAAACTGGGGTGCCTTGTGCCAACTGAACTTTATCCAACGTCTGAATGCAGAGCACCAGCACAGTGCATGGGTATTCCCTGCAGAGCACCAGCACATGGGTTCTGCCTGCAGAGCCCTGTAGAGAGCATGGGTTCTGCCTGCAGAGCCCTGTAGAGAGCATGGGTTCTGCCTGCAGAGCTCCCAGAGGTTTGATTGGTGTGTAGGGTTGGACGACGTTTTTAAGACATACCAGAGCTGGTAATGAACAGGCAAACATCAATTGGGTAGGTAAATAAATAGTTCCTTTTTCATTATTAGAAATTAACACATTGTTTCACCACCAATGTATGCACTTGATCACAAAACTATAATAATATAATTTAAATTGATAATTCATATAGTATAATAAATATAAGTGTAGTCAAGGCTTCAAGCTTTGCTTTAGTTTGCCAAATTTCTTAGCTAGCCACCTATATTCACTGGGCCATATATCATTTAGATTCAAAATTATTATTTGTTTTTACTCAGCGACCACAAGTAAATAACACATCAAGTACTAAATTTGCATAAGTGGGCTTCTTTTAGGATGTCTGTTTTGCAAGCCTTACCAATTGGTGTAGCTGTATGCTGAACAGAATGACAATTGGGTCAATTGTATACATAAAAAGTGAAATTATATATTAAAAACTCTAGAAAGTGAACTATCCATTCAAAATGAAACATCTATTATAAAATAAGAATTAAGTGGGTAGCGTCAGTTCTGAATTTAAACAAAACAATTAAAAAATATATATATTTTACACCTGGACATCTAACACGTGGGTTGTGTGCGCTCACCTGTAGGATTGTGCTGTGCGCACCTGGATATCTGCTAACATGCGGGTTGTGTGCGCTCACCTGTAGGATTGTGCTGTGCGCACCTGGATATCTGCTAACATGCGGGTTGTGTGCGCTCACCTGTAGGATTGTGCTGTGCGCACCTGGATATCTGCTAACATGCGGGTTGTGTGCACTCACCTGCAGGACTGTGCTGTGAACAATGGTGCCTATGGTCCCAGCGCAGAGCCTTGGCGCCAGGCCACTGAACAGCCCTGATTTCCCATCAATATTTATGATGTGTTTAGCTGGAAGGGGGGGGGGGGGAAACCACAGGCATAATTTAAATCAGTAAAATCTGTGGATGGAGTTTCAACACTAGAGTACACCAGAATAATCAGGACCAAAATATTCTGCCTGACCTTAAATTCTCCCTCCTTTTCACCACACCCCCCACCCCGCCCCCCCATATTTGGAATGCATGTTCCACATTTTTTGGGCCCTCCGATGACTTAAACTGTCTGTCAACTGAGGAAAGCATTACTCTTCACTCATTGGTCTGCAAGCTGAGCCAGCTGCTGGCCTGGACTTTAGGTCCTCAATCGACTGGTGGAGTCAACAACCGGGAATTGTCCAGCCAACTGAAACCCTAAGCCAGAGATACTCAAAGCAGACCCTCAAGGTCAGTTGCATGGCTGGCTTTCTCTTCTGTCTGATAGTCCATGGTCCAATTATGTCACCGATTGGACAGAGATTACTCTCACCTGGTGTGTCAGGATTAAATAATTCCTGATTACAGGGAAAAAAATGAAAACCAGTACTACTGAGCATCACTGCCCTAGGTACATGGGCACTGCTGCTGCCAATGACATCGCCCCACTCGTGGCCAAACAGCTTACACATGGTCAAAGATTTGCTGGCCTGTGGGGCTCCTCACTGCAAACAATACAAGTACCTATGCTGCATTCATGTGTTACGTTCCTCTGCTTTCTGTTTCCCCTGCATTGCGTTTCGTTTTGGCTTTTGGGCTGCTGTGTTTCTCGGTGTCTCCCATACTGGTGGAGATAGGCTACTGACAATCATGGTCCTATATGGAGATCCTGAGAGCTGCGCTGGAGGGACGACACACGCTGTTGCCTGGCAACCATCTCCGGGAGCTACGTGGAGACGTCAACGTCGCAGTGTGTGCAAGATGCCGTAACTGGGGACACCGAGGACCGTCGCAGAGCAGCGGGTTTAAAAGATGCAGGAGGATAAATAACCTGTCTCCGTCTGCATCACAACAGTTTGAATAACCTGATGCCAGTGATCACCACGACCAGGACGCTGCACCACTACTGAGTTTTGAGCTAACTTCGGTTAACAGACTGTCAGCAGATTACCCGTGACTGGATTGATTGTAGCTGAATGACATCTAAAGCTGCTTCCTCGCTAGACCAGGGAAAGAAGACCCATTTGCCATCTGGACGAGGGTCTGATTTTGGGACACTTGCTGCCTGGTGAGAGCTTGCAGCCTGGGTAACTGTAAATATTGTCAAACTGTTTACGTTTAGAGAATAGCTAAGTTAGTTCCTACCATATTTGTCTGTGTTATTAAACATTTCGTCTTTTAAATCACTTCGCACTTGACTGGGTTTATCTTTGAGGTTGTGGTTTGCGTTCAAGTGCCTTAGTGTTACCTCCGCTACTGTACACCAGGTTATTTGAACACAAGTGGATTTTGGGACGTAACACGTGGTGTCAGATTTATGGTTTACACTAGTTTCCCACCAGTAAGGACCATATGAACACCTTATGTCGGACGATCAAGTCGGGGAAATCAGGACTCTAGATGCAACACAAATTGGCCGAGTTGTGACGTATCTGCTCTTGCCAAAATGGCCGAATGGCCTGTGTGAATGGTACATTTCATACAATGAAACCCTAAGTGAAGCACAGCTACAAATTTAAAACATACATTCTTTGATAACAACTAGCTATTCGATTGCTAGCCTAGAAGATTGGACTACAAAAAATGTTTGTTGACAGTTGAGCTACCGTCATGCAGGAGACCTGCCGTCCTTAAAGCATGTGAATACGAATGAGTCGGTTGGCCGAGTTGTGACATATTCCCGACTCTGCGAAAGCTACGAACAGACATCACTTGAATGCAGCATTTGCCCAACTCTGCCCGAGAAGAAAGCAATGATCACATTTTTCAACTTGTAAAACAAAAAATCTGCATAACAATAACAAGCTGCTACTTACAGCTGCATTTTAAAAAAAAATCTGAAGTGACTTCAAAAGGTGACGTATAGCCTACACATGTGACTGCTACACACCTACAAATAAAAAGTGAAAAGATTATTGTGCCAGTTGCTATTAAAATGTCAGAGCAAACCACTGCTGGTGTCAGCGGTGGTACGTAGCGCTAAATATTGAGAAAAATCGGCAGTGGTCCTGACACTGGGAAGAGGTCAGAGTCTGCTGTTATCACTGAGGGTGACAGTCAGGTCTTGCAGTTAACATCCACTAACCCACCAAATGTGGGGAAAATTCAGCTGAAGCAGGTAACTGTCAATTCCCCAGCCACTTTGGCGAGTGATGCTTTCTGATCTAGTTTTTGTATGAAAAATACACATGTAGTTTTCAAAAGTGGTCATCTGTGGTTGCCCGCCCGCCCGCCCACCCTCTTTTCCCAGCATTTGAAATGAAAGCATAGACTTCACAGTCCTGAAGACTGCACTTTCGCCCACTGTTGCCCTTTGCTGGAGTCCCATGATGACATCACATTGGACACCACTGCGTATGAAACATGAGTATTGAGCCTCTGTTCTCTGATGCTCCCACCAAACATGGCAATCAGCTGTCTTTCAAAGTAACCCAGATCTCCACATGCTAACATGCTAACCATAATTACAGGTGACCAGGCCTGCAAAGTCATTTGCTTAATTAATAGATGACAGACACCATCACCCTCTGCTCACAACATACTTCCCCCTCACTTACCGATGAGTTTACATTTTTGTTCACTACCTGCATACGTTTATAGATCCACGACAGTATTATTAATGGATGATGATTTCACAACACAGCCAATGCTGTGAATATAAAAATGCTTCCTTACAACATACACATTCTTCAAAATATAGCAGCATAAAGGAGCTTCACCATTTTAAATTTGCATTAGCTGCCACATTCTGTCCCTTCTGCTCAGAATGTGGACAAATCAAGTTTCATGCAGCTGTCATTCTGCGCGGACGCAAAAAATGGTTATATTTGACTGTACAATCATTTGATAAGAGTGCGTTTCAATCCACTGAATGCTCCACCCACACAAACTCCACAAGGGGGAATCCCCTTTCAGGCGCAGATTTCCCAATGGCATCTTAGGTGCGGTCTATCTGTTCATAGACCATGTGCAGTATGTTACACTGCCCCATCACCCAGGAGAGGTCTGCACAGTGTTGTAAGCCGACAGGCATTAAACAGTTTCACAGAAAAATTGAAAAAAGGCATATATATACATTCGGTGCTGGTGCTCTGTTGTCAAGCTATAGTTATATGTTCCCTACTCAAGTAAGCTAGTATACATTTGTTAATGGTATATGTCAATAGCTTTGTCAGCTAACTTGCTGCTAGCAGTGATACTTACTAGTTCACACCTGTTCTTTAGTTAGGTAACGAGCTACTTATATTTGTTATTTAGATACCACCAGAATGTTTCCATATGGCTTACATCATAGTATACCTTAATTCATAGAAACTGCTAAAGGTATAAAACAAGAAACTTCTAGAGGTGTCTCCATGTTTGTATTAAGAACAACTGATGACAAATGCTCTTCTACTGGCAAACTTCCAAGTGCAGATGCCCCGCCAAAGTCAAACAGCCCCGCCAAAGTCAAACAGCCTGGTGGTATCTCACTTAATGAGTGTGTCCTTGTGCCCCACGGGTGTGGTGCTATATTCCCAAATACTACACTATAATATGGTGCTATACTCCCAAATACTATACTACATTATGGTTCTATACTTCCTAATACTGCACTGTGGTGCTATACTTCCTAATACTATACTGTGGTGATATAGTCCCAAATACTATACAATACTGTACTGTGGCGCTATACTCCAGAAGTTTGTAAGTGTGGAGATAAAAGTGGCTTTGAACGCAGTCCCAGTTTTTCTCTGAGGGCTAGGCCTCCTCCACCCCGAGGAGAAAAACATTTCAATTCATTTGTTAAGGTCTTAACTTACCATAAGAAAAAAGTCCTGGCAGCTGGTAGATCTGTCTACCAAAAATATTTCTTCCTACAGTAGGAGGCAGAGGTTCATGTCCAATCTAGAATGGAACAAACTGGTCAAGGAGGAAACCCAATTACACGTGATTCCTTACCATCTACAAACATGAGAAAAAAAGTTGCAGGCCTGGCTTGTTAGGGTTCATTGAAACACATCTAACAATCTGGGATATGATTTTTCCACATTGTTCTTCAATTAATCAGAAACTACAGATTTTCAAATCCTAAATGTCCAAACATGCACAAATAAACAGCTTTTCCACCCTGACAGCTTATAGCAGGAGAATTCCCAGAAATAAAGTCAATACTTGTGGCACCAGACACACATTTTGTGGCTGAAAAAAATAATCAGCATTTCCTTATAAATCAGAGAACATAACATGGGTGGACAACATTTAATTACATTTTTCATTCTTCTATAGGCTTATTTGAAAATACCAATTTGCATGTGGGCCATTCTATACTAAATCAACCAGTGATTCACACATAGGCCCTTTTAATTTCTGTGTGCATGAGCTGGAAGATGTATTACACAGTTTTTTAGGGTTCTTTATATCTTCAGAGTCATGTTTTTTAGAACAGGGGGGCGGAGGCTCTAAAAATACAGGTCATTTCAGCGCCTTGTAACCCCACTGCTGATATGAGACCATCAAAACTTAATTATGGACAATACGTTGCAGAGATTATGAAAAATGCTAGTGCTGGGGAAAATGTGCTGGAAACTTCTTATGAAAACTGAGAAAGCATCTGTACCTGACGCTCAGAAGCAAAAAACCTTCACTTGGTGGCAAAAGCACACAACCTTATTGACATGGGCCACTTTCAGCAAAAATGTGACTGCCTCCCCTCACCATGAAATACATGAATGCAAAAATGCATTTGTAATTTCAGCTATCATTTGTTATTATACATGTCTTAATAAATGCTCATCACTATATTTTGAGTACTTTGTCCACTTTGAGCAGCACTCTGAGAAATATTTAGATGTTATTCTAAGTTCAGGAGATTTCATTTGTTAAGAAGCAGAACTCGCGTAATGATTGATGGAAAGTGGGTATAAGTTACTTTCAGGGTGTGAAATTAACACCTGCCACCAGCCAAATGTAGGTAAACCTTTGATAGTAGCTGGTAAGATTTTATACTCTAGCAGCCACTTTGGCAGGTAACCAACCAGGTTGTTATATTGTAAAAGGTAATGTGTGGCTTCTAAAAAGCTGAACATGGCTGATGATTTTTAGAATCCACAAGCCACTCCGGACAGTGTGAAAAAATTTATTTCATGCCCTGGTTACTATATTACAGATTCATTCTTTACGAAATGTCAGTTTTTAACTTTACATGGTGACCGTGCTTGAGCACCAATGTTAGAGACGACAAAATGAATCATTGGAGCTGTGCACTTCTGCAACATGCCATCATGCATTATTGGTGGGGTTGTGTTAAGGAGCATCACTATGGGGCTATAAAGGGTTTTAAGGGTGCTACAACAATGACATCCACAAGAATCACAATTTGAGAGACCAGGTGTGCTTCAAAGGGGCAGAACTCTTAAGATATTTATACTAGAAAAGTATTTAGCAGCTTTTATTTAGATTGCTTAAATGCTCCTTTAAAGATGCCTTTGCAAACAAACTGACTGATGGCTACCTTGACTACCTAATGTTAGCCTACCAAGTTCGTTAGTGTACTAAGTAACTTAAACCAAAATGAAACCAAATTAGCAAACCAGCTAACATCGCGATGACACTGACAGCTAGACTACGGTTAAGTTATAACTTATAGCAGATGATGTTTAAGCAGCTAATGTTAGTTACATATTCTTTTGGAGGTAATTAACTTAACGTTACATGCTAGATAGCTAACATCAGCATTATACTCTCAGAG
The DNA here is from genome assembly GCA_029718625.1 of Synaphobranchus kaupii. Taxonomy (NCBI): domain Eukaryota; kingdom Metazoa; phylum Chordata; class Actinopteri; order Anguilliformes; family Synaphobranchidae; genus Synaphobranchus; species Synaphobranchus kaupii. Next base: position 28,849,733 of record CM056388.1, on the reverse strand, counting down.
AATACAAGCAATTTGGCCAAATCGTTAGCTACAGCCTTTTCAGACACATAGCTAGGCCTACTGACAAGTTAGTTTAGCTAGCAAGCCTTCTTGGATAACGTTCCGGGTTATCTGGAACGCCTTGATATCGCCTTTGCCTTGGATAAAACCGTATTCTGTGATAAAAACGGACTAGCTAGCTGGGTATATCCGCTATGCATCAGAGCAGCGAGCTTCGTATTCCATCTAGACTGTGGTGAACGACGTCCAATGACTTCTCCACGTCAAAAGATTCATCCGATAGATCCACGCAGATACATAGCAAAGTTAGGTAGCGAAGAAAATAATAGAATGTTGAATCAAATAGAAAACGGCATTTTCAACGAGGGTTTACTGTGCGACTATTAGCAAAGCGTGCAAACTAGCGACTTAGATATAAAATGGCGCACGTTACACACAAAATAGCTATCTTTGTGTTTTTCGAACTGCCTGTAAGACTACGAGAAAGTCTAGTTAGTCGCTTACCTGAACTAGCACCTTGACATACATAAGCGGATGGGAAAGGACAGTAAGTCCCGTTCCCAGCAGCACCTGGACACGCGTGTCCGCCATGATAGGGGAAAATGGGCAACCTCCTTCAAAGCTGCAGAAGGCGGAAAGGGCATTCGATATCGAGATGTCACGTGAGTCGGGTTATGCGATCTTGTGACTGTCGATCACCATAGATAGCCTACATGTTATCAGGAAGACCCATACCATAGAGGGTGAGATGAACTTGCATTTATTTCTTCAGTGCTCTTTTACATCTGCTTTTTGGAGGGAAGTTAATTTTCTTATTTTCATTAGGAGGTATGTCACAGGCCGACAACACGGCTTCCTACAACACCTTTACTGTTGTAACCGAGAAACAGGGTACCGGAAATGCCACTATCTTAACAGTTTGGGCATGAGCCCGAGTTATGTGAACTCCTGTGAGGTTATGTTTAGGGGTTGTGGGTGGGGTACGGGAATCACAAACTCACAAAAACCAGGGGGTCTTTGAATTCGACATATATCTTGGTTATGACTTTGTAGTACATTCCGGTTCGTGTGCTCCCTTCGAACCACGTCTTTACCCCAAGGTGTGAGCATGGACGCCTGGCCAATCCTAGCGCTTGAATGCTATGCAGGGTGTGTCTTGCCAAGAAAAGCAGTGGGACGTGTGACGTCATATCCTACTACCCTCACACGTGATGTTTTCGGCCTATCACAGCCCTAGCTTATGCATACTAATGAGATACCATTCTGCTGTTGTAACCGAGAAACACGGTACCAGACATAGCTCTTCATTAGCTATGAGCTGAACAGTGACCGCCCACTTTTTTAGCGGCCCTGGTTCTGGAAGTAAATTCCCCATTAATTTTCTCCATGGACATTTCAGAAATTCCCAAGCTAAACAGTTTTAATCCTTGAACCGAGCCATCCAGCTGAGACAAATCAAGACATTATAAAAATTGATTGAGAGTAAAAAAAAATCTTCGGAAAACTGGAAAAAGGCAAAGATACAAGACTGTGTAGGCCCTACTTAACGTTTTTTAAGAGGGAATGAACTACTCATCCCATAAAGCATTGCGAATGATGTGATCGAATCACTTTCCCCTCAATTTCAACTGGGGCGTGTCCGAATCAGCACTCTTCCACACTATTGAGTAGCCTTGGTGAGTAGATAGGGCGAGAAAGTCGTAGAGTACGCAAATGTTTTTCAAATTGCAGTATATTTCAAACACCCGGATGACACACTTACTTCCGGGGTTTCGCTGAGTACATTCGGGAGCACACTTTTCAAGAAGTACACGAACATTTTGGTCACATGAATATGACGTGAAGTTTCATTTTTGAATGTTTTTTTTCATGTTTTTACTTTTTAAAATAAGTGCGTGCTTTGCGACTTTTCATTTTTACCCGTGACTGCACTGCACTTTATCCCAATTTACATTACCTTACATTGCAATTATTTGGCAGACGCTTTTATCCAAAGCGACGTACAATAAGTGCATTTTGAAGGTCATTGACGCGACTACAAAGCAAATCCAACAAAGCACAACTTTCTCACAGCGCAGGAGCTATCCCCAGTAATAAACATGAGTAGTACACACAGTTAGCTATACATTCTGAACTATAAAATAACCAAAAACACAAGTTAAATAGAAAACAAGCAAAAAACAGGAAGCGAGTACTATGGAATGGCCCTATATAGGTAGTTTAGTCGAGGTGGAGTCTGAAAAGGTGCTTTTTCAGACCATGACGGACCGTCGCTGTAAAACCGCGGACATGGCAACACTGGTAGGACGTCTTATGACCTGCTTACGACACTTCCATAGTACGGTTTGGAAATAGTATAGCAGATATTTTTCACGTCCTGCTAAACAGTGGACATTAAACAGCACACTTCTGTCAGTGCACTCTTCGCAGGAGACAGGGCGCAGTAGATAGGGCTCTGATTCGGACACAGCCCTGGTTTCAACCAAGGGGCCAAGACCGGGGCTGTGTCCGAATCAGAGCCCTACACCCTTTTGAGTATGCATATTTGAGTCCACTTCGTCAAAAAGCTTTTGAGTGGGCGACTTTTTCTCACAAATGGGGGCACTTAAAATACCAGGGTGAACCCCTTATTTCCAGGGTTTTGTTGAGGGAATTCAGGAGCACACTCACCTGCAGAACTGAGTACTCACCCGACAATTTCAGTAAGTAACTCGGAAGTAAAAACGTAAAAGACGTAGAGTGTATATGAATATCTATGGTACAAGAGTGGGTCATATTACGAAATACTCTTTTTTATTTTTGTTAATTCTATCTTCATTCAGAGTCTACACTTTGTAACAATTGTCATATGTTAACCGATTGATATTCTCCGTGGGAAGGCAATGGGTGACTTCACAGTGACTTTGTCTTGTGTCCAAAAAGGGCCAAATGGTCAACAAAATAAAAATGCCATTTTTTGATTCCGATGTATAGGAAATTATATTTACTTAATAACTGTGGTGGAATAAGTGAAAAATAATGAATTTTAAGACATTTATGATGAAAAATGTGTTTTGGGTAAAATAAAAAAACATAAGAGAGTCTTGTGTCCAAAAAGGGCCAAAATGGTCAATAAAATGAAAATGCAATTTTTTGATTCCGATGTAGAGGATATTATATTTACTTAATAACTGCGGTGAAATAAGTGATAAATAATGAGTTTTTAGACATTTATGATGAAAAATTTGCTTTGGGGAAAATGATAAAACATAAGACTATAGTATTATGTCCAAAAAGGGCCAAAATGGTCAAAAAACTTAAAATACCATTTTTTGATTCCGATTCATGAAATATGTAATTATATTTACTTAATAACTGCGATTAAATAAGTGAAAAATAATGAATTTTAAGACATTTATGATGAAAAATGTGTTTTGGGGAAAATGAAAAAACATAAGACTATAGTCTTGTGTTAAAAAAGGGCCAAATGGTCAACAAAATAAAAATGCCATTTTTTGATTCCGATACATAGCAAATTATATTTACTTACTAACTGCCGTGAAAATAGTGAAAAATAATGAGTTTTTAGACATTTATGATGAAACGTGTTTAGGGGAAAATGAAAAAACATAAGAGAGTCTTGTGTCCAAAAAGGGCCAAATGGTCAACAAAATAAAAATGCCATTGTTTGATTCCGATGTATAGGAAATTATACTTACCTAATAACTGCGGTGAAATAAGTGAAAAATAATGAGTTTTAAGACATTTATGATGAAAAATTTGTTTTGGGGAAAATGAAAAAACATAAGACTATAGTCTTGTGTTAAAAAAGGGCCAAATGGTCAACAAAATAAAAATGCCATTTTTTGATTCCGATACATAGCAAATTATATTTACTTACTAACTTACTAACTGAAAATAGTGAAAAATAATGAGTTTTTAGACATTTATGATGAAACGTGTTTAGGGGAAAATGAAAAAACATAAGAGAGTCTTGTGTTAAAAAAGGGCCAAATGGTCAACAAAATAAAAATGCCATTGTTTGATTCCGATGTATAGGAAATTATACTTACCTAATAACTGCGGTGAAATAAGTGAAAAATAATGAGTTTTAAGACATTTATGATGAAAAATTTGTTTTGGGGAAAATGAAAAAACATAAGACTATAGTCTTGTGTTAAAAAAGGGCCAAATGGTCAACAAAATAAAAATGCCATTTTTTGATTCCGATACATAGCAAATTATATTTACTTACTAACTGCCGTGAAAATAGTGAAAAATAATGAGTTTTTAGACATTTATGATGAAACGTGTTTAGGGGAAAATGAAAAAACATAAGAGAGTCTTGTGTCCAAAAAGGGCCAAAATGGTCAATAAAATGAAAATGCCATTTTTTGATTCCGATGTAGAGGATATTATATTTACTTAATAACTGCGGTGAAATAAGTGAAAAATAATGAGTTTTTAGACATTTATGATGAAACGTGTTTAGGGGAAAATGAAAAAACATCAGACAGTCTTGTGTCCAAAAAGGGCCAAAATGGTCAACAGAATTAACATGCCATTTTTTGATTTCGATGTATAGGAAATTATATTTACTTAATAACTGCGGTGAAATAAGTGAAAAATAATGAATTTTAAGACATTTATGATGAAAAATGTGTTTTGGGTCAAATGAAAAAACATAAGACAGTCTTGGGTCCAAAAAGGGCCAAAATGGTCAATAAAATGAAAATGCCATTTTTTGATTCCGATGTAGAGGAAATTTTATTTACTTAATAACTGTGGTGAAATAAGTGAAAAATAATGAGGTTTAAGGCATTTATGATGAAAAATGTGTTTTGGGGAAAATGAAAAAACATAAGGGTTTTTACGAGGTCGTGGGAAGACAATGGGTGACGTCACAGTGACTTTGTCCATATTTTTAGTTTGGTTAGAACCGAGGTTGAGCAGCAGTAGTGATGCGCCCAACAAAATAGGTCGCACAAATCTGTGTTATAATCATTCAAGAATACATTTTAATTTGATCTAACAATATTGCACACATTTTTGTGAATTAGATAATTGCCCCAGCTCATTCCAAAGTGATTATTAGGCTACTAGGCCTACTGCTAGCGGTTAAAAGATGTACCTACAGTCGCCTAGGCTATACCCAACTCTCATCAGCACGAAATCAACTCGACTCAGAGCCGTGAACCGCGGCAATATCCCACGGCTCCAGAGCCGTGACATAAACCAAAGTCCTTTCGAGTTTTAATAGAGAGCAAATGCTATAGCCTATACTACAATACTAATAATCGGGTTTAGCCTACTCAGCATCGGATCAACCAGAAACATTGACAAAGGTATTCTGTTATATCTAATGATAGTCCGAGACGCCTACTTTTTATTACGAAATTATTACATGTGGCTGGCTGTTTGCAACCGAATTGCAGTATAAAACCAAATTAATATGCAATTGTGCTCAGAAAATAGGCTACTTCTTATTTAAAAGTGGTGACATTTTTATTTTAGAACTCTTGACCAACAACAACAGTGAACCGATAAATACAAATTTGTATAATAGAATAAATAAATGCGTTGGTCCTTCAGGAACGGAGTTGCTCACCAAAAACTAATTTATACATTCTTGGTCTAGAGCAGTGTTTCTCAACCATGGTCCTAGGGGCCCCCATTGTATGCTGCTTTTCGTTCCATGTTCCAACCACAATTGCAATCCCAGAATTTTAACAAGCTGTTCATTTTTTAATTAGGCATTTTTCATGTTTAGAGGGATTTTTTACCCTCTTAAGCCAAATTATGTTAGCAATAGCTATGCATGTGTAAGACAGGAATTGACACCCCAGAGCACCTAAGAGAACAATACCGGGAAGCGACAATCTTTGTAATCTTTGAGAGCTGTAAAGTCACACTTCTGGTGCCAGGATGTTTGCTGAGGCCATCTGGCCTAAGGTTTACGGTGTCCGAGAATGTCCTAGGATTTTATGATCCTGGGAGAGACTTTGATCTGTTTGAAGCTCCCGCGCACGGACAATGCAAGACTGCCCCCACCTGACGTCACTGAGGCAGGCAACATCCTTTCATCAAATAATGTCCACACAGCATGGTATAACAGTACAGACTGCTTTAGTCTTCAAAAAGCTTAAAAACCTTAAAATGTGATGAATATTTATGCTACATTGTACAGTATATACTGGAAATAGTCCTGACACTGGAACATACATTGTACACTCTTTTTCCAGAGGAACAACTATATATTGTTCAGTTTCTCAGTGTTACATGAATAAATACACACAGTTAATGTACCTGACTGAACAGGGGAAACTAGGGTATAATGTAATGTTCTTTAACAGGAATCCTGGGACTGTTTGTGGCATTAATGTTAATCACATTTGAAAACTATGCAGAGATGGGATTCTCATGACAACACGAACGTAGACCTATTCATGTGTGATATCGTTTTGATGGTCTCGGTGTGTGTGGTGTAATGGTCTATATTTTCTAGATGGTGAACATGTAGGAAATATATATTTCATAACTCAGGAGTAAACTGCCGCTGTGGAATTAGACCACAGGAAACTCTTTCTGCCAAACCCCCTGTGGAAGGGGGACAAAAGGTGCAATATTAGCCTTCTGGCCAGTTTATGGTTTTACGATCAGCCACAGCCAGATCAAACACAGAGTTTGGGCATATAATCGAAGGAAGCAAAGAACTAAGGGAAGCTGTAATCAGACTCTCCCGCACATCTCACTTGGTGTATTGTGTGTAGTGAATTGCCAGGTATGATTTAATATTTTTCTATACTCTATTTTTAATATGTTGTGTTGTAATTTGTAACTATGATTTGATTATTTTAAAGTAAAGAACCTACCTGGTAAACTGTTAAACTTGATTTGTGTGGTTTCTTTGAAAAAGACATTCTATCTCTGTTAACACGGTAATGAGTTGATTGATTTCCTCAGTCTGGATTTCCCCCTCTGCTGATCTAGGGAGATTGACTAGTTAAGCTTAATGTATCACGGAGTATTGCACCCGTAGAACTCTGTCTTAAGTTAGATCATCTCCGCATGCCTTTTATACATGTTGAGAACGGACGTTGCCAATATTATCTTCTCGGGTCCCTGAGCCTTTAAGATAGGCTATACCTTATGAAGTGGCCTCCTCCGCAACCTCTGAGATAAATGGAGACATCTAGTCAGCCGTGAGTGGTGTACATAAACGGCCGTATGGAGCACTCGGTGGAACCGGCGCATCCAGTTCAGAGAACAGGCTCAAGAGTACGAGAGTACCTTAACAAATCAATTATAAATTCTACATTTTAAATTATATACTAATAATTAAATTGGAGTCAGATATCTACGAGTATGGAATCAGCGTTGGTGGCTGACCGTTAATAAAATATACACGGGCTGCCTTTTTGGGTAAGCTGAAGTCAGCCTGCAGACCAGACTAGAGTGGGAGACAAAGTGGTACTATTGTCTCTGACACGTGGTCAATTACTAGCTGATCCCGCGAATTTAAAGAAGCAGTCTCATCCGGTTGTAATAACAGTAACATTTCAACACTCTTACCTTTTCCCACAGCAACAGCGGAAAATATCACGTTTAAACCTTCGTTCCGGGCTATTCCCTCATTGGTCTAGCTGCTAGGGATTTACACATGCCATGAAGCTAAATGAATTAGTGAAATTGGGTAGTATAGTGTATGGTTGTAGCAAATATCTGCAGACACTGAGCCCTCTGGACCTGGAGTTAAATAGCCCTGACCTACAGACGAACAATGTTCATATCATGGTGCATAGTGCCCCATTCCCTTTATTACCCCCATCATCCTGTAGCCTATTGAAAATTTAATAAATTAGTTTAGATGTTTTTTGTTTAAAGGGCCCATATGATGAAATTCACACATTTCACTGTTTTGTGTGGATTATAGACTCTGTTGCTGTTGTGTAACATTGTGACATTTGTGAATTTGTTTGATAAGGTTTTAGTAATTTTCCCTCTTCAAATCACCCATTTTTACATAAACAAGAAGGGAATGGCCTGTTATCTATGAGGGGAGAGGCGATGGAAAATAAATGGTATAAAATATGTAGACAGTTTTCATTCAAATAACCTTCACATTTAGTTTGTAGATACTCGGGAATGATTTATAATTGCAAATAAAACAACTGTAAACTAAAATTTAACCTCCACAGTTGCATGCTGCTAAAGAGCGCCAACTTGTGCTTTTCAGTCTTCTGTAACGAAGGATCAAGACAAAAATAGCGCTTTCATCCAAAGAGGAGTCAAGAGATAACTTGGAGCAAACAACTTTATAGCTGCACATTAAGTACATTTTATTTCTTCATCAGCTAATATGAATTAAGACATATCCAACAAATAAACAATTGCAATACAAAAAATGTTACTTGTATTTATTGCCGTTTTATTGTCCTTGATAAATAATGTAATAAAGGAAATACAATACAGGTTTGAGGGAGATAATAGTCTACAACCCTGGTGTTCAAATCACGGTCCTCGAGGTCCAAGAACTGCTGGTTTTCCACGCTCCCTTTACCTGGAGTCAGGTGTGAAGACAGTCCGGCCAATCAGTAACACTAATTGTTCAGTTAATTACCTGGGAGAAAGAAAACCAGGGCCGGATTTGGAATTCTCACACTTACCTGCACAGTCCCCTGGTGGCAATACCATGCACACCTTTAAACATAATAAATAAACATAATAAATCATCATTAAAATGAATGAAAAACAACTGAAATATCATCAATTCAATAAAAGAGAAATTTGTGTTTGAAGTAATTTATTTCGAAAAATGTATTTCTATACAGTGAGCACCATAATTCATTGGGCAGTGACACATTTTTTGTTATTTTGGTTCTGTACTCTAGCACTTTGAGTTTGGAAGGATACAATGACAATGAGGTTGAAGTGCAGACTGTCAGCTTTAATTTGAGGGTATTTTCATCCATATCGGATGAACCATTTAGAAATTCTAGAACCTTTTGTACATAGTCTCCCCCCCCCCATTTTTGGGCATCAAAAAATATCTCTATGGGAATTGGGGGGGTGGGCCTAGATTTAGCTGTAAATTACTGTAACAGTATGGAACACATGGTTGGCTAAATGGCTCTAAGTCAGTGAGGGTTTGACGTATCAAAGAAGCCTTAAATCATCACTCTGCTGCTCCAGATATGCAGTAGATATGGATGAATGACTTAAAATGATCCATCCATATCTACTGCAGATCTGGCAGCAGAGTGATGGTTTGAGGCTCAAGTCAGTTAGGACATCTACTTTGTGCATGACACAAGTAATTTTTCCAACAATTGTTTACAGACAGATTATTTCACTTTTAATTCACTGTATCACAATTCCAGTGGGTCAGAAGTTTACATACAAGTTGACTGTGCCTTTAAACAGCTTGGAAAATTTCAGAAAATGTCATGGCTTTAGAAACTTCTGATAATTGACATTATTTGAGTCAATTGGAGGTGTACCTGTGGATGTATTTTAAGGCCTACCTTCAAACTCAGTGCTTCTTTGCTTGACATGATGGGGAAATCAAAAGAAATCAGCCAATACCTCAGAAAGAAAATTGTGGACCATCACAAGTCTGGTTCATCCTTGGGAGCAATTTACAAACACCTGAAGGTACCACGTTCATCTGTACAAACAATAGTACGCAAGTATAAAAACCATGGGACCACGCAGCCGTCATACCGCTCAGGAAGGAGACGCGTTCTGTCACCTAGAGATGAACGTGCTTTGGTGCGAAAAGTGCAAATCAATCCCAGAACAACAGCAAAGGACCGTGTGAAGATGCTGGAGGGAACAGGTACAAAAGTATCTATATCCACAGTAAAATGAGTCCTATATCGACATAACCTGAAAGGCTGCTCAGCAAGGAAGAAGCCACTACTCCAAAACCGCCATAAAAAAGCCAGACTACAGTTTGCAACTGCACATGGGGACAAAGATCTTACTTTTTGGAGAAATGTCCTCTGGTCTGATGGAACAAAAATGTAACTGTTTGGCCATAATGACCATTGTTATGTTTGGAGGAAAAAGGGTTAGGCTTGCAAGCAGAAGAACAACCATGAAGCACGGGGGTGCTTTGCTGCAGGAGGGACTGGTGCACTTCATAAAATAAATGGTATCATGAGGAAGGAAAATTATGTGGATATATTGAAGCAACATCTCAAGACATCAGCCAGGAAGTTAAAGCTTGGTCACAAATGGCACTTCCAAATGGACAATGACCCAAAGTATACTTCCAAAGTTGTGGCAAAATGGCTTAAGGACAACAAAGTCAAGGTTTTGGAGTGGCCTTCACAAAGTCCTGACCTCAATCCAATCTGAATATCAACTGAAAAAGCATGTGCGAGCAAAGAGGCCTACAAACCTGTCTCAGTTACACAAGTTCTGTCAGGAGGAATGGTCCAAAATTCTAGAAACTTATTGTGAGAAGCTTGTGGAAGGCTACCCGAAATGTTTGACCCAAGTTAAACAATTTAAAGGCAATGCTACCAAATACTAACAGAGTGCATGTAAACTTTTGACCCACTGGGAATGTGATGAAAGAAATAAAAGCTGAAATAAATCATTATCTCTACTATTATTCTGACATTTCACATTCTTAAAATAAAGTTGTGATCCTAACTGACCTAAGACAGGGAATGTTTACTAGGATTAAATGTAAGGAATTGTGAAAAACTGAGTTTAAATGGATTTGGCTACGGTGTATGTATGGTAAACTTTCGACTTCAACTGTATATAGTGTTGCATCCACAATTCTTATTGAAAAATTTGATATTTGAGACAAGTTCTAAGGCTAGAATGAGGTTTTAAAGTTCAAATTAGGGTTAGGTTTAGGAAAAAGCTAAATGTTTTCCTAAGATTATCGTTGTGTTCAAGAGCCTGGGAAAGTCTAGGACAAGGGTTAGTCTTTGTGTGTGGATGATCCACATATTTCTCAGTGAAATTATTTGTACAAAATAAATGACTTCAAAAACATTACTTTGTACAGCTTTATTGAATTCAGGATGTTTATCTTGTTTTTCATCCATTGTAATTAAAAAGTCAGATGTGTAAGAAAAGTCCTAGGTCTAGAATTCACATTAGGGTAAGGAAAACAGTAAGTGTTAGGTTTGAGGCAAGATTATGTTTAGAAGCTTGGGAAAGGGTTCAGACAAGGGTTAGTCTTTGATTTTGGATGATCCAAATGTTTTAACCAGTGTGACTTGGCATCAAACATTTATGAATTAAACTTCTGTTAAATGTTTTAATTATTTGTATGATAAGATACTCCTTGAAGGACTAAGTTCTCTGTTATTAAAACAAGAGGCTAATGATCAACGTAAAGATTCACCTAAAGAATTGGAGGCCCCATTTACATCAGTGCAGTGATGCCCACATATTGGAAAATGTACAGTTGAAGTCGGAAGTTTACATACACTTAGGTTGAAGTCATTAAAACTCATTTTTAACCACTCCACAGATTTCATGTTAGCAAACTATAGTGTTGGCAAGTCAGTTAGGACATCTACTTTGCGCATGACACAAGTAATTTTTCCAACAATTGTTTACAGACAGATTATTTAACTTTTAATTCACTATATCACAATTCCAGTGGGTCAGAAGTTTACATACACTAAGTTGACTGTGCCTTTAAATTTTTTATATTTGGTCGCATATCCTTTGCATGCCATGACTTCCTGATGTCGGTGACCGAACAACATCAAAAGACTCTTGATATCTTATTTTCTGGTACTCTTACAAGCGATACTATAACGTCTCTGCATTTTAATGGATCTCTATGGGAATTGGGGGGTGGGACTAGATTTATCTGTAAATTACACTGGAACAGTATGCAACACATGGTTGGCTAAATGGCTCTAAGTCATCAAGGGTCTGACGTATCAAACAAGCCTTAAATCATCACTTTGCTGCCAGAAATACAGTTGATATGGATGGATAACTTGAAGGGTTTCTTCTCCTGACTTATTTTTCCAAAGAGTTCAATAGGAAAATTTGTCAGGAGAAGAAACCCTTCAAATTACCAGAGGACAAGTAGCCTTGCTGCCTTCTGTGAAACCATGGAGTGAGAGAGCGGTCCTTAGGATATGACTAAACTGTTTAATGACTGATTAAATTACATTTTTGTAGAAATCTGACGGTATTGACAAATCTGGGACACAAATTTCAAGGGCCAACATTTTCATAAAAATTATATTTTAAAACAAAGAGGATTATAAAGTAAATTTCCACACCTATGTTATTAGTAGGAATTAGGTTTTAAAGGCTTTTAACACATTTTTTATTTGACATTGTGAATTATTGTCTGGGACAAGGGTGTTTAATGGCACTCGACAGGTATAGAAGTAATAAAGATTTGTCCAAAAAATTTAATAAATTATATTTATTTCATACATAAAACATTTAAATGTAAATTTTGACCAGAGAAATTTGGATTTAATTTGTTGTTTCAAGTAATTGTCAGCCTTTTTTGGTAGGACATGATTTGTCCCAATTCTCAAGAATGGGTCTCATATATAAAATCAACTCTAGCAAATATTTGTGTTCAATATTCAAATAATGGTCCCTCAAAAAATAAATATCTGACAGTATTTAAAACAGCTAGGCCATGTAAAGAATAACCACCTCCTCCTTTTAACTTCTCTCAAAAGATGAAACAAGTTTTTTAACACAGACATGTATAGATGCCAATTCTCCTGAGATATTGATGCAAATGAAACCTGACCAATCAGTAACAGATGCATTGCCCCAGTCTGACCGCAAACAATCTGCCTTGAATTCAGAGTTGTTTTTTTTTGTGAATCTGACTTCAGTAATTTCTCACGGCTTTACTAACAGGCTAAATTGTTATTATCTTTTTTTGTATTTTTTATTTTATTTCATTTTTTTTAAACTGCTTCATGATTCCCTTGAATGATACATGATCTAATAACTGAACCTGAGCCACCCTTTGGCATATCTTGGCTCTGGGGCATCATTAAGGCACGAGGCCCCGAGTCAGCCCCACTCACAGTCCCATTGAAGCCTGTAAAACACGGAGGAAGAGGTAGGCCAGCCTGTAGCCCAGGTTTCTCTATGTTCAGATTCTGACAGTAGAAAAGGTGGCTACTGCAGCATAGGCAGGTGGGTCTTGGTGTATTGATTCCAAGGCGTTATCAAAGCTGAGGCTCAGTGCGGTCTGGCTGAGTGGGGCTGTTGTCCCTGTGGGTGTTCACCGTGCTGTTAGAAAGTGGAAGCCTGGTCTTGGCCAGGTTGAGGTTCTGCAGCCTCTGCAGTCTGGAGCGCTGAGGGCAGAGTGGGTCCTGGAGCAGGGGTGCGGTGGCAGACACCCTCGGGAAACCGAGGGCCACCTCAGCTGCTTTCGCCAAAGCCAACGGGGACAACCTGGGGATTTTTGAGTGATTAAAATTCAAGATTGTGAACACCCAAAATGCACTAAAATAATATTTTTGACAGAAAACCTCACAAAATATCTGTCTGTAAATTACACTGAAAAAGCTGGAGCTGTGCTTTGCAGGTGGCACACAGGTACAATCTGTCAAATCATGTATTTGACATGCATGTATGCTAAATGCTGCCCGTCTCTGTGGACACCTACAGTAATGCAATGTTGTGTGGGCAGTGTAATGGCACGTCTGCTTCAACAGGTTGCACTTTTTTGATCCCCAAAAAATATTTTTTTAAATGAATGAATTTGCTGGCACCCCCATACATGAGAACCCTTCATCCTACATCATGAAGATAACTCATGAGGACAGAAACGTTTACAACCAACAATTTAACTAAGTTGCATTTCTTGGTTTCAGTCTTCTCAATTATATTATATTTATTATTACTAAAAAGATAAATAAAAAAACAGTTTCAATTCCCGTCCCCACTGATAAAGGTCATGAAATCGAGGCATGTCATCAAACCTTCTACTTCGCAAATCTGCGCTCAGATCCCGTTTCCTTAAATCTGGCAGGAAAAGGTTTGTGTCCATTGCTTGCTTATTAGCCGCAGTGTCAGACACAGCACCTCCATGGCTGCTGTCCAGCTCTTTTACTGAGAGAGCTCCTGTAGAGGACAGAAGAAAAAAATCAGGGCCATTAATAAGAAAAAAATAAATGGGATTTTATTTTTGGGATTTTGGGAATACAACTTCCATTTTGGTCTCATTGAAGTTTGTCTAGTGTATGTGTGTGCATATACAGTTGAAGTCTGAAGTTTACATACACTTACGTTGAAGTCATTAAAACTAATTTTTAACCACTCCACAGATTTCATGTTAGCAAACTATAGTGTTGGCAAGTCAGTTAGGACATCTACTTTGTGCATGACACAAGTCATTTTTCCAACAATTGTTTACGGACAGATTATTTCACTTTTAATTCACTATATCACAACTCCAGTGGGTCAGAAGTTTACATACACTAAGTTGACTGTGCCTTTTAGCCTTTGCATGCCATGACTTCATGATGCATGCCATGACTTCATGATGTCTGTGACCCAACAATATCAAATGATTCTTGATATCTTATTTTCTGTTACTCTACAAGTGATACTACAACTTCTCTGCATTTGAATGGATCTCTATGGGAATTGGGGGGGTGGGACTAGATTTAGCTGTAGATTATACTGGAACAGTATGGAATACATGGTTGGCGAAATGGCTGTACGTCATCAAGGGTCTTAGGTATCAAACCAGCCTCAAACCATCACTCTGCTGCCAGATATGCAGTAGATATGGATGGATCACTTTAAGGGTTGTTTCTCCTGACAAATATTCCTATTTGAACCCTTCAAGTTATCCATCCATATCTACTGTATTTCTGGCAGCAGAGTGATGGTTTAAGGCTTGTTGGATATGTCAGACCCTTGATGACTTAGAGCCAATTAGCCAATCATGTGTTCCATACTGTTCCAGTGTAATTTACAGCTAAATCTAGCCCCACCCCCCAATTCAGTTTAAACTACAATCCCTCCAAGACACAACACAGTGCAAATGCGCCTCTCCAGTAGAATCTGATGGAGTGAGCTTACCTGTAGTGCCCTCTTTCTCCTGACTCTTCGTTTCCATTGAGTCTGTGCTGGTGGTGGTGGCCTCAGGGACAGCCTTGGGCCTGTGGGTCTGCCGTGTGGAGGGACATGGGGGCAGCAGCTCCAGCGGTGACACAAAAATTGGGAACAGGGTACAGTGCACCAGCTGCCTCACCACTGCAGACCTGACAGACATATGCACGTCACGTTTCACTGACATAATGGCTCTCATGGAAACAATGGCACAATTTGCTTGTTGGTTTTACCTGCGTGCCAAAGAGTTGGGTGGAGGGATACTTCCTGAAAAAAAAAACATGAGGAAGACAAGATAATATAATGGCAATGATACAGACATGAGAACTATGTGTATGCTGATTGCCGATAACCGATAATGTCAGAAATGAATTACTTGTTTGTTGTGCATTGCAGTGAAAACTTCACTGACCGTAGACAAGTCTAACCATTACTATAACATTGTGACACCACATCATCATCTGAGACTGTACAATTTAAATCATAAGCACATGGAACCCAAAACATTGCCAGGTTCAATTATCCAAGTTGGTAGGTGTTTTCCCCATTCACACATACAGTAGGTCTCATATACGTTACGGTATGTGTTAGTTCATCTTTAAAACAGCCATATATTTAGCTGAATAATAGTTGGCAGAGATGTAAATCCAACCAACACAACACAGTTGAAGAGTGATAGTTTTGAGATTACTTATGGTAACATCTTTAGTCAATATACAGTTTCCACCAGAATTACTGGCAACCACAATTAATATGAGCAAAACAATGCAGGATTAAATTCAGTTAATAGTTAATCAAATATTTTCTATGCTCAGAAAAATGTTTCAATTATAGAGTTTAATTATGATATCATTAATCAGAGGAAAACACATCTTTAATGCATAAGATATATATATATATATATATTTAAATAAGATGACAATTATTGCCACCTCTGGATTTAGTACTTTGTGCACCCTCCATTAGACAACAGCACTGAATCTTCTCCTGTAATGTTTGATGAGGTTGGAGAACTCATAGCAAGGGATTTGAGACCATTCCTCCGTACAGAATCTCCCCAGATCCTTCAGGGTCCTTGTTCCTTGCTTGTGGACTCTCCTCTTCAGCTCACCCCACAGGTTTTCAATGGGGCTCAGGCCAGGGGACTGGGATAGCCATTGCAAAACCTTGATTCTGTGACCAGTGAACCATTTTTGTGTAGATTGTGAGGTATGCTCTGGATCATTTTCCTGCTGGAAGATCCAACCATCTCCCACTTTTTGCATTCTGGCAGAGGCAGCTTGATTTTGGTCTAAAATCTCCAAGATGCTAACAAGGTTCCCAGGGCCTTTGGAGGAAAAACAGCCCCACAACACCACAGATCCTCCACCATATTCCACAGTGGGGATAAGGCTTTTTTCTGCATAACTCTGCCTGTTATTACACCAAACCAACCTTAGATATTTATTTGCAAAAATCTCCATTTTCGTCATGTCTGACCATAGCCCCTGGTTCCAATCTAAATTCCGGTAACAGGTGCTTATGTTTGTGGTATGATGACAGCAGAGGCTTTCTTCTGGCAAGACTTCTAAATGGTTTGTTGGCATAGAGGTGGCGTAATTGTACTTTTGGAGACTTGGTGACCACAGATGCAACCAACTTCTGCAATTCTCAAACTGTGATCCTTCGAGAAGGTTTTGCCACCCACCCTCACTGTGCATGCGGGCCAACCTTTCAGGCAGGTTCATCACAGCACCAGTTGCTTTAAACTTCTAAAGTATTGCCCTAATGGTGGAAATAGGTAGTTTCAGACATGAAGCTTTTTTTGCTATAGCCATTGTCTGACTTATGAAGGTCAACAACCTTTTGTCTCATTTCTTGTGTGTGTTCTCTGATCTTCCCCATGTTGATGGAAGACTAAGGGGTGTTGGCCTGGGTGTCACCTCATATTCATACCCCAGTGAAACAAGAAGTAACAACGTAATATTTCCTATGGAAATATTTAAGCACACCTAGACTCAGGTGTGCTTAAAAAGTGAAATATGAATGGGAATGTACTTCAATTACGTTTTTGTTTGTAACTATTTCTAGTGTTGCCAATAATTGTGACACGTTCTTTTGAAAAAATATTTCCTTTTTTTTAAATGAAGAATTGGTTTGCCTTGCATAATTTTACCTAAATTACAGGTGAGATTTTTCTCATATTTTGAGTGTAAGGTCATGCTGATAAATGACGGATATTTTTTTATAGCCTTTTTTGCTCATATTTACCAGATTGCCAATAATTCTGGAGGGCACTGTAGTTCAGATCCTAAATAAATAGCTAATGTTAGATGAACAATGGAAGCATGGGTTATCAGTGGAAAATCAATACTTATATGCACACTTGTTCTTTGTAAAAGGCAACAAAGGCAACTTATTTTGTTAGCCAGCTTAAATAGCTAGCTATATCTTCCATTGATATGTGGCCTACATAGATGTAGCACTAGCCAGCTTGTTACATTGGGTAAAAAAGCAACTGTGTGTGGGATTAACTTCATGCTGTCTTTATACATTGACCATTTTAAATCCAACTAACATTTGAAGCTGCGTTGTGTGATTTGCAGAGCAAAAATGACTCGGAGCAAACATTTGAAAATTGGTAAATACTGGTAGAACGTGGAAAATTGACTCCTGCTCCTGTTCACACATGACGCCGACATTGTGACAGAACATTTTCAGGTTAAGATGCATGTGTGAAAGGAGCTATAGATGTCCATTCCAAATAAATACTTTTAAGTTGAGTACAAGTGCAATTAAGCTAAGTGCAGCTTTCATTGAACAAAGTGAATTTAATTTAATTTCCTCAATTGACTGCACTTAAATGGAATTGAGCCTAACCCAGGTAATGGTGACAGTGTATGACTAATCAAGGAGTGCCTAGTTCTGGGTCCCAAAGAAACGCAATCCAACATGTTCTCCACATGTTCTCCATGAACCCTCTCAAATTGAAAAGAGCACTGTAATAGGGCACTATAATACAGAACTTACCATACCATCTTTATTTTTATCTTACAGAAAATTCACAGGGTGTTGACTGAACAAGGTGAAAGATTTATGCTGAGAATGGTGACTCTGTGGGCCCCTGCAATGTGTAAAGAGGCGTGAGGCCTACCCCTTGTCGCAGAGTTTGGCTCATGGTCCAGGCCACAGGGTGAGAGAAGGTCGGCTGTAAGCAGCTGGCGGTGCAGGGACTGCTGGCGGGGCTGGGAAGAGAATGTGCGCGGCTGGAGCCGCCGATACAGCCTGCCATACAGGTCTGGCTTTTCTGCAGAACAGAGTTTGGGTTGGCTGGCAAGTGCTTGTTTTTTGCCAGTAAAATGTATTCAGTAATCTTTTCCTTGAATATTAATTTCTTTCTACAATTTATATCCTACTTGTACATAAGTGGAATAAATTGGATATTCATGATGTTTCATCTTACAAAATGTGAAATGTTGTATGGCTAAAGAACGTGTCAATTAATTGTATGATTTTGAGGGTGAGCTATATTCTGCAAATAGCCTAAGGAGACTACCAATGGATGGTAAGTGATTTACCTTCTTAAATGTCCCATATTATAACATCCTATGACTTATGACCAGTCAGGTCAACCATTTTCTTTTTCTGTTTTGTGCTATGTAAAAAGATTTCTTAACCCCTTCACGCAGATGCCAGATTTGTTAAATTCTCACCTATTTAGGGGCTGTTCTATTGAAGGCTTTATAATTCCAGCTGTGAGCATCATAGAAACTTGGAAAATGGCTTAAATGAAGCAAAACAGTTCTACGATTTACAATACTAACTTAGATTAGTTCATTTTCATAATTTTGGTCAAAATAAAGTACCACAAATGCAAATAACTCTTGGGAAAATGGCAAAAAAAACTATAGGTAAAACTATACATTTCCTGGATCATAGACTCCTTGTCCACAAGTGTGAAAACTCTTAGGGTGATATGCAGTACTACTGAAGATCTATGATGCAAAATGTAGGCAGTGTACCCTGTTGTCCCTTAGTGTCTCTGAAATGGCTAAATTGTGCACTGTAAATCATAAAGTAATCATATATTTAACTACACATTAACTGTTTTGGCTCATAAAACTCACTTTTGCATCATTTTCAAGTGGGAATTACCATCTTTTAATCAGTATAGGAGGATAGATATCTATAGGTCCAAAAACCTACCAAAAACCATAAAATTAATCATAAAATGAATAAAATATTTTTTGTCCATTATAAAGCATATACACATTCATACTCACTCCAAGAAAAAAATTTACATCCAGCACATATGCACAGTAAATTGGAATGAGTATTTTCCATGCCCTAAGACAGTGATCAGTATAGCCCCGGTAGATACAAATACGCCATAGTCTATATTATGTACGATAAGATTACAATAAAATAATATTCTACTATCAGGAAAATGCTGGCAAATGTTCTAGCTTCAGGGCAAATCAAACATAAAACATGACTGAGCCACCTATGAACGCTTACATTACAGTATGTGAAATGCAGTCAAAATACGAAAATAACAATATCAAACATATGGCACAACACTGTGGCGGAGTGGAAAAGCTAAAGTACATATTTGAAATATGTACAAGCAGTACTACTTACATAGGAAAATCTCCCTCATGTTCCTCTCCGATAGAATCAAAGCTATGGTATCTATGGTATCTTGGTAACTATGGTATCTTCTAACCCACAATCCAAAACTCATGCTGACAAGTTAGTAAATTAGTAAAAAAAAAAATCCAGGAAAACAACAATTATGCCTATTAGTTGTTTACGTAAAAATAAACAAATAAAACTTCAAATTATGTTACGCCCAGCTGTAATTTATTGTTCAAATCATTCAATAAAACATTGCAAACACCGTTGATAGGTTATTATGTCCTATATTGGATAAAACATTCGTCAATGAAACCAGAATGAACTGGAAGGCATGAGACGTTTTTTTTTTTTGATGGGGGGTGATGGGGGGTTTTATGCGTCAACGTTCCAGATATTGTAATAGCGTTATAAAATGATGTGCATTTCTCAAACGGATTGTCCCAGACAACATCTGATCACTGAATTTTGAAAGGGACATCTCTATGTGTGAAACCAATGGTAGGATTGTATATTTATTTCATATAGTATATATTGACAGTAGAATGACGTGGTATAATTACACAAAAACTTCACTTGTTTATTTTGCATTTGAGTGAGCTGAGGGGTGTACTACGAAGCGAGATTAAGGGGTTAGCGAGCTAATTTAAACTTCAACTCTGGGTTTTCTGTATCACAAAGCCGACTAACTTTTAATCAGGGTATATTGCCATGACAACCGACTCTGCATGGCTAACCTGCTCCAGGGCAGGTTATATTCAGGCTATCAGACTGAAATGTATAAAAGCACCGCCCTTTGACTAATCAACTCCTTGGCTTTGTAAAAAGGCGTCTCCATTTCAAAGGATCCCGTATAGATATGTGCAGATAGTGAGGGAATCTCTTTGCAGGGCAAGATTATTGAGTTTCGGGAAATGCTTGAGACTTTTCTTTTAATGAATAAATGTTGGTGTGATTGCTTCAGCAAGATTTTAAACATGCTGTGTCAAGTTTAAAGTTTAGGAGCTCTAGAATGTAGTAGTACAGTTGTCACATTAGAAATACACTGTATGACAATGTACTGAGAGTCAGAGGTGGAACGTAACAAAGTACAAATTCTCCGTTACTGTACATTTTTCACGTATCTGTACTTTACTTGAGTATTTATTTTGTATGGGACTTTTCACATTTACCCACTACATTTTAAATCAAAAACCGGTACTTTCTACTTACTACATTTCTAAAACAGTGTCGTTACTCTTCGTTTTTGAAAAGAACATTTCTGTCCATTCGTTTTCATTTATTTAAATGCAATGGAAGCGGAACCAAGTCGACCAATACGCGCGCCTTCAAAAAAATAATTTTTTTTAAATGCGCGTCTTCCTTCTCCGACTGTTGATAGGCTGCTCATTGCTGAATCTCTTGTAGCTGAAAAGAGTGTAGACAGGGACCATCATCATTTGTTGCAGTTGTGGAAGTAAGCTGTTTTGTGAAGCTGTGTAGGCCCAAAGAAAACCAAAAATGCAGAAGCCTCATATAAATAATAAAATAAATACAGTCTAAGGTTTAGTGAAATGTCGGGGGGGCGAGAGGCCTTGGAGGAGTCCTCCATGCTATCAACTAGGGAGACATCTAATCCCCCATCAAAACAGGAATGTCTCCCTCTATTGTTTGAGTTGTACTCATAACAATGGATAAGATAGATCATGCTGACTGAACAAGTGGGAAAATAAGAAAAAATAAGAGAAATTACATGGTCTGATTAACAGGCACATGAGGATAAGTCACAAACAATTTTATTTGGTAGATTAAGAGTGCCCCCAAGCGCATAGGGTAGGAACTGGTTATATGACATGTTTATTTTTCGCCTAATTTGTTATTGGATAAAATAAGATATGACACAAGGGTGTCACCGCGCATTATTGGTGTATTAGTTAGGTAGAGGAGGAGTTATGATATTATACAAACTAATGTTTGTTTTTGTTCGGGGAACTCCTAATCCTCTGCGTAGGGTAAAGGACCTCCCGTTGGCGTCAACGCTTAATAAATGGTTAAACTGAATAGAAGACTCTGCTATTTCCTTCATCTTCATCTTGAGAATTCTCCAGCTCAAAACCCATCTCAAATTGAACCTAATGAGGAGAGAGTAAAGGACTTCCCTCCGCACAGTGCAGTGATATATTTAATCCTATATGGATGAAGCCATCCATGGCCTTATTTAGGCAAACTGTTCGAAAGTCTTGGTACAAAAACAGATTCCTACAGATTACGATGTCTCTTGTGCTTGCTAAAACAGCACAAGATCCTATCGTTCAAGAATTTGTCTTCGAATCTTAAAACACACGTTGAGGTAATTTATTAACTAACATTAGGCTATTAGCTAGCTAGCTACACTATGGGTGTTTTTTTCTAGCCAGATAACATAGATCATTGGTTCTCAAACTTGGTCCTGTAAGCTGGTTTTCGTTCCAACCACAATAGAGCTCCGTAGTCCCGCCCACTTCGGTGACGAAAATATAATGGGAGTCAATGGACTGAAAATGTTTTTTTCATATATTCAGCCAGCTAGATGTTCAAAACACCCAAGAGAGGGGTTGTCACATTTTTAAATAATTTATAAAATTGGTCATTTGAAATTATGTCCAACAAATAAACAACAAACACGTTTTCAAAAAAACAACTAAAACGACTACAACATCCGGGCTACTCGCTCACCACCACTACTGGAGTGAAAGCCATAAAGCTGACACTTTTGACATGGCCAGACTGACAGTGATTCTCACCCTTGGTGATACTCTTAGTTTCACTTCCATAATAAGACAAATTGATAGCCATTTTTTACTTTTTTTACTTCCATAATAAGTTACAAGAGCAGACTGAGTGATAGCCATTTTCGCTAGCAGAGCGGCCAGTAGCTACTGCTAGCAAAAGCGGGACCCGGCGATGTACAACCGGAGATTCTGGCTAGTGTAGTTATGTAGTGTAGTATAATGGTTAAGCAACTGGACTTGTAACCGAAAGGTTGCAGGTTCGATTCCCAGGTAGGACACTGCCGTTGTACCCTTGAGCAAGGTACTTAACCTGACTTGCTTCAGTATATATCCAGCTGTATGAATGGATAAATGTAATAAGATATAAGAAGTTGTGTAAGTCGCTCTGGATAAGAGCGTCTGCTAAATGCCTGCAATGCAATGTAATGTAATGTTTCTCAAACTCCGGTAATTATACAATTCAAATTTGATTTAAACGCGGTGGTGAGTATATAATGGACTTTGTATCACATATATGTCAAAGTTTGGTCCATACAATGCCATAATATCATCATAAGGGTGACTGAAAGATCCCGAAGTGGGGGCAGGTAATGGCTTCCGGCAGTCTTCCGGGTCCAGCTAGGGATAGGAGGGGGCGGGACTACGGAGCTCTATTGACCCTTCGCTAAACCCCTCCTCCAAGCGGCGATAGTCCAATCATAGCCAGCAACCGTTACTAGGCAGTGGACCTCCGTCAAGCTTTCCTCGTTGTAGGTTAAGCTTGTCATCATGGTCAAACGGTGAGATTGGGGAACCTGCAAAACTGACACTCCTTATCCAAAGAGTTTGGAGGAGGATGTCATTTTTTTCCCATTTCCAAAACCCAAATCAAATTTGAAACAGTAAATTTTATATCACCTCAAATGTAAATTGACAGAATTTTTATTTAATACAAGGGAATGTCCACTTCCGTAGCGTGAAATCAATACTGTAACGTTACTGTCGTAACTAGGCATTTTAAAACCAAAGCGAGTGCATTTAATATTAGCTGGTTAGTAGTTACCACTTAGCTACTGTGCTGAAACTGGACTTATCTGGACGTTTGGTTCGCTTACTAATATAAAAGACCATGTTAGTGTTTGCAGATCTATTTTTAAAACGTTAACGTTCGCTAACATTGAATAACAGACTCCATCTCGTAAACAAACCAATGATAATAATGTCTTCATGTATAAGATATGGTTTGCTATTTGATGCCAAGCCAGCTAACCTTAGTCCCGCTGCTGATGTCTGTTGCGTTAGCTACCACAGTGACAGTGGAAACCTATCTAGCAAATGAGACAGCACGCTATTCCTTAAGTTACCAAAGTTTTCCAAAAGGGCAGTAGCCTACTTTCATGGTTGAGAACGCCATGTTTGCTTTGACAGACACAAACCTTGACGGATATAGCAACAGTTACTAAGGGGGGTGGGGCTTAACGAAGGGTCAATTGCAATCCCAAAATTCTAACAGACTGTTAATTTTTCATAATTCATGTTTAGAGGGATTATTTACCCTCTTAAGACACATCATGTCAGTAATAGCTATGCAGAATAATAAGAAGAATACAATTCCCATGTTCCTACTGTGCTTACTGGGCTATATTGCAAATAGGTAACAATTTTTTTTAACCTGATCAAATTAAAGACTGGGGTGAATCAATTGGCTCCTAATTAGGTAGAGTGTTTTTAAATTCCCCCAAATATTTTCCTTAAATGTATTAACACGGTGCAGATTTGTGGCCATGTGTCCACAATTTCACCTATTAGGAGCCTATTGATTCACCTCAGTCTTTAATTTGATCAGTTAAATGTTTTTTTTGTTAATTATTTGCAATATAGCACAATGAGAATATTGGACTTTTATTATTCATGACATGCATAGCTATTGCTAACATAATGTGGTTTAAGAGGGTAAATAATCCCTCTAAATATGAAAAACACCTAATTAAGAACAATTAACAGCTTGTTAAAATTCCGGGATTGCAATTGTGGTTGAATTAAAACCATCATACACAGTGGTCCCCCAGGACCGAGTTTGAGAACCACTGACGTGGATAACTATAACATTCTATTTTCAAATGTTATTCATGACATCATAACGTATTACCTATACTACCTATATCCCCAAATACCTCACCTTGGATGACTACTTTTACTTTTGATACTTAAGTACATTTAAGAGCATGTATACTTTGACTTAAGTCTAAATTTCCAAGTGGTACTTTCACTTTTATGTGGGTATTTTTTTATGTGGGTATTTGCACTTTTACTTAAGTAAGGGATCTGTGTACTTCTTCCACCTCTGCTGAGAGTATAGATTTATTTTTTATGAGTGGTAAGGTGAATAAGGCATTAACTAACAAATTTAACAATGAGCTATTTTTTTTTTTTTTTTTTTTTTTTTTTTTCTTCTCCGCAAAACCTCCCTGGCTTTGTTGGAGGCAACGGTGCTGCTTTTTGCTCATATGGTTGTTTTATGTTCTTCATGTCCGTCCATTATATCTGTCCATATCAGTCTTTTTTTCCACAGGAGAGAAATACCTCATGCTGCACCGCTATAGGCTCATTGTTGCAGACAGCACCCCTTTTATGGGAATGCGCAGAGCTTGATTAATAAAGCCTGTGTTCACTTAGCAAGTTGATAACCACGTTCGTAGTCCCGCCTAAGACAGATTGCAGTGGTTAGGCTTTCTGAAGCCAGCTAACGCAAAGAAACCCTGGCTATGTTAAGCTTCCTTCGTAGTATACCCCCCAGGGCTTTTCACGACTGTTTTGGCAAACGGTCGGGCTATTGTTGGGTTTATCTTGTTGTTATGACGAAATACGAATTTTTGGTACTGAAAAAATATTTTTATGAACTCACAGATAGATGCGATTGTCCACTGTGTCACGCATGGGTAGGTACTGTATATGGTAGGTATGGTTATTTTATAATATTTTCAAGATAAAAACCCTGAATAGTGCACGTTTAACAAATGTTTTCAGCAACCTAAATAAATCAAGTGAGAAATGTCAATTCATTAATTTAGGTGGCTGAACAAAAGCAAGCATAAGCAGGAGCACCCCAGAACCCCTGTACTGTGTGAATCGACACTTTGACTTACAGGACCTGCACTGACTTACTTCTGAACACATCGAAGTTGGATTTCAGACTCATCTGCTCATAAAGTAATTGTTTTAAATGTCACATTTACCAGTGATTGGAGGCTGGGCGGTGCCTATTGGCCTGCCGAAATGCAGGCAGGTAGCGGTCACTGCCTCCAGGTGAAAATCCTGAAATAAGGGATGGCGGATATGAGACAAAAGGGTCCATGTGGGATTAAGGTCAGAGGGTGGATGTGGGTTTAAGGTCAGAGGGTGGATGTGGGTTTATGGTCAGAGGGTGGATGTGGGTTTATGGTCAGAGGGTGGATATGAGTTTAAAGTCAGAGGGTGGATATGGGTTTAAGGTGAGAGGGTGGATACTGGATTAGAGGGTGGATACTGGATTAGAGGGTGGATATGGGTTTAAAGTCAGAGGGTGGATGTGGGTTTAAGGTCAGAGGGTGGATGTGGGTTTATGGTCAGATGGTGGATGTGGGTTTATGGTCAGAGGGTGGATGTGGGTTTAAGGTCAGAGGGTGGATGTGGGTTTATGGTCAGAGGGTGGATGTGGGTTTAAGGTCAGAGGGTGGATATGGGTTTAAGGTCAGAGGGTGGATGTGGGTTTATGGTCAGAGGGTGGATGTGGGTTTAAGGTCAGAGGGTGGATGTGGGTTTATGGTCAGAGGGTGGATGTGGGTTTATGGTCAGAGGGTGGATGTGGGTTTAAGGTCAGAGGGTGGATGTGGGTTTATGGTCAGAGGGTGGATATGAGTTTAAAGTCAGAGGGTGGATATGGGTTTAAGGTCAGAGGGTGGATGTGGGTTTAAGGTCAGAGGGTGGATATGGGTTTAAGGTCAGAGGGTGGATGTGGGTTTATGGTCAGAGGGTGGATGTGGGTTTAAGGTCAGAGGGTGGATGTGGGTTTATGGTCAGAGGGTGGATATGGGTTTAAGGTCAGAGGGTGGATACTGGATTAGAGGGTGGATATGGGTTTAAAGTCAGAGGGTGGATATGGGTTTAAGGTCAGAGGGTGGATGTGGGTTTATGGTCAGAGGGTGGATATGGGTTTAAGGTCAGAGGGTGGATATGGGATTAGAGGGTGGATATGGGTTTAAAGTCAGAGGGTGGATATGGGTTTAAGGTCAGAGGGTGGATGTGGGTTTATGGTCAGAGGGTGGATGTGGGTTTATGGTCAAAATGGTGGATATGGGATTAGAGGGTGGATATGGGTTTAAGGTCAGAGGGTGGATGTGGGGCCAGTGGATGGTGTTGCATACCTTTTTTTCTCTCTTGCTGTCACTCACTGCTACTGCTGCTGCTGCTTGACTTTCTGTCTTTGGTGCCGCTTCTCCAGGCACCACTGAGGCCTGCCATTATCAGAGCAGAATGTCAACATTCACTATTCTGCACGCCTCAAAACCACCCAACCCCACACTACCTAAAGTAGGTTCATTTATTTAATGTTCATAGAATATTGAAATATTTCACAAGCCCAGCCTTAAATCAAAGATTATCCTCACTTTTTGTCTGAGTGAATATTAAGACACATTGCTTCCTCTAAATTACTTCATTTCATAGTCCATTTACAGACATTTTCCATGCTGGAGATGGGTGCATTGCAACAATACATCCAATTTCAAGGGTTTCACATCAACAATTTATAATTTACAATTTATTTATTTGGCGGTCAGGTACAGGTAAGAAATACTCAACCGGGCCAGTAATGCGTAATACTGACGTATATCACGGTGCTCCTGCCACACCGAAATGAGATATTTCCTTACATTGTGCTTGAGGGTGAGGGGGCTGATTTTGGCCTTGTTGTTGAGCACTCTCTCCTGCCGTAGCCGAGTCCTTTCCTTGCGAGTCTTCAGGCGCTTCTTTTTGCACAGGACTTCCTGGATAAATAAACATGAACCGTACTAAAATAAAATCCAGCGGCTCGTGGGCAACTGTTTTTGCTCCAAAGTTAAGCTATACCATCTTTTATTTTTGATTCATTTCTGTAAATTATCTCACAAATTTTTACACACATATTTAGCATCTCCCATGTGTAAAACATGAGACAGAGATGTTCACATTGTAAAAAGCAATTAATAATACGCATTGTGCAGTGAGTAGCGCCATCTACTGACATATCCGTGCACAGTCTTTCTCACCAGCAGTGAGTGCAGAGTGTGTTCATGTCTCCATCAGGATTTGTTGTGTATTGACTGTAGATTTTAATTGACCTTTTGACAAAGGTTTATAAAAGATGATGGTAAAATATGACATGAACCCAGTGGAGAGCATGACACAAGGTAAAGGTTGGCAAACTGGACAGCCAATAACAGCAAGGGGGTTGCCGGCACCTGACTGAGCAGATAGTGTACACTCATTGCAGTGCAAGTGGCCATTATGTACCTTGTCAATGATATTAAGTAGATGAGCAGGCAAGCCATTGGAATCTGTACTGTTTGAACCACCCGTGCTGCGAAGGACAACAAGAGTTAGAGAACAGACTCACTTTTAAAGCCGTTAACTGGGATCTATGCGTCTTTGAGGCTCTTGGTCCATAACGCCTGCTGGCCAACTGGTCTGGCCAGCTGGGCCATTGATCTTATCATGATTACAGTACACTAGGTACATCTGTACATACCTATATGTGTGTTCACACTGACATTGGAACATGAAATTCCTTCCTTCCTCCTTTTTCCCTCATCATTCAGGAAATAGTGATTTTTAGACCCAAAGGGCCTGATTTAACTAAGATCTTCAGCGGGTGCAAAAACTTTTAGTACACTCAAAACTGATGACACAACCAATGATTGCTGCAAAACAAATACCATGACCAATCATTTGTCATGTTATTGGTTTTGCACACGCTAAAGGTCTTAGTAAATCAGGCCCTAAATGTCTTGACCAGAGGCAGAGTATGTGTCATAAGCACACACACATGAAGACCTTTGCACTCTCTGGCAGAAGGATGGCAGGTTCAACAATAAAGCCAAATACTCAATTCCCCAGAGACATTTAGGGCCTCAAAGTATGAATTTCCTGTATTTCACAAGCTTTTTTTCATAGTCATATAAAGCGACACAAGGTTACCTGGACTCCAGGTCAGAGATGTCACTGAGTGACGCATCAGAGTCGATGTCTCTGCCCAGCCTGCGATGGGCCTCCCGCCGCATAGCTGCCAGCTCTGCCAAGCAAACACTCACCTGAGAGTCACACACACACACACACACACACACACACACACACACACACACACACACACACACACACACACACACACACACACACATAAAGGCCATCATACAACTCAGCCAGAAACATGTTTTCAACCCTCAATAAAAGTTAACACAAACACACACACACACACACACACACACACACACCTGAGAGTCATCACAGAACTAAGCCAGAACCCTCAAACACGCAAATACAAATACACACACCTGAAGGTCCATCATACAACTCGCCTCAGCCATAAACATTAAAGCTTCAATACAAAACCATCAATACAAGTAAACACACACACACACACACAAACCGATACATACATAAATGCATACACACATGCAGTGCACTCCAAAAGTGTTTGGACAGTGACAAATTTTTTGTTGTTTTGACTCTGTACTCCAGCACACTGGATTTGAAATGGAGTTACTATGAAGTTAATATGCAGACTTTCAGCTTTAATTTGAGGGTGTGCCCATCCATATCGGGTGAACCGTGTAGCAATTGTAGCCCTTTTTATACATAGTCCACCCATTTTTAGGGGTTGTTTCTCCTAAATAATCTTCCTATTGGAATCTGTGGAAATACAAGTCAGGAGAAACAACCCTTAAGTGATCCATCCACATCTACTGCATATCTGGCAGCAGAGTGATGGTTTTAGGCTCGTTTGATACCTCAGACCCTTGATGACTCACAGCCATTTAGCCACCCACGTGAGTACAGAGCCAAAACAACAAAAAATGTGTCACTGTCCAAACACTTTTGGAGAGCACTGTACATATTGTATACACACACACACACCCATACCCGTACCCATACAGGCACATGCACATTTGAACAGTTTAAAATACCTTAAAATACTTTAAGTACTTCAAATACTTTAAACATTTTACTTTGTCAAATTTTCAGCCACATTTTTTTTAAATCCTCAATTTGGAACATCCAATTAACTGCAGGGCCGTCCCAGCACTGCAATGGCCTGCCTCAACACGGGAGAGTGCGGTCTGGACACGCACGTCCTGCGAAATGCGACACACATTCAGCACATCTCCTAGTTCTGCAGTCCCGTCAGCCAAGCAGCACTGGCACTGTGCTGGAGGGCAGCGCAACCATTTCTGCTAGTACAAAACCTGCCCAGCATAAAACGCAGGAACGCCAATGATCATTATGAAGGAAAAGCTAAACAAAGTGTCGGACCTTGGTGGGATCGGGGTCACAGAAGTCCAGCAGAGTGTCACAGAAGTCGTAACCAAGTGATTTCAGGTCCTGCGTGGTGAAGTGCGTTCCTCTTCTGTCCCCTGCCAAAAAAAGCCCATTCATTTTGAGGTGAGTCGCAGGCAAACGGACACCGCTAATGGTACATGTCCCATGGACGTGTATAAAAATAATAATAATATAGTAATAATAATTACAAACGTAATTTATATAGCACCTTTCATACGCCTCGTGTGGCCCACAGTGGTTTACAGAAAATATAATAAAAATTAAATGGTAAATTAAAAAGTGATCAGGAACAAAAGCAGGTTCAAGATAAAATAAGATCAAATAAAAGCTAAATTAAAAAGCTAATGGGGTGTCTGGTGGCATAGCCTGTAGAGCACTATCAACATGCTCATTGCGAGCGGCGGCATCGGCGGTACGAATCTGGCCACGCAACCTTTGTCGCATGTCCCTCCCTCTCTTTCGATTCCCATTCTTCCTGTCTCTCTGCACTGTGCTGTCAAATAAAGCTGAAAAAACCCTAAAAAATGCATATATATA
Source organism: Synaphobranchus kaupii (assembly GCA_029718625.1). Lineage (NCBI taxonomy): Eukaryota > Metazoa > Chordata > Actinopteri > Anguilliformes > Synaphobranchidae > Synaphobranchus > Synaphobranchus kaupii. The sequence continues at coordinate 28,819,212 of CM056388.1, read as the reverse complement.
AACTCAAAACAAAATGAAAGTTAGTTACTGCTGGAGCCTCTCTGCACTCTAGAGGCATAAAATCCAACTGCGTGTGTGAGGGTTTCATCAGCCTCACTCTCCTCACCTAATGTGGACCCCCCAAACGTGGACTCCATGGTGTAGCTGTTGGTGATCCCCAGCTTCCACATCACCACGCGTCCAGTTCCTTCCTTACTTTTCTGAACCTTGAACTTGCAGTTCCTGTAAGAAAACTGACACAAAGCCAAACTTCACTTCCCTCTTGCTGTGTAAAACAGTGTACAGATGGATCACAATCTCTATACTCTTTTCTTTTTAAAAGGAGAGCAGACAGTCCATCCTCCTTTTGTATTAAAAAATAAATTATTATCATTTATACAGAAAGCAGAGAGGGTAAAAGACAGAGGAGGTGATCACTGCTGATAGGGCACCATGGCAGGATCAACCCCCCACGTGCACGGGCTGGAGAGTCGACCCCCTCTATGGATTGCGCTGCTGTTCCTTCCTTTAATCCAGTACTAAGATGAATGGCTGCTGGCTTTCCCAACATTCAATTTAGAACGGCATCTATTAGGCTATGTTCACGCTTAACATCTTTTGGCTTACGGTGTGTGTGTGTGTACGGAGCATGGTGTGTGTGTGTGTGTGTATGGGGCATGGTGTGTGTGTGTGTGCCTGTATGAGCCATTCTGAGTGTGTGTATGGGACATACTGATTGGGCACTATGTGTGCATTGACTGTGCTGATTGGGTGCTGTGCGTGGCATGTTGATTGAGAGATGTTACTGTATCGGCCCTGCTGATAGGGTCTCACTTTGTTACTCGCGTTCTTGCTCAGCATCAGGGGGAAGACACGCTCACAGAAGCGGAGCTCGGCATTGCCACGATTCTCACAGCCGTACATGAAGACGTTGTTCTTCCGACTGTGCCCATGGAAGTCACAGTACAGCACCACCTCTCTCTCCGCTAAAACCCTGGGGGACAAGACGGCATAAAGCTGAGGCCATCGGCACAGAATAGCAGGTAAAGATGTAGACGAGTAACCAGAAGGTTACAGGTTCAAACGCCCCTCTCTGCTCCACACCTCCCCCTGCTCCACCCCACTCCCCCCGCCCCACCCCTCTCTCTGCTCCACCACTCCCCCTGCTCCACCCCTCTCTCTACTCCACCACTCCTCCTGCTCTATCCCTATCTCTACTCCACCACTCCCCCTGCTCCACCCCTCTCTCTACTCCACCACTCCCCCTGCTCCGGCCCTCTCTCTACTCCACCACTCCCCCTGCTCCGCCCCTCTCTACTCCACCACTCCCCCTACTCCGGCCCTCTCTCTGCTCCACCACTCCTTCTGCTCCACCCCTTTCTACACCACTCCCCCTGGTCCAACCCTCTCTCTGCTCCACCCCTCTCTCTGCTCCACCCCTCTCTCTGCTCCACCACTCCCCCTGCTCCACCCCTCTCTCTGCTCTGACTCCCCTTTGCTCAGCACCTAGTCTGACCCCTCCTCCCGCCCTGCCCCTTCAACCTCCCTCACCCCACCCTTGGTCACACCTCTTCACCATGTTGCGTGTATGCCAGACACAAGGGAATGCATCACGCAGCAGCGTGCAGTAGTTGCGGTTGGGGTCACGGCCAGCTAGCGAGCAACGGTAGTTCCCCACCACCACACCGTCGGGGTTCAACATGGGCACCAGCTTGAACACGAAGGTTTCACGCAGGAGACGCGCGTCCGCTGTGTCACTCAACAGGAACCCCAGCAGGCCGTGCATGGCCCAGGACCCCACGGTTTCCCCTGGGTGCACCCGCGCGGTCAACACCACCGCCCGCTTGGTCCGCGCTGCCTCGCAACTGGTTGACGGTGAGGTCACGGTCAGAACGTACCTGGTTATCAAACACACAACCATGTCATGGCTGATTTCTATCAAAAATACAGTTGCAAGATGCAATAGAGGAATCACACAAAACAGCTGAAAATGTAACAATCCGGAGCAGAGTATCTGATGTGTCTCAAAAAATCTGTGGTGCTGTGAGTCATAATTCCATCTCCCATCATGTGTAAATGTTTTTTTTGGGCAATTTTCTTTTGTATTTTCAGTGTAGAGCCTCTCAGTCTCTCTGTAAAAAGCACTATACAAATAAAACTTTACTGAATTAAGTATGTGTATGTTAATTTTTGCTGTTAATCTATAAACTTTGGTACAGACCAGGGTATCGGAAGATGTGTTATTCTATGTGTCAATGTGTTTGCAGCTGTCCCTATACAAATCAACCATAAATACAATAAACAAGATAAACATAACTTGCATAAATCCACAAATAAATAAACAAACGTACACCGCGTTTCCTGCAAGGCTGCGGCACAGCACGCGCACCTTACAGAGCGCGGCGGTGACAGGGTCAGAGGTCACCGAGGCCAGGAAGCGGCGCAGGTCTGAGTAGGTGTAAGGGTAGCAGTGGGCAAAATAGCAGGTGTCCCCCTCATAGGGGAAGTGGCAGGTCCAGGTGAGCGAGTAGAGGGCGTGGCCCTCGTGCTCGCTCTGGTTGGCGTAGTACTTGATGTCGGCGCCGGCCCGCCGCCAGCCCACGCCGCGCGCCATTGCAGCCCGCTCAGAGTACAGCAGCGGCTTCATGCCCAGGCCGTACAGACTGCTGGGCTTCATCAGGTTTAAAATGGTGAAGCGATAGGTCGCACCCGCCTTCATGTTTCTGACCCGGAAGTAGAACCACTGCGTGTGTTTGGTGGTGTACAGGTCCGTGCGTAGCGTCAGCTCGTAGTCTTGGAGCCCGCTTTAAAAAAAGAAAGGAACAAATTTAAAGTACAAGTCTAATTATGTGACTATTTGAGTTCATCATTGAATATGTGATCTCCATCACAAATGTTGCTTGAGAAGCAGCGTAGTAGTTACAGTGGCTTTTTCCCGTCAGATTTCTCTATTGATTTCCATAGTGAAACCAGACAGGAAAAAGTTACTGAACTTGCACCATCTACATTTTCGCATATAGTGATGGAGAGTTGATGACTTATTGTATTTGAACCCCCAGGGACTGGTCTCAAATGTCATCCATGATTATATCACACGTAAAGTCCATTGTACTTCCTAAAATTCCATTAGGAGTCATTAAAATTTATTAAAGGGACCTGGTCTTGGCTTTTGTTTTTGTTTTTTTAAACCAAGAAAGACAGTATTAACACATTTTATTTAAGAAAATAAAGTCCTGAAATACAATCTAAACATGGCGTCTGGGCAACTTATGATGTGCAATTTTGTACAAAGTTTTGCCTGTATGGCTGTTAAAGTACAATGAAGCAAGGGGGCTGAATACTTAAGGAATTGATTGTTTTCTGTTTTACATTTGTAAATAATTTGGAACAAATTGTACATTTCACTTTTCACATTGACATTGTAGAGTTGTTTGTGTTGAATACTGGCAAAAAAAGCCTGATTAAATCCATCTTTATCAAATGTTCATACACAACAAAATATGAAAAAGTCTAAGGGGGCTGAATACTTTTTCAACCCACTGTATATGGCAATATGGCAATACATTTATGCATTTTAATTTTACCCCTACTTTCTTCATATTTGTAATGGTAGATTTACATGTGCTTGTGCTCATCATTGCATCACAAGCACTGCATCTCCCCTGTCCACTCGACGCACAAAGGTAAGCAAACGCTCTCAGCTGAAACGTGACATCAAGCATCTGCTTCTTTTTGCTATACAGTCCACCGGTTCATGGCACAGGCATAAAAACAGTTCTACATTTTGGATTCAGAAACGCATTAGCCTGTCCTATTAATCTGACACTATTCCGAGAAGGATAACTCACGTCTGCACGGCTTTTTGCAGGTTCCCGCTCTCAAACCGGGACTCAAACTCCAAGCTGGAGCCCCCCCACCCACTGGTGCATGAGGCGGAGCCCCTGATTGGTCCGCGGCTGCCACCCACACGGGCATAGGTGAAGTAAGAGGTGTCTGTGGCTGCAAGGTGAGAGAAGCAACCACAAATTCAACAGACTCGCGAGATACTCAGCTCCTACCGTACTTCCACTCTCCCAATTTCTTAACCTCCCGAGACCTGGCAATTCATTTTTTGTCCCCTGTAATGGACATGAGTCTCTTGTCTTAATTTCAAGAACCATATATTCTACAATGCTCAAAACTACACTATAAGGAACATTCAATAAAAATAAATAATACTTTTGAAAATATTTTCACTGCAACATGTTTCGGTCATCCAAAGCACTTGCATTTTGGCAAAAAATGTAAATACTTTTTTCTGCCGGATCTCAGGGGGGAAAATAGAGGATGTTCCAATTTTCAGAAGATGCATCAAACCGGAACGTTTCAAGTTCAACTGTAAGGCAATGGATTTTTCCACAAATTTTGCACAGATTTTTCCGCATCTTGTGAGTCTTAAACATCTGTGGTACAGTGCTGTGAGAGATCATCAAAGTGCGGGAAATTGCAGAAACATGTTGCTAGAATGTCTCCGCAACGCTGCAAGAAGTGTTGCTTGCACTGTTATGCAGAGGGGGATTAGCCTACCTGGTTCGATGTGGTACACAACCTTGCCTTTCTCAGCTCCAACAGGCAGGGGTGTCCTTTCGTGGCCTGTAGGCTGGTAGAACAGCTCCGGTTGCAATGGCTCCCATTCTAAAACAGAGAAACAGCACCAGATTGGATAAACTAAAAAGCAACAAAAGCACTGAATCGATAACATTACCACATAATAGGCACAGAATACCGCATAATTTTCCTAAATGAAAACCAACCAAGATACAAAGTCTCAAGCTAAATATGTTTAGACTGTTTCTTTGATGATCGTTCAAACATTAATATGCTCTTCCTTTTGTTCCTTTTTTATTCTTCATGTGGCTCATTTCTCCACAAGCACATTTATTAATTATGAATGTGTTATCCATTCTGTGAATTTGTGTGTTTGTATATGTTTGAGATCAAAATTGACTCTTTTTAAAATGGAACAAAGATAAAGTCTTCAAAAAAAGGCATAAAATGTCATTTTGCACATTTCTGATATTTGCAAAAACAGGCGATTGAATGGTTTCGTTTTCATTATTTACTTCAATGCATATCATATCATCTATGACACGGACATGGTCTCAGTGATACAGATGCATGTTGGGAAACTCTTTATAGAACACATACTGATGGAACATCTCTTACTGAGCCAGGCTAAGTGGGACCGGACCAGCAGCTCGACAGTGTCAGAGCTCTGTTTATAAAAGGATTAGCTGATTGTTGGCGCAGTGGTACCGATGTGCTGGATCTCCTCCTTGATGACCTGGCACTCGATTGGCCAGCGGACCCCCTGGGGCAGGCTGGTGAGGGACAGGGAGGTGAAGAGCCTGTGGGGTTCCCGCAGCTTGGGGATGGAAAAGCCCCGGTCAGGGTCAAACACCAGCTGCCTGGACCTGGGGACTTCCTCTTTTGGAAGGGAAACTGGGGAACAGTTACACACACAGCTTTAGCTGAATTCCCCCTGCTCGCTTATAGATTTGCTCTTCCAGAACTCAAAATTCTGTTTTTGCACTTAGATTTGCCCTGCTCGCTTAAAGATTTTTTTCTGATCACACTCAAAACTACGTCCTCTTGCTTACGGATTTGTTTCTGCTGCAATATTACTGCCAAAAGTCCAGCCAATAAGAACTAGCCAGAAATGTTCATCTTGTTTGACCAATCCAATATTTTGTTTTGGTCATAATTTATTCCCCACATTTAATGTTTTACAATACCATATGCATAAAAACATACACAATTGTCCCAACTTGACTCTCAGGTTGGTTAATTTTTTAATCTCGCTACCGATATGGTCACATATGTGCATATTTCTTAGAAATCGTTGGCGACTAGGACGGTTGTTAAAAGGTTTGCCAGCCACCACTGCATGATAGCTAGTTACCACACAAATTATTCATTAGGTTTATGGCTAATAGGAATTAATATTATCTTATACATCTTTGTTATCTTAATATTAGCTACTTCCTAGCTTGGGAACAAAAGACTTTCAGCAGCCAGCCCATAGATTGTGAGGGGATTGGATCGGAGGACCAGACGCGACCGTGAGGGGATCAAAAAGTAACCCATGAAACGTGGGAACCACAAGATAAAAGGGGAGAAGATAGAGCTCCATGAAAGGAGCAGAGAAATAAACAAATGGGAAAAAACTCCTGGCGTAAAGCCAAAGAATAGCGACCCAGAAAAGTGGGCAAAAAGCTTGCAGACTCAAGCAGTAAATGGGGAAAAAGAAAAGGAATTGCCTCTAGCTCAATATCTACCAAAAAGCTAAAATAAAAGGCAAACGGCAACGAGGCGAAATCGAGGTTACTATCTCAAACAGAGACAGGGTAAAGAAAACCAAGGAAAGAACTAAGTGAGAAAAGAAAACGAAAGAAAGAAAACTCCTAAACCCACTAAGGCAAGTCCCACGTGTAATTTTAGCAATTAGCCAAAGGACAAGTAGTCGCCTGAATCCTATACCGTCGTTACCTGGCTTAGCGTGGCAAGAATGACACAAAAGCACAGAGCCAGGAGGGAAAGGAGCTTAAGTAGTGTGGAGCGCACCTGTAGGTAATAATTAATCAGTCCCGGAGAACGAGAAATAATGACAGGAGCACCCTCATGCGGCCCCGAGAGGCAACGCCTGAAAAAAAGGACCGAACAGGCAGAAAGCCATGACATAGATATCTAAAATGAGATGAAAAGGAAAAAGTGAAAGGAAATGCTTAGACATCATATCGGTAGCGAAATTGAGAAATTAATTAATCTGAGGTGCTGAGGGTCGGTCATTGTGGATCCCACACCCGTCTCAACAAGTTTTCTAACGTCAACTATTATGTGTATATTTACCCGGCTAGTTCTAACTTCCTACCAAGACTCAAAGATTGGACTGGTCAAACAAGATGGCCAGTTAGACTTGGGAAAGTGCATTTCCGGCTAATTCTTATTGGCTGGACTTTTGGCAGGAATGCTTCAGCTGAAAAACATCTGTAAGCGAGAGGATGTAGTTTTGAGTGTGAGCACATCACAGTTACACACACAGCTTTACCTGGGGATCACAGTTACACACACAGCTTTACCTGGGGATCACAGTCACACACAGCTTTACGTGGGGATCACAATTACACACACACACAGCTTTACCTGGGGATCACAGGCGCACACACACAGCTTTACCTGGGAATCAGTTACACACACAGCTTTACCTGGGGGTCACAATTTACAGACACAGCTTTACCTGGGGATCACAGTTACACACACAGTTTTACCTGGGGATCACAGGCGCACACACACACACACACAGCTTTACCTGACGATCACATTTAGACACACACAGCTTTACCTGTGGATCACAGTCACACACACAGCTTTACCTGGAGATCACAGTCACACACACAGCTTTACCTGGAGATCACAGTCACACACACAGCTTTACATGCACAGGGATGGGACTGTGAATATAGATTTTTCAGACCCTGAATGTCTCTGGGTACATACAGCACTTTGCTTTATTGCTGAACATTTGCTCATGACATACCCAAGTCCTCTGCCTTTGTTTGAGACACTCAGGGTCTGGAAATGAGTATTATCTGAATAATCAGGAAAATAAATCACGTTCCTGCATTCTGCCTCCACCTTTATCCTTCTTCACAATGTCTGTCTCATTAGGAGCAAAAATATGCCAATAACCTAACGTCACTCATACCCAAATCAAATCATCTGCCTCTGGCTGAGACATTTAGGGTCTTGGCATTTCCAGATTAATCAGGAAAGATCATGTTTCTGTTATTATAAGCAAGTATAAATACCGAAATGGCAAGTGCAGTGAATGTGACTGACTGTGAGGGCAGGCCTATTAATAAGAACGTGGGTGACTCACATGGCCGCTGACCGACTGTGCTCTCTTTTTCCTGCACGTCAGATCCCGAATCGTTGCTGCTTAGGGAGTTCTTGGGTGCGTCCCAATATTCTTCCCTCCTCTCCTCCACTCGTCTCCTACAAGAAAGTATGAAAAACAGCCTGTACGTTTCAAGTACAAGTGTTCGCATGTACAGTATACAATGAACCTGATATTGTGGTTTGCGGGGAGATATTAATTAATATGTAACCATGTATGTAATTACTAAGTAATCAGCAACATTAGCCTAGATTAAAACACAAATATCGGTTTCCGGGGCAGGGAGGAGAGGAGGTGGTAGTGGAGGAAAGAAGGGTGCATTTTTCGAGTATTGGGACGCACCCCGTGTCCGAGAGGGCGAAATCGCGGTCCCGTTCCCACTTCTTGCTGACAGTAGGCCTAACTGTGTCCTTGACGTGGGCTCTCTGGTCTGAGAAATCAAATCGGCGTTACACAGGTTACAGAGGTGCAATAATACAGTGGGGACGCGACCAAAACGACGTTATAGACGCTATACAACAGCTTTCAACGCCAATCACACCCATGCCACACATGTCCAGCTAGAATGTGAGCCCAATTCACGTAATTTGTTTTCCTTGACATTTTACGATTGAATGCAATAATATTGCATTATATCAGTTTGTTTACGTAAAGAAAGAAAATTAAAAAAACCTGGATCAGTGTTAACAGGCTTCGTTAAAAGTCACATTCGGCTATTTGACAAAGAAATGAAGAAGGGGCTCTTCGCTGCATTTCCTTATGCCATATTATAGGCCTACGCATAATACCGTAGGCTAACGTTCACAGAATAATCATTGATACCGCCTCGCAGGAGTCTATCCAATTCCTCTCGGCTTTCAGAGAACGTAACTTAGCAAACTTGGAAACGAGCTCGAAGCTGGTCATCTGGCCGGGCAAAAATGACCAAGCAACTGTTTTCAGACACTACGTCGTGCTTACCCGTAAACAGTCCATAGTGCCGAAGATGGTGCAGCATGAAGTTCTCATAGGGGTCAACCAAAATCTGAATTTTAAATCGACAAACAAGTCAAAGCTTTAGAATAAATTACACACACACACAAACGCATTAATAAAATAAACACAGATCACTTCATAAGATTGTCTCACTATAAATGCAACCAACGTGAAGAGATTGTGAATGGCGACCAACCTGCATCTCGTGAGTCTTCAAAGCGGGACAGTCTGTTGGAAACAAGTTCTGAAAATTACGTTTACTTAATTTTTCACTGAGCACAGGTTTTGTCAGCGACGAGAGAATTTACATAATCTCTTACGAACTATTCTATCCCTCCCACACGCTTTTTTAATGCCAGTGAGTGAGGTCTCTGTTTCAGATGTAATCCTTTCTTCAGCTGCAGAGATTATTTCACACTATTAAACCACTTATGCAAACCGATAACACGAAGGAAACCTTAATACTCACTGTAAATGTTCTGGGTATTTGGGTATGTAGCTGAACTTCTGGAAACAAAAAGGACAGGTGAAAAATCCTCAATGCTACCCACTTACAACAACTTGCGCTCCTTGGCAACTGACGTCACCTACAACACCGTTTCCAAGGAGATGAAGAGGGAACCGCCCCCTGCCTGCCACCCCTCCCCTTTAATTCTTATTTGGCAGTGAGAACCATACAGTTCATGAGAAGTTCAAGCAGAAACAACAGTGCAGTCCGTATTTGTGACTCAACTTTTGCCGTTTTGGCTCGGCACTCCAGCACATTGGATTTGAAATAAAACAATGAATATGAGGTTAAAGTGCAGACTGCCAGCTTTAATTGCGAGTATTCACATCCATATCGAGTCAACCATGCAGGAATTGCATCCCCTTTTATACATAGCAGCCCCCCGCATTGTGTCAATGGCAGTAAAGCAGGCCATCGTGGAGTGGAAAAATCTGAAAGAGACACAGCCAAAACATTCGGTGTGTCAAACGCAACTGTTTGGTACATTGTCAAAATACACACGAACACTCTCCAGGATGTAGGCATAGATGTGTCAAAGTCTAAAATATAAAGACTACACCAGCATAACCTCAGAGGGAGGGTTCACTGCAAGATGCAAACCACTGGTACGTCTCAAGAACAGAACAGCCCGGTTAGTTTGCTTAAAAGTAGTTGTGGAACAAACACTGATGGACAGATGAGATGAGTACTCATCTGTACCAAAGCAATGGAAAGAGAAAAGAGTGACGAAAGAAACCAACTGCTCATGATCCAATGCACCCCCTCTCATCTTTGAAATATGGTGGTATGGCTGCCACTGGAACGGACTCACTTGTCTTTACCAATGATGTGACTGCTGACAGCAGCAGCAGGATGAATTCTGAAGTATACTGAAACAGCTTTTCTGCCCAGGTCCAACCAAATGCCTCAAAAGTCATAGGGCGGCGCTTCACTTTGCAGCAGGACAAGGACTCCTTCTAAGGCAAACCAAGGAGCTTTTCAGGGCCAAAAAATTTAATGTTCTTGACCGGCCAAGTCAATCACCTGACTTGAATCCAACTGAACATGCGTTTCACTGGCTGAAGACAAGACTGAAGGCAAAAATCCCCTGAAACAAACAGGAACTGAAGATGGCTGCAGTACAACCCTGGCAGAGCATCACCAGGGAAGATCCCCAGCATGAGGGCTGCATCCCAATATCCTTCACTCCCCACCTCCCTTCCTCCACTCCCCCACTACCACTCCTCTCCTACCCGGAAATATGCAAAACTGTCTGAATGTTTTGAGTACAAGTATTTGCACGTACAGTATACAATGTGCCTGACATTGCTGTTTGCGTCGATACATTAATATGTAACCATTAATACGCAATTAAGATGTAATCAGCGACATTAGATTAAAACAAAGATCCGTTTCCGGGGCACAGAGTAGAGGAGGTGGTAGTGGAGGAAGGGAGGGTCCAAAAAAAGTCAACAAGGGTCTGAGGTATCAAACGAGCCTCAAACCATCACTCTGCTGCCAGATATGCAGTAGATATGGATGGATCACTTGAAGGGTTGTTTCTCCTTACAAATTTTCCTATTGAACTCTATGGAAAAATAAGTCAGGAGAAGAAACCCCTCAAGTTATCCATCCATATCTACTGTATTTCTGGCAGCAGAGTGATGGTTTAAGGCTTGTGTGATACCTCAGACCCTTGTTGACTTACAGCCATTTAGCCAACCATGTGTTCCATACTATTCCTGTGTAATTTACAGCTTAATCTAGTCCCACCCCCCAATTCCCATAGCGATCCATTCAAACGCAGAGGTTATAGTATTGCTTCTAAGTGTACCTGGAAATAAGATATTAGGAGTCTTTTGACATCCTTTTATACAGAATCATGGCATCACCTGTTTACCTGTGGAATACCTGTTTGACCTGTTTTTTTTCACAGAATGAATGAATTCTCTAATTAAACTCCACACTGCTATTATTTTGAACACGCCCCTTTCAATGAATGAGTCAATTACTCAGAACAAGTAGCGTGCATGTCATGACACTACTACTAATAACAGTGGTTCATCAGGTTACTGATGTTGTACTGCTTTTTTTTTTGAACACCACTGTAAATACCCTTAAATTAAAGCTGAGTCTGCACTAACACCATTTTCATGTTCATGGCTTTGTTTAAAATCCAATGTGCTGGAGTACAGAGCCAAAACAAAAACATTGTGTCACTGTCCAAATACTTATGCACCATACATTAAATTGCATTTAGGTACAGAAAAAAGTTACCAAATTTCATATTATTGAAGGAAATGTGAGCAAACATGAGAGCGAATAGTAAAGACCTTGATTTGTCAGTAGTGAACGACCACTTCTATCTGTGCAAGAGGGAATCTGGGGCACTCACAGAATGGCCATTTATTAGAATGTCTTACTGGAAAAATGGATTGATCTCAATTTTGAAATGAATGAAATTTAATCTATTTATTGTTTTACAAGCAAAAGTACTAAGAGCACAGACTTTACAAGAAACCTGAAAAGGCAGAGTACAAAAGAACAAAATATGGTATGATTATTACAAATGCACTTCTATAAAAAAAAAATACACATTTACTCTCAATCGCAGAAGAAAATTGTTGAATCATTCTCACTTAGACGGGAACCGAGGTTTGTAAGCACATTGCAAACACACATACAGACACACAGATACATACTGTACATTTCAAATCCAGCCATTTTCTCCTCATTAAGACACCATTACATATTTCTGACATCTCCCTAGCAGAGCCAACAAACATTTCCGAGATGACAGTAAAGTTGTGTTACAGTACGACATGCTGAGGGAAACTGTCCTTCTTCGTTTATAAATACACATTCCATTTAATTTTACAATAGAAAAATAAACATTTTGTTTTGTTAAAGGATTAATGGACACGATCACTAGCAGTGTGTTCAAAGGCAGTGTTCCATTAAAGGCTGTGTGTACAAAAGCTTCTGCGAGCCTTTCAGAAGCCTAGTCCTAGTGCGCCGTTAGCCGGTGGTGTGTGGCCTGCTCCACCAGTCTGTGGTACTCCTGCAGCTTGTCCAGCAGCTTGCTGTTCAGCTGGGAAAGAAGAAAAACAAAGGTCATTAGCAAAATGCATTCATTTAACCAGGTAGGTCAACCAAGAACTCCATCCTCTATTGCGGTGACAACCTGGAATCAATATGGGCTAGGGAAAGCCGTAACATAATAAGGGACACAACACTGGTTGCAATTAACAAAAATTATTTATTTACAAAAATAAAACTGCAGAGATGGAGAGAGACAGAGAGAGAGATGTCTCTCTTAAATAGCTCAGCTCCCCAGGCCTAAACGGGTGAGTCCAATAATGTTATTGGCTAGTAGTTGGACCTAGGGGGAGCGCGCGCACGTACCAGAGGGTGTCACACAGGGGATTTCATGTGCCCAGTCAGATCTAGAGGGTGACTAGATGGCCAGATACAGTTTTTGTAGGAAGTTGGGCAGGACACTGGATGCAATTTCAACAACGCTTTCTAAAAGTGCCATGGGATCTTAAATGAACACATTGAGCCCCATCACTGTGATACTGAGGTATCAGATTTACATTTGGTACAGAGGTAAGAGTGCCTAGAAGACCGCCCCGTTGGCCCACCAACACCTCTTCCAGCAGAAACGTGGTTCTCAGGAGTGCTCCTATCAAAATACTAACCAAGCCCACACCATAGATATTGGGAATATTAGTTCTCAGATCCCTCCCACTTGAAATTTAATGATTGCGTGGGCAGCACCATTTCTCACAAAAGTAGTCAACTTTTCTTCTTCTTTGAGGTAGCAGAGTATCACCAATCCAACATAACTGATCTATCGCCATCTGCAGTGCAAAATTGCCAATCCATTTCTGGAAGTGAGACAAATGCATTCACTTGTTTAAACTTCTGAGAGACCTTCTAATTTTGTGTTTCTCGCATTTTTGCACCGTTGATTCGCATCGCTGACTCAGTGGGAAACGTGGGAAAAGCCATGGTTCTTCCACCTGCATTCCTGTTCTCTCCCTTTTGCACTGGGTGGCAGTATTCAAAACAATGGCAAGCAGGCCACAAACCCCATTCAGGTTAGAAGGCCATTCCTAGAACATTCAGGTCACAGGACATTCTGATCATTGCCTGACAGATTGGAAAGCGCACCCAATTGACTACATCTCAAAGCTGTAGTTATAACAGCATGACGACTCAGTTGCACCCTCTAGGGAACTCTATGGCCCACACCTGCTTAGCCCCAGAGGTTCTCAATGGAAAAGGTCTAGAGTGGTATGGCTGCTGCACAAAAAGGCAAGCAAAGAAGATTTAACAAGTTCTGGGGTAAACCCAGAATAGCTGTTGTGTCGGGTCTGATGATCATTTGAAGATAGATCAGAGTGGCCCATTTAGCTGCCCGATAGGCCAGAGCCAAGGCTTGGAATTTGGCCCAAGCAGATACCGGGAGCCAGTGGAGAGAGATGAGAAGGGGAAGCATAGACATGAAGGGATGCCTACTTACATTGGCATTGTTGGCATCAGACTGGTTTTCGTTCAACACTTGCAGCAGCTGGTCTATGGAGGTGTAGGGGAGCCACACCAGGGGTGCCGTCGCAGAGAGAGGCCTCTGTAATATCAGCAAATAAAGAGCAAAAGACCACCGTCAGAGGCAGGAATGAGTAGCCATTTATTGGTAAAGACTGCTGTTAGGAAAAGGGTTTTTATAGTGTCTTTTTAGACCAACGCAGTTGTCATTTTACCGTCCAGTGCTCACATTGTTTAAATAGGTCATGAGGTGTGGTCAGGCAAATTTGACCAAAACCACACCACAAACCTGGTCTTTTAACAGCGCAATATTAAGATAGTAATATGTGTCTACACAGGCATTTGCAAAACGCATTTACAGCCTCTTGTCTGGTACACACACAGGGCATGCACAAACATACATAAAATATCAAGATTACAATGTGAAATATTGTATATTAAAAAAATGCATAATAATAAAATGGACCATCAGTCAAGGACTGCATACCTGTCCCTCAGTGAAAGGGAATGCTACCTTAAATTGCGTTTATCCCGCCAGGTTATAAATATCTATCATCTCCTGGCAGCTGCCTCCTGTCCCTATATGCAGTGCACTCCCCGTTGCTATGAAATTAACAATTAACGGTAACAGTATTATACTATTTTTTTTGAGTGGGTAGGCTAGTTCCAGCATCTCCTCAATTCAATTAGAGGCATCCCAATCTGCCGTAAATTCAGTCATACATGCAGTTACGTACCTCAAGCCTGGTCAGACATGCCAATGAATAGCCTAGCCTACATTCTAGTCACCAGCACACCAGTCAGCCAAGAATGGGTAAAACAGGAGTTCACAGCGAAATTTGGATTTCCAGGGGTTCTGCCCCAGCATAGAACGCTCTTATATATGTGAAACGTAAGCCCACTTCATTAAAATCCAGGCGATGTGTGTACATGCATTTGCAAATTAGAGAACAAGGAGCCTAAGGAAAATAAACGTTTTCAACAATTTGAATCAAAAACAAATTTGCAGCACATTACACAATTAATTCTGATGATTTTAAAGTCATATATTCTCTGCATGCCCTTTAAATTTATGCACGAGCAGGTCTGTTTCACCAGCTGTAAATCACTCATATTCCGCCCAGGTGCAAACGCAGGTGCCTTTTAAAGGGAATGGGAGATGACATTCTGAATGGTTTATTGTGTGCTACGCCCAAGACACACCTATAATTAATGGAGACTAAGTTCAGCCCATTTGAACCTTGCGCCTTACTTTGCACTCAAATTATGCGCCATCTAACTAGCAAAAGTGGAGTTGGACACGCCCTAAATGCACTTGCGCCATGCGTTTAATTAAGACCATGCGCGAAGACCGTCAAGATAGAGCCCCAAGACTGCAAGCCAAATACTAGCGAATACCAGGAACTGTAAGAAGCACTGTAATGCAATATATGGCAATGGCAGGTCATGTGACTTGTGTGCAAGCATATTGCATATTGAGAAATGGGTTTCTTAGCACATTACATATAAATGAGTTTAATGTTCAAAAGAGTATTTTCTAAGTAAATCGAGTCCGCCCTTCTCTTGTGATTATACTTTCCCCTCTAGGAAATTACTGCACTTTGATCCCTGATCTTTGCACTTGTGTCTGGAAAAGAGCATCTGCTAAATGCCAGTAATACTAATACTAATTTAGCATCTGCTAAATGCCAGTAATACTATGGATTATTAGTTACTATTATTAATAACTATTAATTGGATTGACGATGCTAAGCAGCTTGAGTGATGACACATGCAATTATGATGCCAAATTTCCATAATCCTTAGATTATTTCAACCAATACTCAAACCAATGGCAACTAGGACCTCACCAAAATGTATAAATGTAATTAATGTCAATAAAAAATCACTTATTTCCAAAGGAATCATTAGCAAAATATTACATAACATCATAAAAAACAGCACACATGGGGGGTCCTCAGGACCGGGTTTGTAAACACCTGGTTTAAAGCGTAATTCAAACAGTCTGGCATGGAGCGCTCTATTAGTCTATACCTCTATTCCAAAGTACTGGTGTCCCTTTCCCAGCAGGGCTTCCACATACTCCAGCACCAGGTCCACTGCAGACTCCAGCTGGTCATAGTTCAGATAGAGGCGGAGCAGGGCTGCGGCATCCACCAGCTGCAAACACAGCACCATTCTTCAGCGGTCACCACACTGAATTTCTACACCCCAGACTCAATACTGCGGTTTTACACTGAATGTTCAACAGTGATCTGCATTTTCACGCTGGAAATCAACACTGAGGACCATCCTTGCAGTGCAACTCAACTCTGCAGTGTGTTTTTAGACTTCAAACTGAATTTGGCTGGGGATTTTTACAGTGCAAGCTGAACTACACAACACTGCAATAACAAGACACCAGGGGTTATGTTTTTGCCAGGCTGTCTTCATGGGAACCATCCCACATAGGTAAAATTAAATTACAGCCCTTAAATTAGGTCACTCTGGGGTTCAGCAGAAAATGCTGTGGGCCTACTGTTGATCGTCTTTAAATGATCCTTTCACTTATGTTGTTTGTTTCTGGTTTTGGTATTTCTGTGTTTTTTGATGCTGTATTTGACAGCTACATTACTTAAACTGATTATGTGTACACATTTTTGTTCTCAATGAACTAGCACCGGCCCACATAGGTGAGGCACATTGCAATTCATTAGTACTGCCACTAGCACATAAATACCTTGGCTTGTAGTGTCATGTTAAATGCTGCGACGAAGGCTTCACGCCAAAACTCGTTAGCCATGGCCAACAAATAAAAAGAGGTGACGTCTTTTATATTTTAAATTCGGTGGTGCTGCCATTTCCATTGTTTTTACTATGGTCTTTTTTTCTGTTAAAGTAGGTGACTAATGGGAGTTTAGCAGAAAATAATCACAGTGGAAAAGACTTTAAGAGACTGGATGTCTTGGCAACTGTATGGCTGTATGTTCACATCCTGTGCATCGCTGGGAAAATGAACTGCTCACCCAGATGATTCTGTTCATATGCAGTTGTTAGGGTGGATAATATGCAAAATGTAAGTCGCTCTGTATGAGAACAAGGAAAGGTTTGAAACTGATGTCACTGGGCAGATAGGAACCCCCACCCCACCTTATAGCTGTTGACCAGCCAATCGGGCAAGGGCACCCCGTGTGACAGCAGCACGTTGATGACGCAACGATGGTGCTGTGCATTCTGGGAAGGATGGTTCTCCAGGTAGGAGGCCAGCAGGTGCCACGCCTCATCAGTCGCGCTGTGGAAGAAAAGCTAGGTCACTCAAGGTCACCCCTCCACCCGCCCCCAAAATGGGTTGAATATATTTCAAGAATATATGATATCACGTATACTGTACGTTAGGGCTGCATGATTGAGAAAAATAATAACTGCGATTAAATATTTCTTAATTTTAACAATACTGGACCAAACATACAAACTTTTTTTTTTTTTTTTTATATAAAGTGAAGGCAACGCAACTTTGGAAAACCGATTGCAGGAGGGGATGATGTTGGCTCTCTAGTCCAGGGTGTTGATCATTGTTTTAAAACCTTAGTTCACACAGTGTTAATCTGAGCCATGTCTTTTGCTAAATAAAATGTGATGCTTCGGTTATCTCTGTTTGCCTTTGAGAGCCACCTGGAAACAGTGAACCCGTAATGGTTGTCCGTAGCAGAAAGAGCAGGCTTAACAATACTGGGCTGTGGCCGAATCAAAACCCCATCTACTGCGTCCTGTGCACTAGCATACTGTATCTACAGCTTACTTACTGTTAATTGGAATCCAGTAATCATGATCTTTTGCGATTATCATATTGCAGCGGCCAAAATGGCAATTTCGATTAATATACAATTAATTGTGCAGCCCTACTGTATGTATACATTTTAAACTTCTACACAAACCTGGACTCTTTGGTAGTGATGACAGTTGAAAGCTGATTGGCTGCCAACCAGTTCCAGGCTTCATTCTGACTAGCCTCTCCCCCATATTGTAACTGAATGCACCTAAACAGGAATACAAATGAGGAATTCTGCTTTAGTTGCATTAATACACAAGTAATAACTATCTATGAGGAATCCATGCAAACTGTGTATAATAGATTTAAAGTTTAAACCATATACAGTACTATTAGCTGGATTCATTAATTATCCTACCCATAACAAAAAAATTAATTAAAACGTTAAAAGAAGCACAGGCATCGGTAATACTGTACGTAGGATACACCCCTACTGAACTGTACTGATGCTTTCGCGCTTAAGGATTTAATGTTATCCTAACGCTACAGTATAGCTGTTGTCAGACTTACTTGAAAGTTAGTCCCTCAAATACAGGAGTGAGGGGGAGCCTAAAGGTCTTACAGAGTGCCAGAGCTGCGTCAAATAGCCCAGCCTGGACAAGGAGGGTCACCATCTCCACAGCAGGGGCGCTGCCTGTAAGACATGTACCCAAATCATTCACCAACAATTAAAAAAAATTAATAGGAATGTGTGGGAGGGGGGGGGGTACCATTGAGGATGCAAATGTGGAACAGAATTGGAACTAAAGTAAGAATTAACTTACATGAAATTCAGATCAAATAAAAAAAAAAAACATTTATGACACACTTTGTAAACTTGTTAGACAAATACAATAGAACTAGTCTTATTTGCAAATATTTCTGAATTTGATAGGACTTCACAGAAATTCTTCTGCATTTCTACATGCGGTATGCAGTAAAAGAATATGAAATGGATAATTCCACCTCAGTGAGATGGATGGTCTGTCCATGCCTGCGCTAACATCATGCTGGACATGGACACGGACTCCTTACCTGTGTTACCTGCAGAAGAGGGGTCGTGCTGGGCTAGGGTGAGACGGTTACGGGCAAGGATGTACTCCTTTTCCAGGTCCTTCAGTTCCAAGATCTCAATCTGACGGCTCACTGGCAAACACAAACAGGAAACAGAAGAATGTCAAACAAAATATAACCACAAATTTTTAAAAAAGGTGTTGCACCTTGGTGTGATGACTGAACTTCTAGATATATCAGCTGGTCTGTAAACGTGTACTTTCTACCCCGCTTTCTTCAACAGGAAACACCTTCCTTGTTTGCATAAAATGAAGCACAATAAGTTCCTAGCACAGCCGTGAAGATTAGTGGGTGTGAATGTATCCCGCAGTGACAATGAATGTTAACATGTATAATTTATATATAAATTCACAATGTAAATATACTGATTTAGCATTGTGATTTTGTATGTGCAATCAGAGGAGGGGTCAGAGAGTGCAGTTAGTGAGAGGTTAGTTGTACGAGAAGGTTATACCCGGACCAGCAGCAGACTCTCCATCGTAGTTCCTCTTTGGTGATGTGCCCGGCCGTTCATACTGTGGGATTTAAACGGTTCCTGTCATTTCTCAGACAGAGATTCAGCTCAAACCAGAAGGCATGTGGTGTTCACACCAACGCACTACAACAAATCTGGAACAGTGGCAAGACTATCACAGGGGCCACTGACGTCTTCACCCTCATAGTTACAAGCAGTGTGAACTGTGGCAGTTATAAAGAATGTTTAGAGAAAACTGTAAATACTGTAAAACTGAACCTCAACAAAAAACTTTTTCAACATAGAAAAATGCCAAGTTTCTCACGCATGCAAAGCACTGTATAATAAATCAAGCAAAATCTAGGCCTGCCATTTGCAGCAAAGTATTGATATCAACATGAGGCCAAGTTGCAACAAACAATATATGCCATCATAGCTCACACAAATTAAACAAGCTCTATTCCACAGCAATGCTACCCATTGTTTCTTAAATTATTTAATGTAACTTGGCCCTGTGTTTTTTCATCGTGCCCTCTGAAGAGAATGTGGTCATTCAATATTAAAATATTGTCCAAACTACACAATAACTTAACTCAGCACATGGGGAGACATTACACACAGAACAAGTACCTACTGTTACTACATGTTCCTGTGGGAAAAATTTATTGACTTTGTATTTCGACCACATCTGGTACAATTAACTGGTAATGTATAAAAATGAAAAAGTGCAATGCTAACCTAACAAAGAACAATTTGTATTCTAAAGTACCACTATACAGATGACATATGGTTACACAGCTATAACTATGGGATTATCCAAAAGGAAATTCAAAAATGAAAGAGAAAAAGAAAAAATTTAGATAAATGGGGTCAGGGGAGCCATGGTGCAATCTGAGGAGGTGAGTCCACAGCCTGCGTCAGAAGATGGGCAGAATATTTACTATTCTGACTGCTGTAATGACTGTATAATGCTACTCCCTGGATACAAGAGTAATTGTGATGTAATGGCAACCGCTGCCCTGGACACAGGCTGGATTGCGACACGATGCTTACCACTCCCCCTGATACAGGTTGAACGATCCAGGCGTAGTCAGGCCGGATGAGGCGCAGGCAGTTCATAGCAGCCAGGTAGCAGTTGACCTGCTTCTGTAGGCCATGACGCGTGCGAACCTCGCGGCCCAGACGCATGCCGAACTCAAACATCACGGTACCAGCTGAAACGGGTATAGAACAGATATAGCATCCGTTAAAGTGAGATGGCCAGGCACTGCAGGTATAAAGAAAAGCCAATTCCTCAGCTACACTAATGGGAAGAGTTGGCCAATCAGCAGCACACCTTTCCTGTAGTTGTGCCGGTTGATGTGGAAAGCGTACAGCAGCTCATAGTAGTTATGAGCCATGAGGTCCACTGCTCGCGCTCGAGATTCGATGATGCCGACCACCTGAAATGTGACAATTGCAAAGTGTGAAATTCACTGGTGCACACGCACGCACTAACGCCAGGGATGAGAGTATCCATAGAAACATGGATTTCTGCGTGTTACAGCACACTCGCACCAATTATGAGGTAATCAATAAGTGAGAGCACACCATGAACCAAAACTATGCATTTATGTAACTGGAAACCAAATAAGTAAAGTTATTTAATTAAAAACCTAATGTGTGGACTGTGAAATGTCATTGTTGGTGCTGGTGAGCACCAAAGCACAGATGTTCGCGTAGTGGCTCACCTCATCGTGCAGGTTGACATAGGGGAACTGCACCAGGTCCTGTAGCTGGGCGCGCTCACACAAAACCACCACCAGCTGCCTCAGGCAGTCCAGCTGCCTGCAGACCACCAAGACAAAGGCTCAGCACAGTCAACTCGAGAGTTCAAGTCCACGTAACACAGGCAACTCCGTTAATCAACCCAGAGTTATTCCAACTCAACGTAGCCAACCTAAAGTTATAGTCAACCTAATAAGTTCTGCAAACGAGCTGTGCAACTGGCTTTTAGCCAAGAAAATATCTCATGGAAATGGCCATGATTAGTCCACTACTCCTGCCTGACGGTACCTGCTAGGCTCGGGATTCTGGGTCAGGGCCTCGTACGCCTGGCTGTTGTGGCCTAAGTCCAGGTGGTGTTTGAAAATGCGAGTCCTGAGGGCGGCCTGTGGAACAAACGGGAAGTGTGAGAAGACATCAACCTTTAGCAAGTTCTGGGTGCACACTGTCGCTTTTGGAATGCTATGGGTGCATGCTATAGCCTTTAGCATACTATGGGTGCATGCTGTAGCCTTTAGCATACTATGGGTGCATGCTATAGCCTTTAGCATACTATGGGTGCATGCTATAGCCTTTAGCATACTATGGGTGCATGCTATAGCCTTTAGCATACTATGGGTGCATGCTGTAGCCTTTAGCATACTATGGGTGCATGCTATAGCCTTTAGCATACTATGGGTGCATGCTGTAGCCTTTAGCATACTATGGGTGCATGCTATAGCCTTTAGCATACTATGGGTGCATGCTATAGCCTTTAGCATACTATGGGTGCATGCTGTAGCCTTTACACTACAATACAAGGTTACAATATTGTATTCACTATGCACAAGCTCAAGGACTAGCTCAGAAAGCAATAATGATGAATCGTCCTGAAACATTCTCTCCATAAATATTAATTGGATCGAACAACAGAGGTAGAATGTCCTACTTGACTCCGGATATCATTGGTTGCCTCCGAAATCGCCACTGTAGCAAGCTGTATGACCAGCTCAGGCAAGCCCACATCTTCTAGTAGCTTCAGCACCTGCACAAACCAAAACCCGGTATAAAATTCCCTGGAGTGTCTTGTACGTCATTTTGCTGCATAAGAATCTTGATAATGCTGGTTCAACAGGTTATTAACTGACAGCATTCAAAAGACCACTGCAGGTAGAGGCCTACCTTGTTGTAATATTGTAGGCGTGGGGCTGTCCCCACCTCCTCGTCCTCTGAGCCCACCAATCTCATCAGAAACTCCTCCTTCACGACCTCAGCAGCCGCCTCCTGGAAGCACTGCAGGGCCTAAGGAATGCAACAGCCACGTTCTCTCAATAAAACACCACCTATATCAATCAGCGTCATTCTGGGTCATGACCCTTTCAGCACCTAGCAGAATTCATCTGTAGAAACCCAAGAATATCCAAGGCAAATGGACTGGTGGATAAACACCACAATTACATAACAGAAGAAAAATAAGACTAAACAAAAAAATACTACCCAAATGTAGTAAACTATAATCAAAATGGTGGAGGCATGTGGGAGGTGCATGTTCGGAGTCACATACCTTGTGACCCTCGCCGGTTGCCAGGTAGCATTGCCCCAAAACGAAGCGGCAAGAGCCCATGTTGACCTGGCACCAGGGTGCGATCAGCCGTATGTACTCCTGGGCAGAGGGGACGGGGTGGAAACACCAACACAGCGCTCACAATGTTGTATGTACACTGTATCTGGTCTAAGAGTGTGGTTACAAAGGTCTATGCCACTGTTGCTCATTTAATACAAGTGGATGCATGTTCTGTTACATTGTGTCAGTATGTTCTCATGGGAGTGTCAGCTAAATCAGTGTCATTTAATGTTGGGCTCAAATGTAATGCTGCATGTGCTACCCATGTAAAATCACTCACCTGTAACTGTGTGTACTGGCAGTTTCCCATCAGACACTCAGGAAAATGGAAACCAGGGTTGCTTGGCCAGCTAGAGAACGGATGTAAGGGCTAAACACTGAAGTAACCGAGCATAAAGAAAAAAAAAACTGACCCTGGGACAAATCATTGTGAAACACTAACTCTTTAGATGCTGGTAAAATTGAACAATACAATGAAATTAATTTTGATCTGCAAATCAAAATGCTGAAAATAGAAATTTCCTTTTTAAATTGTTGCTAAAAGGCAGGCATTTCTGGTGACTAGAGTTAAAGTATTAATATATATATAAAAATACAAGTTTTTTGACCCAGGTCTGTGGTCTGTAGTGTGGGCAAATGTGGGCTCTCTTGTAATAATGTGGCCTGTAGGGTATAAAATAGTCACTGGCTCTCCTGTGATTGTCTGAATGCGTCAGTGTGAAATAGTCATTGGCTCATGGGTAAATGCATCTTTTGGGCTTTCAGTTCAAAAATGTCTCCAAAACCATGACTACTTGGCTTTATTGCTGAACATTATTTTCCTGGTACCAGCTGTCAAAATATTAAAAAATAAACTTTTGATGTGTTTTTGACATCATCCACCAAGTCCTCTCACTCAGTGAAAAATTAGGGGGTCTGAAAATCTACTACCTTATCAGGGTAAAAAATGAAACATGAAAATTGACTGGTAAAATAATTAGCCAAACAATTTTAATGATTCTACGGGAGAATATAACTGAAAAGCTTCTCATGCGAGTAAGGGGCAGTGGGTGAGGATACAGGTACTGAGACAGCAGGATGATCATCGTAGACACCATCTGGGGCCAGTGGAGCGCTGCCTGGCTTAGCAGGGCACTCTGTTGGGAGTGGATCTGGGTGATTATGGCCTTTCTGGCCACGTTCTGGTAGAACAGCTCCACCACCGTCTGAGGGTTAAGCACTGGACAGAGGAACAACACATTAAACTAAATACCAGAAATACAATATTATTGTAAAAAAAGTATCTTTAAAATTGTCTAAGAAAATTCTATTATAAAGATCTGGTTTTGCAAAACAGTTTACACACTGACCTGCTGTACAGTACTGGTAAAATATACATTTAGGATTTATGATTTTATTTAACAGATCATTTGGCTCACCTGATTTGCTGGGTGTCAGGGCAGGTGAGTCGGACAGCTCTAGCACAGACAGGTGTTGCAGGTTGGCATCTCTGAGAGAAAGGGAAGAAACATCAGTGGCATGGCTAGACTTAGAAATTTGAGTGCTAAACGAAAAAGCAGGCCAAGCCCCTTAGGTATGAAAAATGGGGTTATCCTGGTGCTGATTGTAAGCCTGTATATTTGGTGTTCAGCAGTTTCTAGCAGTTGGGCCAGGCCAAGGGGAGGTTAACATCAGTAGCAAAATTTGAAAGATTATGAAATGACTTCCTATCTGCCTGATCTTGAAGCCAACATTCCAAGGTGTACAGAACAAAAAAAACAAAAGTATTGAATTATCTCTACTCGGGGCTATGGGCTTTTGAATCCATTGGGGTTGACAAACTTGAACAGATGCACTTTCCCCCTGATTCTATCGAGCAACTATTGTTAGTAATGTATGAATAAACTGCATTTTTCTAATGATGATATGAATAGGCATCCCAGTAGAGTGAATGGTTTAGGATAAAAAGTTACAGATTTTTTTTGACAAGGTAAAATTTCTCGATTCTAATTTCGGCCTGTCCCACCGTTACCAAAAAACATTGTTTTTCAATTTTTTTAATATAAATTTTCTACTTAGAGAGGGGACACATTCCAAAAGAAAGCTTATTGGGATGTGTCTTGATGCAGTATAACCAGTTTTGAAAAAAGGTTGGCAGAATTATGATTTTGAGGGGGATGAAAATGTGTCCCTCCGTTACCATTTGTCAATATCCCTCCGTTACCATGACCATCTGACTTTAAACCTCGCCCCATAAAAATTGAGCAGTACAAGTGGCTTACCATTTTGCATGTTCATATTTAAGTGGTAATAGTACAATATGAAAGAGAAAGATAACCCTTTTCACCTCAGGAACCGTATGATATGCATGTCTGAAAAAAGTGTAAAAAACAGACTTTTGCGTCGCTCCGTTACCGCCCTGTTTTTTAATAAATTTTACCCCCAAGAAGTTGTTTGCCCTCAAACATTTTTCCCTCAATTTGTAGTCTAAGGTAGTCTTTATATAATACCAGTTGTTATTTTACTCAGCCTTGAATAGAACAGGAGTACTAGGGCAAAATACAGCAAAAGTGTCCCTTCGTTACCGCTTGGCCTGGCCCAGTTGTAAAAGTAAGCCATGTACAGGGACAGCCGGCAGCTGTTTTTGTCCAACAGGGTACTTATGGAAAATAATTTCTCCCCCTTTTCTCCAAAGTTGGAATGGCCACTCGACCAGTGCTTTAACAGAATGAGCCCCACCCAGACCGACAGCGTAGTTTTCTTTTGCTGCCCGGTTCTTTTAGCCAAACTATTCCTGAAATTTACAGTGTTATATTTAGTCTTAATCTGTATTCCTGCATTTTTCCATCATGCCGTTTGTTTTGTGAAGGGTTAACATGTCATTACCCATATTACTATCATTATCACTATTAATAATAATTATTATATGTATTTTTGCAGGTTATATAAATGGATGTGTTTTGTCCTATTCAAAATTGCTTGCATCTCCTAAATGAAAGGGGATGAGTAAACGTGTGAGCTAGATACAAATATCACAGGCCGGGGCCTATCCTCAACTCCTACAGGCCAGGAGCAAAAAGGGGAGTATGCAGCTGGACGGTGGGGAACTAAGTTTTACTTTTCTGCCAAATTAGGTGGTTGTCCTTGATACTGGCATGCAGACGTTTGCACAGACCCTCTTAGAGGTTATAAAGGATGGCTGTAATGCTTCTTTTTTTTTAGTACGGTCAGCAGGCGTGCTCGGTTTTTTTAGTACGGTTTTACTGACAGCAGGCGTGCTCTTTCTGCAGATATAAAACCCCTTATAAATGGATCTAGAGTGAAGTGTTTTCCTGACTGGATTGCCTCTATTACAAGACAAGGGTGGATTTTTCCTTCTTAACCAAACATTTTGATGCAGATTCCTGCAGGAAACCGGGAGGTGGATTCCTGTACTCACAGCATGTCCAGGGGCACAGTGCTGGACAGGCACTGGCTGGCCCACTTCAGCAGGTAGTAGGAGCAGAGCAGGTGGGAGGTGCGAGGGATCAGGTCCTGCTGGAGCTGCAGAAGCTGCCCCCCTCCTCCAAGGAACACCTGTGGACCAGGTGCAGAGAACAGGTCAGGGGGGCATGCCACTGTATGTTCAAACAGGATAATGTGGGACAGTGTGTGCAAGTAATCACTTAGACCGTCTACTAGGGATGGGACAATAATCAATATAACTATATATCGCGATAAAAAACATTAAAGATTATTTAATCGTCATAAATTTAAGGATACCGAAATATCTAAATAACCGTCTGTTACACTTAAGTTGCAAGTGGCCAAAATGCTAACATTTTTACATAATGCTTAACAATAAAACATGTTTTCTGATTGTTATCAATGAGTATTTTTTAAGTAATTGAAGTATCTTTTAATGAGACATTCAACTTATTTAAATAATTATTGATAATATCGCATACAGGGTTTTTCCTACATAGTAAATTCTTTGGCGGCCGCCAAAATGATTTCACGGACCACCAAAGGGAAATCACGACCGCCAAAATGACAATAATTTAGAACGGCAAATAAAACGTATTTAATTTAATTTGGATTTTTGGGTGCAATATGGTTTTTGGGCCAGCGGATGGCGATATGTTGTACTAGTCTCCTTTAAGATGTTGGTACTAGGAGAAGAGTAGAAGAAGCAGACTGTGGGACTGCGACAGTTATATAAAATTTCTGGTGCGACTTGGTAGAAAGAGAGCAAAGAGCGTGCACTGCGAGTTGGATGGAACACGCTCCAATTTTGAATGACCTTTGAAGCCCTAACTTCTGAAAAAGAAAAAGCTTTAACCCGATCCATGTTGGCACATGAGTGGTAGGCCAATCCATCCCAATTACAGTATTCATGTTTGTCTGAAATTATAAACTCGGCTACAGCTTTAAGAACCCTGTAAATTTTGACGCAGGATTGTTACTGCAGGGCAATAAAATAGGAGGGTGCTATTAATAGCCCAAAGTGCTTACGACCAAATATCTTACCTGTATATGCAGCTACCACTGTTATGATTAACCGTGAAGAGTTTATCTTGTTACATTTCGCCAAAGTCCCTACAGTCGACAGTTTCCACAGCGACCACCTATTGCACTTATCAACAAATTTGGCGATTTAACTACAATGTAAACTTTATGAATAAACTTTAGTGTGGTTGCTTGAGCAGTCGTTTAGCCGTTTGTTTACCAGATTAAAAATTTAGAGAGCTGTAGCATCTTAAAACATTGGCAATGTAACCTGATGCAAGTGCGGAGCTAAAGGGGTTGCCATGGTGGCATTGACTACCCTTGAAATATTATTGATCATCCTGTGTTCCACCCAAATTACACAATACTGAGTTCAGTATTCAGAGTGCTGAACATTTTAACAAGGGTATTGACTGTTGGACCTGCTGGATTCAGTGTGTGTGTTCATGTACGTGTGCCATCTGCGTTCTCACATTGTCTCCCACTTTCAGATAAAGTTGCTGCAGGATAAGGAGGTCCCTGCAGAGCAGTGCTCGGGTCATGGCCACCTGACACACAGCCTGACACACCACCGCCACGGCAACGCTGCTACCGTAAAGCTGGGACAGACTCATCCGTACACTGAGGGGCTGGCCTGCAGGAGGCAGAAAACAACTCAACATATACCTCATTATTGGCCTGCAGGGGGCAGCACAAACACAAATACACTGATTTTATAGCTAATGTATTGTATATACAGGTACACATGTACTACTCCTTAGCAGTATTGTACCAGGACCTTGCTTATCAAAAACTTTAGACAAAAGTTTTTCCTATGTCCCCTTAGTCACTTAAAACAGTGTTGTATCTGGAATTTGGCTGGGGCCCACCTGCAGCGAGGGGGGTCTCCCCCTCCATCTCCCCCTCTGTCTCCAGGTCCATCTCCCTCAGCAGGATGCCCATTGCCCCGATCGGGTTTCGGATGTCCTGCAGCTTGTTCTGGATGTCCTCGATGACACTGTCGCTGTGCCAGGGGGAGTGCATTACCACAGTCATTAAAAATTCACGTGCAGCAAATGCACAGGATATTGAAAATCTTTACAGGCTTTTCATGGACTGGGATTGTTAATTTCATTGGACAAATAGCAAAATAATATCTGTCGAAGCAACTACAGATCATTAAGCGCAGGTTCGCTCAAACAAAAGGGAATGTATTTTGTGATTTCTCAAAAAAATGGAACAAACCTGCCTCAATTTAAGATGTAAATATGTATCAGTTTAATCATTTTCAGGGATTTATTTTTAATATATATATTTTTAATATAATTTTTCATTTTGACATTAGAGTTAAAATAATTCCTATTTACACATATTAATTAGACTTTGCTACAGATCTAAACCAGAAATAATCAATGGGAGGTGAAAACCGAGGTCAACCACAGCCAACATAATACAGCATCTGTAAGAGGAAGTAGTCTTAGTACTCAGTACTTCAAGCAGCTCAAAGGTGTACTATGTCCCAATGGGGACAAAAATGCTCCTTAAAACAAAAAGTGAAAGTCATGCTTTCCACTTTCTGAATGAGAAAAAGGCACATCTCTTTGTGCTACTGCTGAAGATCACATTGTGGTAAAGGCAAATGAGTTTGATATAAAGGGTCACAGAAAATTAAATTTACTTTTTGAGATCCCAACTAACATTGGCTACAAAACTCTAGAAGCTTATTTTTTAAAATAAGTTGTCAATGTAATGATTCCAATCAATGAACAACTGAAATTATTAAAATAGGTGCATTTTGTGACTTTGAAAGTTAAGCAAATTCAAAACATCTCCATTCCTAATGTGCCGTTATCCCTGAGGTTCTGCTGTACATTCATGAGTGGGCGGAGCTTGGGTATGTGTAGGTCTCATGATGGCTGTACTGACCTGTCATTGGCCCGCAGGCTCTCCAGCACCTGCTCGGCAGCCCTCTCGGGAGACTGCAGGTGCTCCAAGGCTTTCTCCATCATATAGGCCATGTCTCCAATCACCGACATGTTCACCAACCGCAGGCACTGCACCAGCTGCAGCACGTCCCGCCCCACCTCTGGGTCTAAAGCCAACAAACACCACAAAATCACCATTGCACACCACCTCTGGTTTTAAAACCAACAACCAACAAAAGGATATCGCATCCTGCTTCTGTGAAGCCGAAAAGCTGGATTAGGAACCGCAGCTACCGCCATCCAACCGCATACAGGAGGGCTGTACTGCCAGCACACAGCTTACTTGCATGCCTCGGAGAGGCAATGGCGAGCAGGAGAGCAGTTTTCAGGGATTGGTGCTTCAGACTAAGACCGGCCGAGGGCTTGACAGCGGCTCAGTGAGAGCTTTAGTCTTAGGTGTGCAAAGCCACCTAACTCCCTGGAGGAACTGGCGATTGTGAGGGTGTGATCCCACCCTCATGCAATTCATATACCCATGGCAGTCAGAGATGGCTGCCAAGTAACCTTTCAGCATAGACTCCGCCAACCCTTCTTCCAAGAAGGACTGAAGGAACACTAATGTGACTGGAATGCCACGTAAGAACAGGTCAGGCCCCTTAGCGTGGCACCAGCAGCTGAACCTGCTGCACTTCCCAGCATACAGCACCCTTGTAGAAGGGGCTTTCAACGCCTGAAGTGTTTCTAGCACCCTGGATCTAGGCGCTGCAGTGACCTCCGTCCAGGGGCTAAATCGTGCAGGCTGTAAATCCAAAGGTTTGAGTACCATAGCAGACCCTGGCCCTGCGACAGCATATCCGTTCTGGTTGGGAGGCGCCCCACTAGAAACTCCCTCAAGCCTGTCATCCAGGTCTGATGGGGCCAGTTTGGGGCAGCAAACAGGACTCATGCTAAGTCCCTGACCCTTGCCAGAAGCAGCGGCAGGAGAGGAAAAGTAGAAAAGCATAAAGCAGAGCTGGAGGAGGGGTGGAGACTGAACGCCACCCTGTTGGCTATTGTAGGAAACAACAGTGGAGCTGTCCGAACAAGAATGTGTCTGCCTCGGACCACTGGGAGGAAATGGGTCAATGCACAAAGCACTGCCTTCATTTCTAGAAGGTTGATGCGCTTCCCTACTCATGAGGGGCTTCACAACCCTTGCAGGAACTGACCCTCCCAGATAGCTTCCCAGCCAATCTCGAAGGCGTCTGCGGTGATGTTCACTCTCAAACACACTGGCCCGAAGGGAAAGATTCGCAGTCCGGCGGTCCTTGTGTGGCCACACCCTGTGTGCCACCAACCACCGCTGTAATGGCCGCATGTACAACGGCCAAAGTGGCATGACCTCGGTAGCTGCTTCTAACAAAAAAACCCTCTCTGGAGGTAAAGTGGCTCTTGCCCCGGCTTACTAAATGGGCCAGCACAGATTATGTGTCCCTTCTAGCTTGCGCCTTTATTAGGGCACAGATTCACCAATCATAAAGGGAGGACTGAGTTCTCTTACTCCCTGCCTAGCAGGAAACGGAGGGACTTCCAGTGATCCCAATTATGGGGATGTGGAAGTACACCTCCCGTAAGTCCACCAAGATGAACCAGTCACTGTCCCTCGCCAATCGGAGACGGGAAAGGCGGAGCATGCAGAAAGGCAGGAATCTTAGTTTAAAATGGCTGAACTGGAGCTTGTACCCCAAGTGCTGAGCAAACAAGGTTCCTGGGTACATAGGCGCCGTAGCGCAGGATGAAGAGGGGAGAAGTGCGGGGCCACAGGTAGCCAACAGTCAGTGACGGGACTGGCTACAAAATGCTGGCTAGCCGGGGAGCCTGGCGGATCAGCCCTGCTCCCAAAAAGAACGCTGAGGGCCTGAAGAGTTGGATGAAGGCCCCAAAAAGACCTGGCGTACACCACAGTGGGTGGGGCCAGAAGATGGAGGTGTGCCGCAACCAGTGCGATTTCTGACCGCCCTGCATGCTGGGGGACTTGGGGCCTCACAGAGTGTGTCAGCCCCACCATCCTGCAAGACTGCTCCAGCGCAGCATCTGCAAGTGGCCTAAACCTGTCCGCAAAGATCACCAGGGCCGGAAAGGGCCGCATGCAGTCCTGGTCTGCCAGACTGACGTGCGTGAACGACCAAAACCATGGAATGCCCCGGGGCTTGGGCCTGAGCACTAGCCCAGTGCATCATGGTGTCACCACACAACATATCCACCACAGAGTCACTGGGGGCAGCGGAGGACACGTCCTGCAGCAAGCCCACCAGTACAACCACAGTAGCGTGTTGGTGTTGGGTAGCCAAGCCAACAAGCCAACGCCCGGTAGGCCTTTCACAGGTGGCTAGGAGTAGCCTGGCAGCGGTTATTGAGATACTGGGAATCACGTTGGTAGTGCAAGCAGCACCTGCGAGAATCACAACCGTAGGAAAAACAGCCAGCCCATAGCATGCAGCACTGGCCAGGTTGGCCCATAGACTGTATAAAAATATGGACAAAGCCACTGTGACGTCACCCATTGCCTTTCCACGGCCTCGTAAAAACTGAATTGAAGCTCGGAAGTCTTTTTCGCCGCCCGTTTGTACAAACTGCGCCTGCTCCGTGGAGCCGAAGAGGACTCAACCTGTCCCTCGGATTGGTCCTGGCAGTGAGAACCATATAGAACCTATCTATGCCAGTGATCCCAGGACTCAACCTGTCCCTCTGATTGGTCCTGAACAAATGTTAATACCCTGTCCAAACGACACAATATTTTAAAAAATCAGCACATGCACAGGCATTAGATGAAGGAAAGGCACCTATTGCAATTACATTTTTTTGTGTAAAAAATGTATTGACTGAGTATTTTGACCACATTGCTGCCATTGACTTACATGGGGAAAGACCTATACTGGAGCCAACCGCAGTGGCGCTAGTGAGCAACAGCACCAGGAAGTGAGCTTCAGAATGAAAGCCCAGTCTTGGCCCCTTGGGTTGGCCAGCTGGGCCCTGGGGGGTGCAAAAGTTGTGCCAGAATGATTGTAACTCAATCATGAAGTCAGGAGAAAGCGGCAAACCTCTGCTTGAAGCACTGGGGGCCATGATCAAGAAAAATGGAGGGAAGGCGAGCACGCTCTGCCGCCCTGAAGATCCCAGCCCGGTCAGAGAAATCCAGGGCTGGGGGTCCGGATGAAGAGGAATACTCCTGGTCAGACGCTGACCTCTCCTGCGTCTCTGACTGTTATGGGTCAAGTGGACAATCCAGGCTGTCCAACTCTGCAGTGGACAGTGACGCTAGGGCGTCTAGCCACAGGCTCCCATGAGTCGTGGGGCCTAAGTGGCTTCTGACAGAATGTACGCTGAAGTATGCACACCAGTAAGACATGAGGTGGGGTGCTGCTCAGATCCTGCGCTTCTTAGCATGCTTCTTGTCAACGGGCACCAGCGCGTGCAATTCCTCATCACGCTCCTTACAAACCTACAGTGCATCCGGAAAGTATTGACAGCGCTTCACTTTTTCCACATTTTGTTCTGTTACAGCCTTATTCTAAAATTGATTAAATTCATTTTTTCCCTCAAAATTCTACACACAACACCCCATAATGACAATGTGAAAAAAGTTTTTTTGAGATTTTTGCAAATTTATTAAAAATAAAAAACAAAAATTTCTCATTTACATAAGTATTCATACCCTTTGCTTTAACGTATTTTTAAAGTATCATATTTCATATTTGGTCGCATATCCTTTACATGCTGTTACTTCCTGAAGTCTGTGACCATCAACATCAAAAAACTGTCGATATCTTATTTTCAGGTACTGCTACAAGCGATACTATAACCTCTCTGCATTTGAATGGGTCTCTATGGGAATTGGGGGGTGAGACTAGATTCAGCTGTAAATTATGCTGGTACAGTAAGGAACACATGACTGGCAAAATGGCTGTAAGTCATCAAGGGTATAATGTATCAAACGAGCCCCAAACCATCACTCTGTTGCCAGATATGGAGTAGATGTGGATGGATCACTGCAAGGGTTATTTCTCCGGACTCATTTTCCTATAGAACTTTATGGGGAAAAAAGTCAGGAGAAACAACCCTTAAAGTGATCCATCCACATCTACTCCATATCTGGCAACAGAGTGATGGTTTGGGGCTCGTTTGATAGCTCAGACCCTTGATAACTTACAGCCATTTAGCCAGCCATGTGTTCCATACTGTACCAGTGTAATTTACAGCTGAATCTAGTCTCACCCCCCAATTTCCATAGAGATCCATTCAAATGCAGAGAGGTTATAGTATCGCTTGTAACAGTACCTGAAAATAAGATATCGACAGTTTTTTGATGTTGATGGTCACAGACTTCAGGAAGTAACAGCATGTAAAGGATATGCAACCAAATATGAAATATGATACTTTAAAAATACGTTAAAGCAAAGGGTATGAATACTTATGTAAATGAGAAATTTTAGTTTTTTATTTTTAATAAATTTGCAAAAATCTCAAAAAAACTTTTTTCACATTGTTATTATGGGGTGTTGTGTGTAGAATTTTGAGGGAAAAAATGAATTTAATCAATTTTGGAATAAGGCTGTAACAGAACAAAATGTGGAAAAAGTGAAGCGCTGTGAATACTTTCCGGATGCTCTGTATTGCCCAGGTGGGATGCCCTCCCTCAACTGTCAAATTAACTGCGAAGTTGTTCGAAATTCCCATGAAACTTGGGAGTACCATTCTTTATTTATGACCCAAGTAAAATTATTCTACAGGTAGGTTTCGGTAACCGATCTTGTACACTCACGGCTAAAACCAGTTAAAGGTTTTCTAAACTTGTCCGAGCGGTTTTTAAATTGATGCGTCGTCCGATGAGAGCCATTAAGTTTGGCTATTTTTTCCCCTTGCTAGCCAAAGTTATGTGACCAGACAGAAAGCGCCGATCGGCTGTAAAATAGGCCTCCTGTAACCTTAGACTACCTTTATACGGATATAGCTAACTCCCAACCTGTTTCCAGTTCTTAATTATCAATCAAGCAGTTAATGAACTAAATAAAAAATATCAATGAATACCTATAGCAAGTTTTTCTTTGTGTCATAAAATGCGTAGCACTGAAATAGCCTATTATTTTTATTTATTCTTTATTGAAATGGTCAGTAAGTTACTTAAAGTAATGTGTATTTTGCCATTTATTACATTTCTATTCTTCATTTGACCACAGTGTTAATTTCTAAAGTTGCTTGATGTTAATTGTGTTAATATAATAATTTCATAATGTAAATGTCCACCAAATTGTTGTTTAAGAAAGAAGTCTTCTGAGTACCTTTGCATAGTCATATTGGTGCTAAATCTGTGCACAACCGACAGAGAAAAGGTCTATTTTCATTCAAGCTCAAATGCTCACTATATCGGCTGCCATATCGGTAATCAGTGAATTCCCCCCCCCTCTAAAATCGTCATCGGTCTCAAAAATAATGATTACAACAGATTTTTCAAAATGTAACTTATCGTTTAATTTAATCGCAAATGCATAGAATGCGATTAATAAACATTTTTACTTGGCAAGCACGTAGATTGATCACTAATGATGGCATGTGGCATGCGCACACAATTTTCTTCCTGTATGAGAATGGATTGTATTCTCACTAAATGCAAACCGTACCACAGTTCGATTGGAATCGCTCTCAGATCACAGTGTACAGGCGAACTCATGTACGGTACGGTTCGTTCGTCCACACCCGGTTTCGGTGCTCACACTACCTAATTTTGAGGCAAACAACTCCCAATTCAGACTAAACCGTCAGTGTGAAAACCACCTAAAAGACTGTAACCCACCTTCGGGAACTGGCGTCTCGTCCTCAGAAGACAGGTATTCATCAGCGGACAGATAGAGATGGTCCACAGTGAAACAAGGCAGCAGGAAGGACACAAAGCCCTGAGGGTATAAAAGCAAAAAATTATTCTCTTCCTCCATTGCCTGAACTGAGAGCATTATCGTAACAAGGCCAAAACCAAAAGAGGCCTGCTACAATGGCATATTTTCAGATTTACTTGTTTAAAATGTACTTTATTAAGGACACTACAATTAAATCCGTTCACTACAAATTTTAATGTTTTTCATTGGTTGTCCAAAAGTACATGAAAAGTATTATTTAAGACACAGCACATGAACACATTACAGAACAAACATTACAAATAAAACAGACCCAAATTAATCAGTTGCACAAAAAAACTAATTTGAACACGAAACTGAACACCTTATCTACTAATTGGTGGCATAGACGATACACAGTATACAATAATACCTACCTAGCACAGGTGGTTCGTAAAAAGAATCCTTACCTGGGTAACTTAAAAAAAAATTAAAAAAAGACTAAACTGATGAATGAGAGCCGGAGCACAGCGACTGAGCCATCTAGCACACTTCCTCAGAGCTGAAAATGAGTTTGACTGAGAAAGACGTCGTTGAAAACGAAAAGCAGGTACCTTCTTGAGCAGGCAGACCATAGAGGTGGTGGTGTTGACGTGCAGAGCGAGGGGAGCGGACAGCGCCTCCTGGTACTGCAGGCAGCAGGCATAGAACTTGGACCAGAACTGTACCTGCAGCTGCCGGTACTCCTCCTGGGAGAACTCGTACTCTGTCACACTGCTCTGGAGCTATGGGGGGGAGGGGTCGCATCAAAAACACCCTTAAAGTTAAACCTGCTTGTAGATTTATCAAATCAAATCAGTATTTATTCATATATAGCGCATTTTACAACTAGTTGTCACAATGGGCTTCACAGAAAAACCCAGCCTAAACCCCAACAGTGGCAAGGAAAAACTCCCTGGTGTAACTAGGAAGAAACCTTGGGAGGAACCAGACTCAAGGGGGGAACCCATCCCCCTCTGGCTCAGGGTCTAGGGCCTAAAGACCAGCATGGTCAAAACAGCCAATGTCCATGATAATAGAATTTGGAGTTATGAATACTCCCATCAACCCTGGAACAAATAACTGGACATCTCTACTCATTGCCCAACATTTTTGTGAGCAATTCACTGGCTAAAATAAACTGCGAAATTCCAAAATGTAATATAAACACCAAAAATATATACAATGGGCTCAAGAATTATTGGCACCCGTGACTGGCAATGCACAAAACATACTTAAACAATATTATTGAGATGCCAAGAAAAATATTGTTTTTTATTAATGTTTCAATGGATTGTCATAATGAATTCCACCAAGTATCAGCCAATTTTGGCTGACAATCTGGTTGCCTCTGCCAGATGTCCGAGACTTGGCTGTAGGTGGACTTTACAGCAAGACAATGATCCAAAGCATACATTACAGGCATTTAGCAGACGCTCTTATCCAGAGCGACTTACACAGCATTTGTATTTATACATAGTATCCATTTATGCAGCTGGATATATACTGAAGCAATGCAGGTGAAGTACCTTGCTCAAGGGTACAACGGCAGTGTCGTACCTGGGAATCGAACCTGCAACCTTTCGGTTACAAGCCCAGTTCCTTAACCACTGTGCTACACTGCCGGCCTTACCTCAAAATCCACACAGAAAAGGTTCAGTGACAACAAATTAAATGTCTTGCAATGGCCATCTCAGTCGCCAGACCCAAATCCAATTGAAAACCTGTGGGCTGAACTGAAGAGGGCAGTTGATAAGCACAAACCCAAGAGTGTGAAGGATCTTGACAGGATCTGCATAGAGGAATGGTCCAAAATCCCTCCAAATGTGTTCCTTGTCAAACATTACAGGAAAAGACTCCATACTGTTATCCTTGCCAGAGGTACTAAACCAGGGGTGCCAATAATTTGATAACCTTGATTTTGGTGAAATTATTATTTTATTTTTTATTAAATAAATGTATGATTTTGGTTGGTTCCATTGAAACATTAATAAACAACAATATTTTTCACATCTTGGCATTTTGAGTTTCTCTCAAAAAAATTTTTTTTGTTTTTGTTTTTGTTGTATTTTTAGTGCATTTCCAGTCAGGGGTGCCAATAATTCTGGAGCCCACTATATGTACAACATATTAGCACCTTGTAGAGTTTGTTTAAAAAGGCAGAGTCCTATAGCTGGAAGAAAGGAATGGTTTGCTCACTTCATTCTCGACCGCAACGGTCACCTCCTTCTTTAGAGATTCCCAGGACAGGTCGAAGATTCGGTCAGTGCCCCGTCGGTAGATCTGAATGCAGGGAAGGGAGACCGGGACAACCCGAGGGTCTCATCATAAGTACTATAAAACAGCTGGAACATAGTCATCCAAGCACACAACAGTTGGGGGATAAAAGCTAATGAACAGAGCTAGAGTACAGATACATAGCTACTGTGCTGGCTGCTGTGGCCTCCAAACAAAGAGTTCTAGCGTCAGCCAATTAAATTAACCAATTTCTGACCACCACATCACCAAAAAAATAACAATGTACAATTTTACACTTCAAAAATGTAATTGTTCATTTTCAAAATTAATCAAAGCTTCAAGGAGAAATTAATACACATTAATATACGCTGTGATGGACAGGGGGGGTTGTTGTTTGTGAGGGGTGTAAAAACATGTATTAATAAAACTGTAATAAAGTTGACCCCTGAAGTGTGGGGATGGTGGAGGGCCAAAAAAATTGAGAAAAAATAAATAAACTACTATGAATTATAACAGGTCTCTTGTATAGGAACTTATAAAAATGGGTGAAACCCAATATGACAACTTGAATTTGTTAATTGCGGGTAAACAGCCCACAACGCGTGTTTGTGAGAGCCGCTTTTCCTGCTGCTTACCTGCAGGGCTTTCATAATGGCAGCAGCAGTGAATCGCACAGGCGAGAATATAATCTCCAAATATGTCTCCTGTTTAGAAAAGGGACAGAAACAAAACATGAAATATTTATCAAAAATAACAACTAAACTAAAAGGGCATGGCTACAAATCTATCCAACCTACCAAAAAACATATCTCTTAGATATCGCACAATTACACATCTTTCACCCAGGTTACACTTCACAAACTTTGGCAAATTAGTTTGTCATCACTGAACCCGTCAAACGGTTTTGAGGGAAACAAAAAATAAAATCACTCAAAAGTTGATTGAATTAAAATCACTCAAAAGTTGATTGAATCCCAAAAGTTGATTGGTCTCTGGCTGTGTGTGTTCTGTGGTAAACTCAGCTACATGGATTCATTTGTAAAGATATGTGTAAGGACATTCCACTACAGCATGTCAACCTATATCACTTATACCTAAGTTTTTCCCCCCCAATTTTTCTCCCAATTTGGAATGGCCAATAAGTGCTTACTGACGCTAACCTCCACAATCGATTTGGGAGAGCCGAGACAAGCATGTGATCACCTCAAAAGCACAAAATCAGTTGAGGCTTAAGTTCTTATCACACCGCAGTTAGCAAGAGGGACTCCCTTAGACTTGAGTCAGAGAGACAACTCCGAGAGACAACTTACTTCCGGTTTACTTACCGAGGCAGGCATATCTGGCTGCCGCTGCTCTCCCGCGCTGAATTTTTTTAAAATCTCAGTTGAAAACTGCTTAAATAAATTTCAACTGAAACAACCCTGCAAATTCTGCTGCCGTTTGACTGCTCTACGCACTGGAGTTGCTCGAACGACTTTCTGGATTTACAACTACCTCGGCCTCGTTCCGCTCTGTTTTACCGGTCGCCTCCCCCGTTTCGCCTGTCAACAGCGAGCCCTCTCATGGTTTGTATCCGCACCTTCTCGGCCGCACGTTGGTGAGTGAGACTCCGTTCTCTCGTTGAGTTGTTGACCCCCAGTTGTCTGCTTAGTGGGGAAGCTCACCCCTTCCTCACTACGTGGATTGATTGGTTAGGCTGTAGTACAGATTATGATAGCTAACGTTGTTTTCTGGCCATGATACTGTGGTCTGGTTTGGCGCTTTGTTTCATACTAATGTGAAATCAAGGTAATTGGTCCCAAAACCTGACAGAAGTACTGCAGAATTCTTTCCTCAATGGCCAGTACCCACCCTGGGGTCCTGATCCAATCCAATGTTGACTTCTTCCTCAGGAGGCGGCTGAACAAACACCTGGTTCCATTGGCCAGCCACATTACTACAAGAGATGCACATTACACACATTACAAAAACAACATACACCAATATAACCAACATTACAAACCACATTTCCCAGGGCTTCCTCTTCAATACCCTGCCCTGCCTAAAAATATATCATGGCAATGTCATTGTTTGAAAACTAATTTACAGGGATTTAAAAATCAATATTTGTTTGTGAAAACGCACCAATTGTTCCTCCCAAGTGAGAAGAAAAACAAGCTGAACAGTGGTGAGAAAAAAAAGGCCTGGTGGGAAGAAAATGTGAGGAGGAATCCTGATGTCGAGGAGGAGCCCATTGTCAGCTGGATAGCCTGATGTCAATACTTAGACATAAGCTAAATGATAATAGGGGGGTGATGAGGAATCTCAGAGTAAAGATTGTAAAGTATTGAAGTAATCGTGTTGGATAGTAAGGAATAAGTAGTCCACTAAGATATTATGGAGTAAGACTACTTAAAATCTTCTAAGTTAGGAGAGGAACGTTAAAGTCAATTCTAAACTTAAAGGATAAGTTCGCTATTTTGGACCTTGGACCCTATTTGCGGTCTGTCTTCCATGAACCTGACACATTGAGTCCATATTTTCGCTGATCGGTCCAGTATTGAGCTAGCTACAGATTTCCTGTAGGCTCTCACTGGGCTACAATAGAAGTCAACGGGGCAATTAGAAATGTTATGGAAAAACAACGATAAATGTGCTTTCATGTACAATAAATGAGACGGGAAGCTCAGAGTGTATTGTTACCGGTCTCAGTATGCTCTCCTGTGAAATGTATCTCAATCTGAACATTTTTACGTGCTTGGCATGGCTTGGAAGTAAGCATTTCTCTGTTGCTTGTTTTCGCTGCTCCCGCGGAGTACTATGTGTCGGGGGTGGGGGAGCGGAAAGGTGTGCCGACCGTTTACGAAACTATCTATGTGAGCAGTCTGCGTTTGTTTACCTGCAGCAACGTAGGCTACAATTTCCACAAAAAAACTTGGATGATGGATGACTATAATGATTACGAAGACGAAGAATTCGATTTTGACTTTGACGTTACTGGCTACAGATTTGAGCCAGAATACACGGACACGGAACTACAAGAGATGGATGATAAGAGAGCAAGAGAAGAGAGAGAAGCTGAAGTTGCGCAGGTAATGTAAATTATTACAAATGATGATTACAAACACTGCGTTACAAATAGTTCTGCTGTAGGCTACTAGCTAGTAAACTCCAACGGGAGGTCAGGATTTGTGATCAACTGCTTTTCAAGCGGCCTCTCTACAACGTAGCTAGACTGCGGAAGTTTACAGTGCGAGGTAGTGCAGTCGGAGAAATAGTTCTGTTTCAAATGGAACTGTTGTTTCAACGTTCGGTTTGCGTTTGCGATAGCCTACATTTCACAGGAGAGCATACTGAGACCGTAAGAATACACACTGAGCTATAAAAGCACATTTATCGTTGTTTTTCCATAACATTTCTAATTTCTCCGTTGACTTCTATTGTAGCCCAGTGAGAGCCTACAGGAAATCTGTAGCTAGCTCAATACTGGACCGATCAGCGAAAATATGGACTCAATGTGTCAGGTTCATGGAAGACAGACCGCAAATAGGGTCCAAGGTCCAAAATAGCGAACTTATCCTTTAACAGGCAACCAATTCATTTCTTAGTTCTATAGCAGCTGCATTCTCCACCAGTTGTACACCTTACAAGGTCAGATTAGTGCAACCAGATAGTAAAGCATTACAGTAAAGCTGAGAGGTTAGAAAGCATGAGCCATTTTTTCAGCATCATGCAAGGAAAATATTTACCACACCAATGCATTCAACATAACTGTTGAATTTACCACCAGTGCGGTGTGAAGCCTAGCCTTGTAGCTACAAGTAGAGATGGCGACCAAGAAAATTATAGCCCAGCAGGTGCTGGAAATTATTTTGGAGAGTGAAGATGACGGAGTTGGGAGCAGAAAGTTTCCTCACCGACGACAAAATCCCTTATCAAGATGGGCTTGACCCAGTCGAGGATTTGTAAGTACATTTATTTACCATTTGTGAAATGAAAACGAAAATACTAAGGTTGTTCTGTAATGCAAATTTTATATATTTTTTGTGTGTGTGTCATAAATATAGTCTCCGAAAAAGGATCTATGATAAAATACCACAGAGGACCAGTTTGTGTTGAAAAAAAGATATGCAACACCTGATAGTGCCATATAGGCTTAAATATATGTAATAGTAACTATTTGAGGGTACCAAAAAATGGGGAAAATAGGCTTAGACCCCAGAGTGTTAAAGATTCCACCATACCATACAGCATTCGACATTGCACACTGAATTTGCCCCATACACTAATCCATTGAACATAACATACCACCTTTACCACAATACATTCAAAATTACAATGCACAACTACTTACAACCTTATACTTTTTTTTCCATTAATGGATGCGTTTTTGAAAAAGTCCATCCATCTTTAAAAATATAAACTTGAACCTGCAAAGTATATTCATAATCTTATAGGGAAGCATGAAAGAGTGGTGACCAGCACTGTGCGGCTTCAAAACAGCCCGGACTGCACAGATCCTGCAATAGTGCACTGTCACCACCACTCACAGT
This sequence comes from Synaphobranchus kaupii, assembly GCA_029718625.1. Taxonomy (NCBI): domain Eukaryota; kingdom Metazoa; phylum Chordata; class Actinopteri; order Anguilliformes; family Synaphobranchidae; genus Synaphobranchus; species Synaphobranchus kaupii. Next base: position 28,777,555 of record CM056388.1, on the reverse strand, counting down.
GAATCAGATGACAATTCTCAACAACCATATTATGTGCACTTGGCTTTACTGAAAAGGCTCTAAAACTGAGTGTTCAAACAAACATACTTACAGTGTTTGTTCACAAATACACACTAACAGAATTGATGGCAAGAAGAAAAAAAAATAAACACACATCAACATGCATGTTTAAATTAATGCAGAATCCAAGCGGAGTAGCTTTTGCGTTTACTCGTATAATCGCTACTCTGTCATAATCGTAAGACGCACTGAATTTCATGCTGTGAAATAAGGGACAGATACCAAAGCACGAGTGCCCGCAGACCATGTAGCAGTGTGAAGATGGAGGCCTCTTATTCACCGTTGAGTTTTTACTTTAATGATCGATTCAATTCAATTCAATTGTATTTGTATAGCACTTTTTACAGAGAACTGTCACAAAGACACTGTACAGAGAAACAGAAGGAAATTTGGGGAAAAACCAGGACTAAACCCCCAATCAGCAAAACAGGGTAAAAAAAAAACTCTGGTGGGATGAAAACTCAGAAGGTACCTGGCTAGAGAGGGGGAGCCCATCCTTTGCTGGCCAGCCAGGTTTAAACTACGGTAAAGGCGAAATGGACGGTAATCGAAATGTAATGTGGGATCTAATAGCAAAAAATCAAGTGGGCTGAACATGTTGCAGTCTAAGATATTAAACTAGCTGGTAAGTAGACAGTCCAATGAAATGATGTACAATGTTCAATTCAAAGGGGCGGGTGGCGCATCTAGGACTCCGGTTGCGTCAAGGCGGGGACATAATTAAAACATTTCAATTAAGGGCACAAATGTCTTCAGGGTTTGGTACTGGCTAGTGTAAAGCTGAGGAGTACCTCTATATTTGACACTCCGCATCGCAGATATTGTTGTTGTTTTAAAAAAAATTATTATTATTTACCTACTAGACAAAGCAGCAGTCAGCACTTTCAGAAATGTTTCAGTACTTACTGTTCAAAGTTGATGTACCTCACCACTGTCTGGTTGTTGTGATCCAGCCAGAGGCCCCATACATCAGTGGAGGTCAGGGCAAAGTCCACCAGAGTCTCCTGTTTATGATAAAAGTACACTTGTGATAAATATCTCTCTCTTGGCTTTAGCTTGTGAATATCCACACCTGTACAAAAGGTAAAAATCAGCAGGTGTATGCCATGAACTCACTCAAATCTGCACCAGTTACTCATATACCGGGCATGTCAATGCACAAATCAACAGCAATGTTTCAGTGGAAAAATTTATGTCATTTTTCTTTTTTAAAACCATAATACATTTCACCAGGTTTGGCACTGGGGTATTGAACAGGCAGGGCGTAGAGCTCACCTGTGTGGTGAACAGTGTGGAGATGTGGTCCAGGCTGTAGCGGTTGCGTTCGGTGCAGACGAGCTGCAGGATGCAGAACTGGCCGCTTTTCGGCACGCTGAGGTAGACCCCCAGACACAGGCCGGTGGAGGAGGAGAAGGAGAGCCGCAGCCTGTGGCCGTGTCCCGCCATCAGCCGCACGTCCCGGGTCACTGGCATGTACTCCAGCATATCGGCCACCATGAGGCACAGCTGGTCCTGTTGAACAGCATCAGAGCCTTAACAGAGCACAGCGCTAACACAACAGAGCACCGCAGCTTTAACAGAGCACAGCGCTAACACAATAGAGCATCAAAGCTCTAAAAGAGGACAGCGCTAACAGCGCTCAAACAGCAGGCTTTAACAAGGGGGTACCAGTCTAGTTACCATAAGTGTTGGGAAACGGATATTGTAAACTGAGGCCGACCGATATATGCGTTTCTGGACCATACTGTATCGGTGGTCAAGGATGACATGTGGCCGACATGAACGACCGATATGTGCTTTTTAAATTTTTTTACACTGACACATATCATGTGACAGGGAATCTTCACTTAATCAGAGTCTCAGAGCAGCGCTGCCGCTGGAGGAAGACTCACTGAATGAAAGGAAGGAACAATAATGTATGTTTCTCTTGCTAGCTAATTGAATATTGTCAATAATAATAGTGTATTAGCACAACAGTAATGTTAGTCATTCTTTAATTGCGTTCATAATAAATGTTTGCAAACGATGAATAAACTACGATAACATTGCTAGCTAGCTATCGGCAAGCTAATCCGCTACCAGTAACGTGAGATGCATCCGCAGATCTCGTTGTCCGTTTTACTTAGCACCATTTTCATATCGAATAAATTCATGGGATTAATGTGACTGACTTATGGTGATGACGATGTTTTGAATAGCTAGCTAACGGTAGCTAGCTAATGACAGCTCCTGGGGCCTATTTCACGTAGTTTATGGAGTTTGCTGAATAACTGCACTGAGTAATCCCCGGAATCCTCCCAAATCTGCGACATGGACTGAAGAAAAATAGCTTTTCCGGATTTTACAAAGTGCAGGTTTTCAAGATAGCTAACTCAGCTAACTTTAGCGTGAGAGGAGAGGAAAAACCTTATTGGTACGGAATCTATGTTACCAATCATCAAGATAACGTTAGCTAATGGCCTACACTAGGTACACACTAGGGTTTTAGTTTTGAAACATTTCGGAAATGTTTTAGTTGAGGTTTTCACTAACGTTACCTTGACCTGTTCGGAGGCTAACCATTATTATCTACTTGAATGCATTCTGTTCTGTGGTTTTCGAAACCTAGAATGCGTTCCACGCAGCGCGCTTCCATGACCAATTTTATCTTCTGCATTCCTTGGTAACTATCGATATTTAACGTTACAGTTGAAAATAAATATAAAATATTCATTTTATTTTTATTTATTCTTTATTGAAATGGTCAGTAAGTTACTTAAAGTACTGATGTTTATTTTGTTATGTATTTTATTTCTATTCTTTATTTGATCAGTGTTCATTTCTAAAATTGCTTGATGATGTTAATCGTGTTAATATTATAATTGAATAAAGTAAAAATAAATTGTAATAGTTATTTGTTTTAGAAAGCAGTCTTCTGAGTAACTTTGCAGTTATATTGGTGCTAAATAATCTAACACCTACTTATTTGACTGATAACTTCACCCATATTTCAGATAGACACAACTATAGTACAAGACAAAGCCAATTTAATTTTATTGTTCCAACTCCCTCCAATAAAAACACATTTTCTGTTACAGCTATTAAAGACTGGAATGCGCTGCCATCTAATATCAAATGCATCTCCAGTCTCTCAGTGTTTAAAAAACTAGTAAAGTCTTATCTATCCGATTTAGCAAATTCATAAGGAAACAAAGTAATTTTAATTAATAATATGATTGTAAAGATAGAAAGGGGCGAATATCATCAGCAACCGAATTATAATTTTTAATTGTTTAAAGTATTTTAAGGTAATTTGACATCTCTAGTTTTCCAGTATTTATAAAATCTAGTAAGGTTACATTTTTAGAATTTAGTAAAGTCACCGGGAAGCATAGTAATTATAATTAATGATACTGACTGTAACCGGTTTTAGAATGAATAACACTTTTTAAATTTGTAAATTTTGTAATTGTAATTTTTTACATTGTTTAGGTAACTCAAGGTAATTTGACTGCTATTGGTGTTATGTTTGTTTGTAAACTGTTGTTGTTTAAGGGACCCCAATGGAAATAAGCCTACAAAATTGGCTTTTTGGGCTATCCCAGATTTAATCAACTGTATTCTGTATTTGGCTTTTTTAAATTTTTTTATTTCTGATCTCTGGCATTTTGTTTGTGTTTGTGATGGTTGATTTTATCTGAAGAATAAAAAATTTAAAAAAAATAAAAAAATCTGTGCACAATCCATGTAGAAAATGTCTGTTTTCATTCAAGCTCACTATATCGGCTGCCATATCGGTAATCGTTGAATCCCTCCCCCCCTCTAAAATTGGTATCGGTCTCAAAAATCCCATGTCGGTCGGGCTGATCTCCCCAAGTTCTTGTAAATGAAAGAAACGGGGAGAAACAGCAACTACTAAATAGTGACTTGTACTATTAAAAAAAAGGAAAAAAAAGAAGCACCTAAGATGTTTATGCTAAGATATTACCGCTAGCTAGCCTTACATAGATGGTGAACAAGATCAAAATGTTTTCTTGTTTAGTTTTAACAGGTGATGTAAGCATACTGACCTTGTAGGACCACATGCGCAGTTTGTGGTCCTGGCACAGGGCGAAGATGAAGGTATCACCCTCCAGCTGCCTCACAGCCAGGCTGACGGGCAGATCCGACGGGCTTTGGTCCCCCCTGGGAAACAGCAGGAACCAGAATCGGTCTTTTCAAAACCGCAAACTACAAATATTCACATTCCAAACTGTAGGATGTCATCTATGCTGCTCAAGCATGTGTATTTCAGTTAATTGACCAGTCTTCCCCATAGTAGGGGTGTAACGGTACACAAAATAATTTAACCTCAGTTAGGTACATTTTTGGTATAGCCGGAAAAAAATGAAATGCAAAATATTAAATTGCTTTTTATTCATTATGAAAATGTAAACAGTTGCTAACTGGCCATAATTTATTTCTGAACAAAAGAAGGCAAATTGACAAGTCATTGGGGGGAGGGGTTCAGTTTAGAATTTATGTTCTGCACAAAAAAAGTTCCTCACGCACGTTAAAGCAAGACAAATTGTTTGGTTCGCAGAGAGCGCCGAACCCAACCTCCCACACCGAACGGTTTGGTACGAATACGTGTACAGTTACACCTCAAGTACACAGAGAAGGCTTTCTTTATCGATCCCTTGGCTCCCTCTTTCCATTTCCTTCTCACCTGACTAAAGCTTTGAAAGCAGAATCAAAGCTGAACTACATTAAATGTATTTATCTTTCATTTAGCCAGGGAGGTCAAAGGGTACAATGGAAGTGCACCATCTCCGAACACATCCTGAAACTTCTATCCCAAAGTCCATTCAATAACCATTAGCACTTCCCAAACCTTCTGCACCCACAACCCACTTCATGAGTAAATACATTTTCTGTGACCCACCCCCCAAAATGTAGTCTGAGACTCAAATATGGAATTCAAATTTAGCAAGTCAAAACCGTACAGGCTCTAACTCAGTGCAGTATTTGGGTTGACTGGTGTGAAGGTCAGTGGAAAGTGAATTAGACCAGTGTTTCTCAACCCTGGTCCTGGGGACACATCACCGTGTATGCTGGGTTTTCTTCCAACCTTAGTAAGCTCTGTATTGTAATGATGCAAATTTTCTTGCTTAGACTTTTTATGTCTATTGAAGGACAATTAACCCTCACAAAGCCACATTATGCCAAAAATGGCTACATATGCCCTAAAAACTAAATGCCCCATATTCATATCCCAGGGCTTTCAATCGGTCAGACCAACTTATGCTTTCATTCACTGTGTTGTATGTACCAAATGGCAAATAATTCCAATTGAAAGAGGTTCCATTTTTATTTGATTCAATTACACACTGACAGGTGAAATCAGCTGGATCCCATTTGCTGAGAATGTGGAAACCTGAAACCATGGCCATGACCAAATATGATCCCTTCACCCCTTTGAGGGCGCATATTTGCGTCAACTTCATCAAAATGTTTTTGAGTGGGCGACTTTTTTTCACAAATGGGGGCACTTAAAATCCCTGCATGAAACCCTTATTTCCGTGGTTTTGTTGAGAGGATTCAGGAGCACACTCATCCGACAATTTCAGGAAGTAAACCGGAAGTAAAAACTACAACTTGAAGTACAAGAGTGGGACATATTACAAATTACTTCCTCACTAGTTTGGAAAGAGTTTTGAAGGATTTCTTTCAGACACTGCTTGCAAGTGAGGGGAGAGGGCACATAGTAAACGGGGGTCTGAGTGGACAGTGGACAGGGGACAGGGAACATATTCGGTCAGGGCCCATCTGTGTAAAATGAATGGTATTTTCTGACAGCAAATGGCCAAACCTGCATTGTGTTAAAATAAGTTTAACTAAATTATGGTAGACCTTTTTCCAACAACCTTTAATTGATCAAGAGATTGGCTTTGACAAAAACCAGCATACAGTGGGTCCCCAGGACCAGGGTTGAGAAACACTGAATTAGACTGTAGCTCACATGCATTTCAAAACCAACAAACTGCACTCCCACCCCTCAGTTTGGGACCATCGGGCTGTCAGTCTCCATCCCCCTCTCAAACACACAATCGATCCATTTCCACTCTCTCTCTCAGTCCCTCTCTCACCTGATAGCAGTTGGCATCCAGCCTGCTAGCCGCTGCATCACAGAGCTCTGCTTTAGCTCCAGTACAGACAAACATCCTGAGGAAAAGCAGAATCACAATCAACTCTTCTCTTCAACACTGCATGACCAAGGACAGATGGTTCAACACTGTGTTCGGAATGAGCACACGGACCTGGGTTGCGTTAACCAATCAGCCCAGGCGCATAAAGGTGTGCTCCTCTCCAGGGTACGAGGGTGAGACCGGGGGCACGCACGCCAAGCGAGAGCAAGTACGTTTGTGACTGCACTGCGACAAAATGAATGTTAACGTGGCTGAAAAACCGAGGAGCCGGTCAGCCGATAAGTTGCCCAGCTGAGAAGAGCGAATGCTGAAAAACTCTTGCTGCGTTTTGTTTTCTTTTGTCTTTGTTGTTTTAGTTCATTATTTGACAAAAGGATACAAAGGGGATTACAATTCTCCGTGTGGTCTCTTTATTTTAAACCACAATCACGTTCCTCTTAACCAAATGGATGGATGGCTCATTCGGTTAAGGCACCACGCTGTGGTGCATGGATGAGCCTCGCGACCTCGGACAGAATCTGGATTGTGCTAGTATCAACTGTGGCCAGTAGCTCCACAGGATGATGCACAATTGGCTCCTGCGTCGCCCAGGGTATGGTAGGGTTCAGTCGGACAGGGGAGTACACAACATCAGTAAGTGTAGACAACCAAATTAAGGGCGGGGGTCAAGTTTCTTGCTGTTGTTTTTTAACTGAGTCTAGAACCTGAGCAGAAGCAGAGAGTATCTGCACTGGAAACCACACCTTTAAGGGACAATGGCTTCATCATACCCCCGGCTTATTACTGAGGCAAGACTTCAACTCACTTTGCTGCAAGCATTTCAGCAACTCACCAGTTGCAATTATAGGTGTTTGCTTACGCTGTTGATTAGTGTCAGTTGCTCTCTGATGGAACAAAATGTCAAAATATGTTCTTAGTTCCATGTGCTGGTGGGTGCTATGTTCCAGACAGCTGGTTGGTTGGTTAGTTGCCATGTTCCAGGCAGAGCAAGTGACACAATAGGACTGCAAATTCATCGTTTCCTTGGAAATGCCAATTAATTAGTTCGGGAATTCCTGAAATCAGGGGTCCCACTATTAATCCCTTATATACAAATATATCCCCCTAGTTTGCACGTTGTATGAGAGGAGCTTCACACAGCAACCATTCTGCCACGGTTAATCAGCTGGCTGACAACATGTGGAACTATGCAAAGATATTACAGAAAGAAAGAGAAGTCCTAACATTACAGACCAAGTGCGTTACCCATTCATTTTTGCTGAAATACCAAAACCGCAATAAACTCAATAAATACACATTCTATATTCTGTCAAAGAACGGGCAGCTAGCATATAGTCCCCCTCGACAAGGACCGTGCTGATGACGAGTTACCTTGCACATCGTATGGGGGCAGCTTGACTACCAGAATGCCCCCTGTGATGGACGCCAGGGCAATGTGGGCATCGCCCTCGCTGCAGATCCAGGCAGCAGAGGCGCCATGGCCGCACAGCTGGCTAGGGAGGACGGGGAGGATGTGGCTATGGGCGGGGTCCCGCAGGTTCAGCTTGGCAATGTCTGTGAAGATGGACTGCATCTGCACCTCCACCACCAGCTCCTGAAGATGGACAAACGTGCGCGTTTAGAAAGGCTTTGCATCAAAAGGAAACGTTATTTCACCGTTAGATCTGTGGAAAAACTAAGCACACATTTCTATCTTGTGGCTTAGCGAATACTTTGAATGCTAGAACAGTTATTGCGCAGGGTCTTTAACGACCTGCACCTGTCGCTTAACTCACACTGCGATACATGCAGGTGGGATGGGGCAGCAGCAGGTGGTGCACAGTCTGGTTGGTGACGATGATGATGACGACATTGTTGAGGGTCTCCTGGATGTGTACGCCTCCGGGCAGCACGGGGCAGTGCAGGAACTTCAGGCGCACGGCACTGTTCAGGAGGTTAATGTCCATAGACTGCTCTGTCAGCTGTACTGTGTCCCCACTGGTCGACCTGCAGAGACACGGTAAAGTGGTTTGTGTTAGAGTGAGCATGTGCACATTCACACTCGTTTGAAATTGGACACATTTCAGCAGAGGAACAACAAAAATAAATGTCAAAACAGTTGGAAATCCAGGAACACTGAATTTTATTTTTACCTTAATTGTTTAGAATGGAAATCACTCTTAGTTGAGCGGACAGTGCAGCCATGTGGCTTATGCGTTTAGTAAAGCTCGGATTCAGCATTGTGGGTCCTGTGCTAAAAATCCTTATTTAAAACTGGCATCAGGACAGGTTTACTGTACAGTACTACAACTACTGTGATCGAATACGGATCATGCCAGTGCTGACTGAGGCCGGTAGCTCCACGAGGCGACAGTTCAGCAGGAGGAACACATGACCAAAGTGTCCGATGATTCTAGAACTGTGCTATTAACTTCCTGGAGATGCTGTAACGTGATTAAGTCCACGGTAACAGACTGATAATCAAAGGCACATTTTAAACTGTCAAAGTTGTGCAAAACCAAGACTTTCGACTGCAGTGTCAAACAAGCTAAGCAAATTATGCTGTTCATTCTTGTGCTGTGGAATTGCCCATGTCAATGTCAACCAAGTGTCCTTTCTTTACTGCACTTTAATGCTTTTTTTTCAGATTGGCAATTATGGCCATGGGCTGATGTGTCCACTCAGTTTTAGGACATGCCTTTATTTGTTTTGTGCTGTAGTGTTCATCACCTTTGGTAAAGCCCTATACAAATCAAATTGTATGTCACTGTGGCAGTGGGGTTAAAGCTGCCTAAAGCCCCCATTGCAAGAATGTTCCCACCATATCTAACTGAATTATGGCAACAGACACACGTATATCAAGCACACAAAGTTAGTCTACTGCAGCACTTTAGTGAAATGCAGAAGAAAGGGTGTCATAAAATGTCACCGATTATCAAAGTAAGTTTCTCACCAGTGTATAAATCTGTTGCTTGTGACCGACAGCAATTTCCCGCTTTCTTCATAGTGGAATCCTCCGGCGCTGTCTGGGTATTTGACGCCCCCGGGAAGAGCAGTCAAACCTTCGGCGAGATAATTTGGGTCAGGACAGCACAGTCACATAACGTTACTGCTAACTTATACACACCTTGGTGAGGCCTGACCATAGACTTGACTATACCAGAGAGCAAATAGCCTTTTTTGATAGATAACGTGCGCACCTGCATTGACTCCCAGTCATTTAACCACGAAGTCAGTTCAAACTAGCGAGCGTTACTTAGTCAGCTAGCTACATGAAATCTGACTAAACGGCTAAGCTAGTCAACTTTAAACGTTTACATTATACGACATAGACATTCCGCAAAGACCACGTTATAGCTGTAATTAAGACGTATTTGGGGTGAACTGCGAAAACAAATTGTACAGTACTCTGGAAAAAGGACAAAGCTGTGTTCTTAAGTGAAAACTATTTGTTGTCACGCCACTGTGGATGAATGAGTTACATTATCTACGCCTGTAACGTTATAAAAAGGCACATGGTCCTAAGGATGGTCATTAGCTGACAAGCTATTCTAACTTGCTAGTGAAGAAGGAAACCCGGCGCATACATCGACCTCGTTTTCTTGCCACTAAATAAAAAATATATCAGTGCAGATACATTATATACAGAGATTATGGTATTTTGGCAGATTTACCTAAATTAACTGTAATGTCTCTGAATTTCGGAAGGGTTTCCCTCTCAAATCCACAGATTTCTATGAAACTCCTTTCTGGAACCGCCGCCATCTTTACCGTGATGAATTGTGGGACTGAAAGGAAACGGAAAAAATGACCGCCTCGAACGCCTTTCAAATATTTAAAGCAATAGCATTCTATTTGTGCACACAGTCAAGCGGCTGCCGTCTTGCGAACTAAAGATCACCCCTACGAGGAATTATTTGTGCCTTAAAAATATACAGAAAACAAGAACAAACATGGAAACAATACATAAGTAGATGCATCAATATATGTGTTGAAGTATAAATACAAGAGGAAAATACCATTTTTGATAAACGGACTAGGTTGTCATTTTCGCTCTATTTGCCTACTGGTTATGTTATTTTTTCTTGAGCTTAGCTAGCCTGTGAAACCACGAAAACAAATGTACTGCGATAATTTCCAAAAAAATGTGTTGTTCAAGTTGTGTAGTGTGCGTAACCTAACCTGCAATTGGTTCTTTTTCTTTTTTATTTATTTGGGGTAGCTCCACCCATTATAGCAGAGTGGTCCAAAATAGATGTGGTTACATGTTTTAGTTTTAGCCCAGCATTAAGACACTTCATTCTACTTGTTTGAAGTACCATGCTTAGTTAATTAGAAACAACTTGATTGAAGACCATGCTTAGTTAATTAGTTGAATCGTAGTGCTGGGGAAAAAACTAGAGTACCCCCCCCACCTTGTAGTTAATTAATTGATGAATGCCACTAATCGGCTAGAGATTTAACTCACCTGGTGTCCCAGGTTTAAATCAGTGCTAATTAGAGGGGAAGAATAAAAACCAGGAGTCTACTACTGGCCTCAAGAGCCAGATTTGTGTATCACTGTCCTAGCTATTGATGGGGTGGGGGAATGGTAAAACTACACGCAACCCAAAGCCCACAGCCCACTTCTGCAACTGTACTTTGACGAACAGCAAGATCTTCAACCACATTTCCGTCTGTTTCTTGCAGTTCATGCAAAATGAAGATCATGGTTGGGGACACACTTTGGAGGTTCTTGTCTTTGTGTATTGGCTGGCCCATGGACTGTCTTATAAAGTAACTTCACAGGCATTATTATATACAGTCAGGTCCATAATCATTTGGACAGTGACACAATGTTGATTTGGCTCTGTACTCCAGGACATTGCATTTTAAATGGAACAGTGACTATGAGGTTAAAGCGGAGAATTTCAGCTTTAACGTGAAGGTTTTTACGTCCATATCGGGTGAACAGTGTAGCAATTGTAGCCATATTTATACAGTCCCCCACCCCCGCCATTTTAGGGGACCAAAAGTAATTGGACAAATTAACATAAACTTCAGTAAAGTTATCATATTTAATATTTGGTTGCATATCCTTTGCATGTCATGACTTCCTGATGTCTGTGAGCCAACATTATCAAAATACTCTTGATATCTTATTTTAAGGTACTCTTACAAGCGATACTATAATCGGCATTTGAATGGATCTCTATGGTAATTGGGGGTGGGACTAGATTAGGACGTAAATTTACATGGGAATAGTATGGAACACAGGGTTGGTTAAATGGCTGTAAGTCATCAAGGGTCTGAGGTATCAAACGAGCCTCAAACCCTCACTCTGCTGCCAGATATGCAGTAGATATGGATGGCTCACTTTAAGGGTGGTTTCTCCTGTCTCATTTTTCCATAGAGTTCAATAGGAAAATAAGTCAGGAAAAACAACGCTTAAAGTGATCTATCCATATCTACTGCATATCTGGCAGCAGAGTGATGGTTTGAGGCTAGTTTGATACCTCAGATCCTTGATAACTTACAGCCATTTAGCCAACCATGTGTTCCATACTATTCCCGTGTAATTTAGTTTTATCTAGTCCCACCCCCCAATTCCCAGAGATCCATTCAAATGCTTGTATTGCTTGTAAATACCAGAAAATAAGATATCAAGAGTCTTTTGATGTTGTTGGGTCACAGACATCAGGAAGTCATGACATGCAAAGGATATGCAACCAAATATTAAATATTATAACTATTAAAGTTTATGTTAATTTTTCCAATAACTTTTGGTCCCCTAAAATGGGGGGGGGGGGGGCTATGTATACAAATGGCTACAATTGCTACACTGTTCACCCGATATGGACTAAAACCCGTCAAATTAAAGCTGAAAGTCTGCACTTTAACCTCATAGTCACTGTTCCATTTCAAATCCAATGTGCTGGAGTACAGAGCCAAAACAACAAACATTGTGTCACTGTCCAAATACTTATGGACCTGACTACCTGACTATGTGTATACTAATAACCTTTAATAACAGCTGATCATCTGCACTTTAATCACATGCAAATTGATTACAAATATAAAATTGTGGAGTACAGAGCCAAATCAAGAAGAAATATGGCATTGTTCCAAATGTTATTGAGGGCACAGTATATGTAGTTCATTGACCTATTAACCACACTTTTTTTTCATATTGATTTTTTTAAAGATAACTGCCATACTTTTGACACATTTACTTTCTGTGAAGTCAATGGTCATAATATCTTCAGTTTTCTTAACCTTCAAACTGTATGCTGTCATCACCCCTAGAAACCATGGCACTGATGAAAGCTGGTTGCTGAAATGTTAACTTTTTAAGGTTCTCTTTTCATACTGATCCACCTGAGCACTACGTGCACCATAGTTGAGTAATAAATTATTTTTGTTTTACCTCAGTTTCCCGTCTGTTTCAGTGCACAGACAACACTTGTCCTCTTTCACTGTCCATTACCTGGTTCCATGCACCTGCAGTAAGATCTTAATACTTCATTGAGTGCAATACTTTTTTTCCTGTAATTTTGAACATTTCCTCTTTAAACCATAAAATGCAGTAAACCATCACTGGGAACAGATGTGTGCTGTGATAAAGTGCCCCCTCCCCACACCAATTAATTTTTTTGTTGGCACTGTAGAGAAGGCTGACATCACTGATCTGACAATAAATGTTCACTATATGGGCATGAAGGCTCTAGTAATCTTATAATGACAAAAAAAGAGTCTGGTCAAGGGGTTTTGGCCATCTGTAGGGCATTAGGAAATCTCGTAATTCAATCTTGTGTGACTGTAACAACCAACAGAAAAAATGTGGATGGCAGTTTAAAAAATAATCGATATATCAACCTTAGAAAAATGCCATTAAAATAACCGTAAATTTGCAGTACAGTGCCATTTACCCTGATATGATAGGTCCTCATGATAGGACCTCCCGTGGAGCCAACTACAGGAAGTGACATCAAGTTATACACTGGCAAACTGATTTCTTTGTGTTTCCGATGTCTTTGTGTTAAAGAAACATTTAAAGATTTAAACATACAGCATTTATTGTTTACTCCCTCCCACCTTTCCCCAAACATAGAAAAACAAAAACAAACATTTATAAAAATGGTGATAATGAACAATACCCCTATGTAAATCAGAGGGACATAAAAGTAATCATCCAGATTAACCTAAAGATCAATTTCACAGCTTTTACAAAGATACAATTTAAAAAAGTATTCAAAAGAATTTAGTTGCCCTTAATGTCAGTTTTATCTGCTATTACCCAAATGTACTTTTAAGGAGAAGCCACATACATGGAAGTGCTCATTAAATCATTAAAGGGGAGGAGTCTATATTTCTGCTTGACAAATCAGCAGGAGAAACAACCACAGGTTTGCTAAATATAAAGTCTCACTTTCACACATTAATTTTAATTTCATCCAAATGGGAATCTTTATCAAAATGAGAAGATGAATATGAACTTGAATGAATATGAATATGGGGGGGACCACAATGATCCAGGGACGTAGATGCCTGCCCCTTAAAACTTTGAGCAACACATATTCCCAGTTGGCTCTTCTCATGCCTTCCCAGCAAGTCACGCCCAACTACAATAGAATAGTCCTGCTCAGGGGAGGGCAGAGGCAGCAAGAGGACAGTTGTGAATCACATTCCACAATTCAGGCTATCAATATGAGCCAGATGTTCTGCCAAAGATTACTGACTGTGAGGTCACAGAGCCATAGAAAACTGATTGTGAGGTCAGAGAGCCCAAGAATAACTATTGCAAGGTCACAGAGCCAGGGAACTCATCAATAGTTTTGAATCATCAGTATCGGCAATGGTCAAAACAAGTTCACACGACTGTGTCCTGATCAGATGAATGAAAGGGCTGTAAAAAATAAAATGCAATTAAAAGTAACAGTACTCTAAAGTCATTTTGTTTCACTTGAGTAAAAAAACTGACCGTTGCTGGTTCTAGGTGAGCCTGCAGTGTTTTGGCACATTTCAGACAGTACAATGGCAACAAACAATTCTAATTCGATTGGGGTCTGTTCACAAGATCCCATTAGAATTTCACCAACAACTTGCCCGTTCATTTTTTTTCCCACCAAAAATAACTTTGGAGAATTAGTTACACACATAATACTGCAGAAGAGGATGCAACTGCAAAACAGCAAGAAAAAGACATCATTCTCCATTCCCCATGCATTCACATCTACAAGCTTCTGCTGTATGTCTTAATCATCTGGTGTTAGGCAAATTAAAAGTGCAGAAAATCATTAGTCCCACTTCTTTACAGACACATTTTGAGATTTTAAAAAGGTGTCAAATTATGTCAATAGGACTGATTCAGTGTGAAAACATGGCAAGAGATTAAAAAAACTAAGGTAATGCAAACTGGGAAAATGCAGAGATACAGGAGAATTTGAAATGGCTCTGAGCTTACTGTGCACTACAAATAAGTCCAACTACATTCAATGTGAAGGCAGAGCGCCACGGCCTACAAAACCTTAAATTTGATGCTCACTGCTTCTCCAAATTTCATTTTAAACTACTCCAATGCTCGTATGAGCTAAATAGTGTCTCTAAGCCTAAATATTTCATAATTTCTGCACATAAATCCGAGGGTGGTCAGGTGGGAAGAGAACAAGAATATAACATCTTTTATACATTTTATTATAGATTTCGTATATACTTGCTTTCATCTGACACATTGACTCCCAGTTTGTTCCACTCACAAAAGATCACCATCATGCACAGCTCACACAAAAAAAGGAGGGGGAAAACCTGGTTGAGCAAAAGGTACGTCCATTAGTGACTGCAGCAATGCCACAACAGATAAGACATACAAACAGAAAACATCATCCTGTGCCAAGTACTCTTATAAAGCTTGTTACACTCCCTGATGCTAAGATTCTGAGAAAACAGCATTCAGAAATATTTCAAAAGAGCACCAGTCTATATTCCAGCACGTTGTGTGGAGTCCAATAAACACAGCCAATTATTTACAATATGATCATTTAGCTCAGGGGATTTCAAACTTGGTCTTAGGGACCCCTGTTTAGCCCGGTTTGCACTACAGCCAATCTCTTGATTGATGAAATTTGGTGAAAACCCGCGTTTCAGTTCATACACAATTTCTTCCATAGAGCTTCTTCTAACACAACGTAGGATTGGCCTGTTGCCATTTGTTCTGTCATTAAACTTTATTTTTCCCAAAATGGTTTAGCATTAGTGGCCACTGGCCAGGTGTCCATCCTACATCAGTTACGACCCCTCTGATTCAGAGGTTATAATTGCAGCTAGAAGGAAAACCAGCATATACTACAGTGGGTGGGTTTGAAAACCCCTGATTTAGATCATCGGTTACAATAGAAAAAGACTGTTTGTGCTCAAGGGTAAACTCTCATTGCAAATAAACCTCCCCACCCTCCATTTTTTAAATCATATTTAGAATTAGGAATTTCCAATCATAACTAAAGGCCTGTTCCATCACTGCACAGTTGAACAGACCGCGGGCATCCAAATAAAACCAGAGGTGGCGCTATTGAGCAATGTGGAGAGAGAGGGGGGGGGGGGGATACCATACCTCGGTATGATAATATGGCCAGTTACAAAAGTGCCGTTGTGGGACTCCCAAGTCACAACTGACACCGGAACGGTCCGGAATTGATCCGAGCTCTGTGGAGTGCGCCACTGCTTTCCAAACAATTGTCTCAACTGGGCCTGCAACTTAGGAACCCGCATTGGCTCTCTCAACAAAAAAAAGAAGAGAAAACTGAATTAAAAAGCAGAGCTCTTCAGAGGACAAATGGCTGCTGGGACAGAGGGACAGAGTGAGGCACAACACCAAATCTGCTGAGGGGTAGGCTTATCACCCGAAAGCAAACACCCATTGAGAAAATAAACCATAAAAACAAACAAAACAAAACAAACAAACCAAGCCGCTAGATTTAAAATCCCACCCGCTCCCATGTCCCGTTGAGCTGGGAAGTCTGTTAGATGTGGTAGAAAAGTCTGTTAGATGTGGCGTGGACAGCGGCCGCTTGGGGCAGGGATGTTCAGGCCATGGTGCTCGCCCTCGTCGTAATCATCCGTGTCCGAAGAGTTCTCATTAAAAGGTGTGCCGGTGACATCATTCGCTGAGCCCTGCTGAGGAAAGGAACAATGGAGGTCATGTGACTGGGGCCAGTCTGAAGGGAGGTCATGTGACTGGGGCTGGGGGAGGTCATGTCACCAAGTATGTCAGTCTAAGGGGATTTCATGTGACCAAGGGGCCTGTCTACCCGGAGGCCTTCTGACCACTGGTCTGCTAGGTTATTGTAATGCAATGTAAAAGTTGGCCATTCAATTCACTGAGTGCCGAGCCCCTCAGTAACTGGGAAAAATGATAGAATCATTCGCTCCACCACCTCTTGCGCCTGGCCTTGAGGGTTCAATGTCCCAGTGGACAGAGAGAGAAATGTTACAAGAGGAGATGAAGACACTTGCTGTTGAGTGAGGTACTTCATATGCCGAGACCGATCTCTTAAAATATGTGGGATTCTCTGCCAGTACCGTTTCAGGTAACAGTAAGCAGTGTAAAATGTTCTTGGTGTGGAACAGTACAGCACAATACAAACTGCCCCGTCTAGTTTTTCACGTTTTAAGGTAAAGCCTGAACTTTTCTCTATCGCACTTCTTAGAAGTGCTGAATAGCGCAACTTTATTTTTGGACAATATTTGAAAATCTTTTTGATTACCCAGACAAATATGTCGGCTTTTGGGAACTCGCGAGCCCAAATGTCACTTGTGAGTGCCACAATGTAAGCATTGCAAGTTAACTGAACTGAATTTGGCATCAAGTCTTTGAGGGTTTCATTGTATGCTTTGAGCATGTCATTTGTATTATCTGAGACAAATGCAGTTGCGGTGTTGAAATCAACCTCAAAGTTCAATAAGCATTGTTTGATGCTCTATGTAATTGATTTTTCTTGCAGAATAAATAAAATGTAGAAAACATAATTGACTGTGAATTGACTAAATTCTTTACTTACCTAACATTAAAAAGATTTTCATTGTTACTTTGCTAGAAAGCAAGGCAGTGCTTATAAAAAGTTTATTATAATTTTCTTTTTAAAATTGAGACTAGTCAATGTTAGTAGTAATCACAAAGTATTATTCTAATATAGGCTTAAGCTACACTCAATCTTTAATAAGGTCATAATTTACAAAACTTTATGTAATTACAAACATCAGGATATTGAAGCTGGGACCATTGTTTAGGATTACGGATTAATTTTTCCACTGACAGTTGGCATGGAAATTTTGAAAGGCTAAAGGATTTTTGATTTTAAAATATTATAAAAAATAACCATGCTCAGTCATATCTATGATGTACTAGCAATCTCTGTTGAAAAAGAAAAAAAAAATTTGCTGAAACCTTGCTCCTCTGCCTGTATTTATTATTCTAAGATGTTTCTGGACGTTTTTGGGCATGACTTTCTCACTGCCACGGTTTAAAACAGGAAGCGGTCCTGAGATCAACAAGCTTGCAAATGGGTTTGATACAGTCATTGGCCTATAATTAAATAAAATCATTCTTTAACCTCAACCTGGTGTATTTTCTGCCTGCATGAATGATTACAGCTTCGGAGTGTTTTTTAATGATGGCGGGAGTTGTAGCCTATGTCATCCACTCGCACCAGGAAAACGGTACGACTGGCAACATTTACGTTACAAACACAGAATCCCCAAATACAACTGCGTTCTTCAGAGATGGCAGTTACGATGAGTCACATACTTAGCAGATGCTTTCATCCAAAGCAACGTAGCCTACAGTATACGAATGCATACATTATGAAGCAGGGGTCGATGTTGGGGAGCTGAGGACTTCAAAACGATTTCAAAAGTGTTCATTTAATCGTTATAACACCGTTATTACCATCCATATAATCGTTATTACCATCCATATAGAACAATGCATGTTGCTAAAAATGTATTTTCATTTTATCTTCGCTTGACATTTTTCGTGTGTTTCTTGCCCGTACTATACAATCTCTGCCTCAACGGAGGGGAGTGGGCGGGGTTTTGAATGGAGGAGGAAACTTTTTTGATTGCAAACACAGGACCACAGCAAGGCTAAAAATCCTGCATAGTGCACCTTTAAAAATGATTATTTTTGTTAAAATATTTTTTACATTGCATGTAAAAATAGAATTCTGATGTCATGATGACTTCTTCCATAGGTTGTTACCAATGGACTCCATGGGGGAGGTTTTCTTGGAGTAAGGTGATACTGAGGAGCATATTCAAGAACACAAAATGGAACGTGTGTTTCATACCAGAAACAGGACTGAAATGAACATCCGGTTGCAGAACACCGTTGGTGTGGCGACTGAAAGTGCGAACGTGTGGCCAGCTGTGTTTCAGTCTTGTCCCCGTTTTGTGATCCCTAATACTATAATAATATTACCATCTGTACAAACAGGCAATATCGAGGCACACGAGGGGTTCATATAATGGTAAGTCACCTAAGTCTAACTGATTTTAAATCCTCTGGAGGCATCTCAAGCACAAGAAGTGAAGTGGTCATGGTGACCCGGCCGGGGTACTTACAGCCCGCACGGCAGACTCGCGGAAGGGGGGGCAGACCATATGGAATCGGGGAATGGAGACGCAGAACACCTCCTCTTTGTTCTTGAGGCGATGGAAGGTGTAGTGGCCCTCCATCTGCTCGGAAGTGGTGGAGAAGGTGGTGCAACTGGCATACTCGTGCACCTTCCCAGGCGACATCACCGGGAACTCTCCTAGTGGCAGAAACCAGAGCAACGGCTCAGTTGGGATTTCAGTGCCCGTTTAGAAAAAAGGTTGTGGATTAAGAAATCAGCTTTAGCTTTACTATGGAATTATTTGTTAGCCATGTTTGGCTAGCTCTGTTTTAATAGTAAATAGTAAGCTCTGTTTTAAGGCTTATGAATTGCCATAGTAGGTTAGCTTTCTCATGGGCTGCTGATGGGTTATATTTGTTGTAGGGCTGCTGAGTGGTTAGCTTTGTTATGGGGCTGCTGATTGGCTACCTTTGCTATGACACTTATCTTCAACTAGGATCGGGTTTGTCCCTTACCTACAACGCCAGGGCCCCGTACTTCCTCTACATTTCCATTGGCGTTGGTGATCTTCCAGTATCTGCTGTCCAACTGGCAGGCGTTCTCCGGCATAGCGTCCTTTGACATCTCAATCCTGTGGATGGCAAAGTCAGAGGTCACAGGGCCTACATTTGGAATCATGATTTAACAAATCAGAAGAATTTGTGCCAGGGATGTAACACTGATCCTTGTTTAAACCGCCAATATGTTTGAGTGTACTAATACAGACATAGTTCACATGATAGATACATGTTCATTAGCCAATCAGCATTGAGTATTCATCCACGCCATGGCTATATAAAAACATAAATAAAGTATTTGGCCCAGGTCTGATCCATCGCATTTACACAGGACGTATAATTGTGGCGTGTCAGGATTGGAAATACCGCTGACAGGAAGAGCAGGCTGGGTCCGCTGTACCTGATCCGATATGTAAAGAAGAAGTGGGGAGGATGAACAGAGCTCAGCTCAGGTAAGAATGAGGTAGACACGGACACTTTGATGTCTCCGGTGGTGGCTACGCACTCCTTGTCATGGACATACCTTGAGGAGGGAAAGGCAAATAAGAATATTGACCGCTTCAGACGCTTCATGTACACTAGGCTAGGGGTAGGCAACCCTGGTCCTGGAGTGCCGGCGACGTTGCTGCTTTTTATTTCATCTGAGCTTGATCGCAAGACTTTGATGGATGATTAAAAGTCTAAGGCTGAATAATATGAATGGTGAAACGCTGAGTGCCTCCAGCACATGTTTACATTCATTACACCCGATTAATTAAAATAAATCCAGTTATGTAGCTATAGGTTTGGATGGAGCAAAAACTAAGACCATCTCCGGCACTTCAGGACCAGTGTTGCCTACCCCTGCAGGACAGAGAACAGATCCGAGTCCCAATTTCCTATGTTTACATTTAGGCATTTATCTCTCATCCAGAGCAAACTATACAGCTTACAGCTTCGATATACTTTTAATTTACAAAGGTATACTTGTATACTTAGTAATACAAGTTGAGTATCTTCCTCAAAAGTATAATGGCAGTGCCCAACCTGGGTACAGAACCTAATGACTACACTATAACTGCTTTGCTAAACGTTTAGTGATTTCAGCTATTCTCAGAAGAGTATACCATGAATCATAGTACATTTTGGGGTTACCCAAAATGGGCTGAGACATCAAATGCCCAGATTGTCCATCCAAAGTGTCAACCTGGCAAAACATCCTCTTAATAGGCACAAAGGTGACAATTGGGTAGGTAATATGTCAAATATTTATAAACATCAACTTAAGAAAAATCATGAAAGAAATCATGGGACCATACACCCTCCCACCAATGGAAATCCTGCACAACAACTATCGTACAGAACGTTCACGCTGTATTTGTATATCTTTAGCACAGCTAATGAGCTAACGGCTGAAAGGGCTAAGCGCTCGTGCTCTGTGCAGGCAGACGTCATACCTGAAGATCTGGTCCCGAATTATGGGATATTCGCCTGTCACCACATTATGGACATATGAGGTAAACCACTCTGTAAAGTTAGATCCTGGGACAAAGAGTGGGAACAAACATAGGGGATTAACGTGCACAACTATAATACTGCCAATAGGCTCTGATGTAGTATCTCTGAAACAGACACCATTACCAAGACCAGCTGTTTTCATAATGGCTGAAAGCGCATTTTAAAGAAATGCCTTTAGTAATAGGGAATGGTAGGGAACGTTTTTATCTCAAATTGAAATGATCGTTTTCTCTATATTTCTGAAATACCAAACATAGCATTCAAGAGATGAACTGCAGCTTCTACTAAATCTTTGGAATCCATTCTATACAATGGGGGAAGAGTTCTACTCAGGTGACTTCATTGTTGGGGGGATTGGTGGGATTCTATACATTTCCTTCTTTATGGGCTAACATATAATATGTGACAAATTAAAAATGAGATAACATATTGCACCAACATATTCAAGGCCCACTGAGTAATTTTGGTTGCTTATAAAATGCCAATGGCTCACAACAAGCAAAAAGACAAATACATGGTACTATACTACACTATAAAACTATTCAGTTAATAAAATGAACAATAAAGATCCTCATGAAAAGCACTTCAAAAGGAAAAATAAGCTTATAAAATAAGTGTCGTGCCGACACTTCTTCCTTGTTCATTTCCCGTCTTCCACATTTAATTCTTCTTTGGTTTTGATAGTCCTTGTGCAGCTCATCATCAAGGAAACAAACTCATCGCTCACTCGCTGTTTTCATTTTGTGCTCACTTGTTAGGTAAGATATCAAAAGATAACAAAACATTTTGCCAATGAAATCATGCCATAGAAACGGTTTTGTTGGCGGGTTTAAAAAAAACTGAGTACCATGATCCACCGATGTACTTAGTCAAGTACGTAATTTTCATTAATTAGCAACTGAAATTACTAGGTCTTTAAATTATGATTTTACTTCCATAAATTCTCTAGGATCCAGTGTCCAGTGCATTTCTAAAGGTTTATTAAATTCTTATTGTTAATATTGCATAATGTTGTAATATTCTGAAGCAGAAAATAAAAATCATATAAACCAACCTGTAATGAACATGTCAATAGCCGAGGGATCTTGTGCCATCTGATCCTATGATTAAAAAAAGAAAGTGAATTTTGGGACAGTGCTGAAGATTAGCTAGCATAAAACTGAAAACAGAACACCCCCACTGGCACAGCACTATCTCCTATACTCCCATACCTCTGACCAAACTTGTCAAATTCTTTACATCATCCACCTGCCATCCACCTCCACCCGTTTTTGTCAAACCAATTCTGGTCTGACAGAACACATCACTAACATTAAGTTAAATCCCTTAAAAATGGCACTACTGAAGAAACTTAATTTGGAATCTACTGACTTCTTGAACTGAAGACCTAAAGACCCATTTCTATCAAAAATGTATAACTAAATAGCTTTTTTTGTTTTCTACAGGCTAATGATTGGTATGATGTTTTAATCCGGGTTTCAGAAGCACCATAGCACTGGAGACAGCTGTTGCCGTAGTAATGATTTGCTTCTAGTCTGTGCTCTCCTAGGTTGATCGATAGCAGAGGTTGCAGTAATGAGCACTCAGTATAAAAACAGTATAATAAAAATACTGTTTGGCATTCCAAATTGGGAGAAAAAGTGTAATGTTCTGATAACAATATGTCAAGTTATTCTTGAGTCTTGATTATGTTGTCAGCCTGGTGGTAATAGTTTAATACAGTTTTGACTCAGGTAGGATATGGGAAGCTAAAAAGCTAACTTTTGAGTCTTTATTGAAAGATTTAAACCTGCTTCTTCTGGAACAGAAAGTGTGTGGCAGGGTGGGGTGAGGCTGGGCAGGGTGTGGCAGAGCAGGGTGATGTTGGGCAGGGTGTGGCAGGGTGGGTGATGTTGGGCAGGGTGGGGCAGGACGGGTGAGGTTGGGCAGGGTGTGGCAGGGTGGGGTGAGGTTGGGCAGGATGGTGTGATGTTGGGCAGGGTGTGGCAGAGTGGGCTGAGGTTGGGCAGGGTGTGGCAGGGTGGGGTGAGGTTGGGCAGGATGGTGTGATGTTGGGCAGGGTACGGCAGGGCGGGGTGTGGTTGTGCAGGGTGTGGCAAAGCGAGGTGATGTTGGGCAGGGTGTGGCAGAGCGGGGTGATGTTGGGCAGGGTGTGGCAGGGCGGGGGGTTTTGGGCAGTATGGCAGAGCGGGGTGATGTTGGGCAGGGTATGACAGAGCGGGGTGTGGTTGGGCAGGGTGTGGCAGAGCGGGGTGATGTTGGGCAGGGTATGACAGAGCGGGCTATGGTTGGGCAGGGCGGGGTGATGTTGGGCAGTGTGGCAGAGCGGGGTGATGTTGGGCAGGGTATGACAGAGCGGGGTGTGGTTGGGCAGGGTGTGGCAGGGTGGGGTGATGTTGGGCAGGGTGGGTGATGTTGGGCAGGGTATGACAGAGCGGGGTGTGGTTGGGCAGGGTGTGGCAGGGTGGGTGATGTTGGGCAGGGTGTGGCAGGGCGGGGTGAGGTTGGGCAGGGTGTGGCATGGTGGGGTGAGGTTGTGCAGGGTGTGGCAGAGCGGGGTGAGGTTGGGCAGGGTGTGGCAGGGCGGGGTGAGGTTGGGCAGGGTGTAGCATGGTGGGGTGAGGTTGTGCAGGGTGTGGCAGAGCGGGGTGAGGTTGGGCAGGGTGTGACAGAGCGGGGTGAGTTTGGGCAGGGTGTGGCAGGGCGGGGTGATGTTGGGCAGGCTGTGGCAGGGTGGGGTGAGGTTGGGCAGGGTGTGGCATGGTGGGGTGAGGTTGTGCAGGGTGTGGCAGAGCGGGGTGAGGTTGGGCAGGGTGTGGCAGGGCGGGGTGATATTGGGCAGGGTGTGACAGAGCGGGGTGAGTTTGGGCAGGGTGTGGCAGGGCGGGGTGATGTTGGGCAGGCTGTGGCAGAGCGGGGTGAGGTTGGGCAGGGTGTGGCAGAGCGGGGTGATGTTGGGCAGGGTGGGGCTCTCTCACCGGGCAGTGGTAGAAGATCTCGCTGCAGGCACGCCCCTCCAGGCTCTCCAGGGCCATGTACTGGCTGAGGCCCGTGTGGAAGCAGAAGGTGAGAGGCAGGCACTGCTTCATGCCCTTCCGGTGCTGGAACCCTCCTGCCGCCGTCTCGATGTCCAGCAGGTCTTCAGAGCGGTAGTGATTGGACAGGGCCATGCTGCCCATCAACCTACAGGATGGAGGTGCCTCATACAATTAGTGATTGGACAGGACCATTAATTAGCTGCCCTGTACAATCAGTGACTGGACAGGGCCATGAGAGAGCTGCCCTGTACAATCAGTGATTGGACAGGGCCATGAGAGAGCTGCCCTGTACAATCAGTGATCGGACACAGCCATGAGAGAGCTGCCCTGTACAATCAGTCATTGGACAGGGCCGTGAAATAGGTGATATAAGGATACTAATTCAGAGGAGTGCAAAACGTTTGCTAAATTAAAAATTTAAATGCCCTATTTCCTTATGTGCAGACCCAAAAATGCATCTATCATTAACATGAGGGGATTTATAAAATCAGCATTCCAATACCAATGCCCCCATGGTCAACTAGACAGGGTACTATTATGCTGCATCTTATACTGCATCTTTTGGAAAGCTGGGGTTAAAAAAACACACACAAAAAAAACAAAAACGTTCTAACGATATCTTTTTTACAACTTTACTTACTGGTATAAGATTTAAAGTTACAACACAACAGCCTCCTAGAAAAATAAGGCAAGATTAATGCAAGTAACCATTCCAATAAATTATTAAATGTATCTTTAGTTCCAAACAACCCATAACTGTAGAAGTATCTCTGAGGTTCTCCTGCAGTTTTTTAAAACAGAGTTGGTGCTCTCATACCCTGGCACCACCAGCTTCTGGCCGTTGTGTATCCGAAAAGAACAGCGGTAGTCATTGGGTAGTCTGCAGCCAATCTGGGCTTCAATGGCATTCAAATCTTCCTCCTTCACTCCCTCTGTTCCAAAACAATAATTAATACATAACAAAATACATAAAAAAATATTAATACACAGAATACACATACAAATAAACATATACGTATACAGGGTTGGACAAAATAATGGACACACCTAATAACATATCAATATCAAGTAACTATTAAGAAGTAGGGCCACCCTTCACATTCAGAACTGCTTCAGCCTTTCTTGGAATGCTGTCATAAGTTCTGAACTGTGTCTGTGGGGCACTGCACCATTCTTCCAAAAAGGAAAGACTCCAGTTCTTTGAGGGATAAAAGAGGTGGGAATCTAGTGCACACTGTGCACTCCAGAACATCTCATAAAGGTTCAATGATGTTTAGATGGGGTGATTGTGGACACGCCCAACAAGACCATTTCTTGTAAGGCTTCTTCCCATTGTCAAAGCATGTATGCGCATACCTTTTGGACATGTGGTCTCAGATTTTCCTCTAGAATACGCTGGTATAGAGAGGAATGTATGGTTTATTTATGATTGTGAGGTGTCCAGGTCCTGTGGCTGGAAATGAGCCCCAAATCATCACCCCTCCACCACCTTGCTCGATGGTTGGCATGAAGCTCGTGTGGTGACATGCAACATTTATTTTTCGCCAAACAACTCCACTTTGGTCTCTTCTGTCAAGAGGACAGTGTTCCAGAAGTGTTGTGGTTCATGAAGGTGCAATTTGAAGCCTTCCTACAATTTTCTTTTTTGGAGAGAATGAGCTTTCTCCTGGCTGCCCTTCCAAGAAAGCCATACTTGTTCAGTTGTTTCCAAATGGTGGAGTCACTCTAACACTTACCATGTTGACAGAAGCCTGTAGACCCCTGGATATGGTTTTAGGGTTCTTTACAATTTCTCTAAGAATCATAGTCTGTTCTTGGGGTGAATTTGCTGGGACGCCGGCTCCTGAGTAGATTGGCAACTGTCTTGAGTGTTCTCCATTTGTAAATTACAACTACATGTGGAATGATGGACTTCATTTTTTGGAAATGGCTTGCTTCCAATCTGTGACTTGATACCACATAAAAATTCAAGCTTCGCACATGCTGATGTTTAAGATCAGAATTAACATGTTGCTCCATTCACAAGCCTTAATTCACATAAAGTTCACATAAACCTGAATGCATCGAGACAGAACAACATGGTACTGACCTTTCAAAGAGGCGATCATCCTGGGGCATTTCTGGTCAAGGTATCTCTTCAGGTCATTCCAGGCCTTCTTGAGCGTAGTGTAGTGATCGATGTACCGGCCCATGTCGGCATAATATTCCAGGAAGAGATCTTTCCATGTCTGTCCCCTCTTGGATTTGTCTGACCTGATCAATAAAGGCACCTCGTCACCATACACACAGCTTCATTGTGAGGATCCAAGGGCCTTGGTTTCCTGATTTCAGCCAGGGATTAAAACAGGGCTAAGAAATGTAACCTGTAAGTCAGCACCGGAAGTACTAGTCCGTTAAACTATTTTTTTCTAATTGCTATAAAATTACACTCAAATCTAACTACAAATATTTCCATAATGTAGTTTTGCATGATGACATCAATGACGATCGGCTCGCTCACCCAGCCCAAAGCTGAAAACATTCCCCTCACCCCACGTTGAAAATGTTGTTGCGCAAAAACGAGCTATGTTTGGCAGTATTTTGATTTAGAGAGTGAAAGTGGGTGTCATGGTGTATGTAGGGTATGTAACCCATATGATCATTCAACCGGAGCGATGCGGAACCTCATTCACTACAGGCACCAACATACTGTAAATCTTGAAGTGCAACATGGCTCTGAAGAAACGGTTAAAGCCCCAGGGAACAAATATTCGTGATTGCCTTCTAATTAGGTTTATTTGGGTCTTGTGGACATACAATAATGCATGTACTTGTATTGGAAATAATTACTTCCCGAATTCCAGGGATACTGGATACTTTTACCCTCGTTTTTGGATTGAAGTTGGGCAGTACTATAAGTGAGAATGGTGACGTCACTAATCCCAAACCAATCACAAGGCTGATGTTGCTTGTCCCTCCCACCAGCATTTGTCAAAACTAATGCGTTCCCGCATTAATGCCTTATTCGAACATAGCTAGCCCTGTGGATTTAGCTACTACTTTCAGTAACGTTACGTGTATCTTGGCTAACATTGGGCGTGTAGCACTAATGTTAGATAATAATGTCACATAACTCTATGCCTTCTCATCGCTGCACTCGCCGGTGCTGGGTACAGCGCAGTTTATTAATTTTTTTTAACACACAGAACTGAAGCGGAGCTTTAGTTCACAGGGTAACCAACCAAACAATTCCATGCCATTCAACATGTGAGCTACCCAACATCAAATAGCTAGCTAACTAGCAGCAATACCCACGTCTTTATTGGAAGAAACAAATGTTTTAACAAGGTTTAGAAGTGTAGTTTATTATTACATGGAAACTTAGTATATTGAAACCCACCATTCCGTCACCACCTGTGAAGTCAGAGAACGCGGGTTATCTGGTTGTGGAATTTCTATACTCTCAAATTCAGTGTCGGTAGGTTCGTACATATGGTAGTACAACCCTGATTCTCTCCGCTATTTTGTATTTTTGTTGTGTACGTGTGATGCCGAGTGTCTTCTTTGACAGAAATCAAACGTGCTCATTAGAATATTACGACCACGCCCCGACCGTCCTAATACAGGTCTGATCAGCTAATTCAGCTGTTTTTGAGCAGTGTTTTATCATATTTATATTTTTTTTTTTTCATTCAAACTTTGGTGGATGCTTAATAACACACTCAAGTTTGATATCATACATACATTTTAAAGATTTTAGGCTTTGTTCCCTGGAGCTTTAAAGCTAGTCAAACTAGAGCTAGGCATTATCTGAAGATGATGTCTATTAATCAATTGTAGGCTATGAACTTGTTTAATTAGACTACTAGCATAATGAATGCTCCGAGTACTATTTTTCTAAAGTGATAAAATAAAATTTATATGATGTTAAATATGCTTTTTAAAACACACATTTGTCCTATCAATGAAATTTGCTTTAAATTGCCTTACAGGTCTTTAGCCAGCGTTGCAATGGCTGATCTTGCCTGTCCAATGTTATTGGTGCCATAGACTGCACACATGTATGCATCAAGGCTCCATCCGATGATGCATTTGCGTATGAATATAACGGGCTATCACTCCAGTAGCTAAGATGTGATGTGAAATGTGTGTTGCTCAACATGGCCATGAAAAATGCCCTTCCTCTAGGCTACCAGACGTCCCCAATCCACCTGAACTAGGGATGCTGTCGGATGAACCACCACTCAAACTCGACAATGTGACGGAAATTAGAACGTGCCAGCAATTCAGAGAGATTCTAAAATAAGGTATATGATTACCCGATTTCAAACCACATCTCACACGTACAGAACACCAACAAAATTACTAAATGAATAACCTTTTATGTATTTCCAGGCTGCGAGAAAGACTGTATGCTTGGCAGATGGAGGCAATGAGCTTGTCCGATGCAGACTTGAATAACCCTGGCCACCTCTTGTAGGTGTGGTGCTTTTTTGTGCAGCAATGCGTTTCTTCGCCTCCAATTTAATGTCATTAATCATTACGTGAAGTCTGCAAGGTTGCAGGGCTGCAAGGTTATAAAATGCGTTACTGAGATGACACTTCAGACCTCTCATTGCTGTGGATATGACCTTATAAATTTTAAATAAAAAAATAAATTAGTCTGCAAATATCTTCTTTAGTTGTTTTTCTGCCATGATTTTATTTTATAAATTTTTTTTGGAATTACTTCCTTACATCTTTTTTATCGTCACATCCCTATTGCTATGACTTTTGCGTAATCCCACTGAAAAGGTCTGGTGAAGTTTGCACCCAAGCAGACGCTCTGGACTCTCATATGAGCCCCCTTGCGGACTTGATGAATTGTAGAATTGGACAGCCCTAGCCGCTCTGGAGTTAGTGGGAACGCCCTGTTAAGTCCGCCAGCCTGCAGCGGCTGTGTTCACGTGCTAATAATTATAGTATTGTAATATTGTATTGTAGTAATATTTATAGTATTGTAGCTTATAATGAATGGAAAGTGAAGTTTTTTGAAAAGATGTAGACTACTCACTGTAGGTAACAATACTGTAAATTGTAGGCTAGGCTAGGCCCAGTCCTAATCATAATTATATCTCATAAGAAAACGGTGAAAAGACTGGTAGCAATGTTGCCAGTGAAAAACCATTTTATGAATGTATAAATCCTGTTATTTTAGGGCATGGCCATTAAATAAAGAGTTATTGCCATTATTCTACTTGACTTTGACAGTGTTTTGAAACTTAATTTTAATTAAATTGATTGTGTTGTATCGTATACACCCTTGGTAAACATGGACAGATGGATTAACTTGTATTTCTGGTTTTCTTTTATTCACACATGACGTTGTCCAAATGCACAATTGAATGCTTGATTAGTGGAAATAATCATATCATCATAATATCAATGCATCATGTCGCAAGCTGGGATAATTTGTTAGCGGTTGTTTAGCTGGTCATTTAAAAATACGAATCCAGTAGTTTCTGCGTGGGCTATTTCAGTATATGGTGGACTTATTTTTTTTATTATAATATACTAGGCTACCTATATAGCCTAACAGTTTAGTGACAACCTGTAGAATTTATTGACTTAGGCAATCTGATGCAATCGCTGCATACATAATTTGTCAAAAAAAAACAATAGGACTAAAGCACGATTAAGTATACGCCTATTTAGTTTGTGATTTTAGACATTCCCTTGTGAAACAAATGCATTATTACATCGATAGCATACCTTTTTTTTGTGATATCAATGCTAAATAGATATAACGTTATCATCTTCCACTGCAGTCCGCTGTGAGCTGTAGCCACGCCCAGTGCGCCATGCGCTGCACCATTGACTGTAACGGCCGGAAAATAGAGCCTTTATGTTACAGTTACCGGATACACCTAGCCCCAATTCGGTACTCTCCTGGACGTTTACAATAGGACTGTTCATGTCATGAGCCACTTTGTTTGAAAATATGAATTCGGGCCGAATACCTGGTTTTAGAATGCAGAATTAGAGGGTATAAACACAGTGTATGGTTCTGGATTTCTCTGACAGCAGCTCTTTCTATGATTGCTACCAACTAAGCAAGACCACTCCCCAATATCTTTCTTTACAAAAGTTGTATACACTTACTAATTTACAGAGTGGGATCTCTTCTACTTTTTGTTTTACAGTACTAAAAAGGGGTGATTGACTGGTTAAAGCAGGGGTGCAGAGCTCAGGTGTAACTGCAAAGTCGGCTCCCCCCTAGTTACGGTTCCGGTGAAATTGTGATATATATCGAGCCCTTATTGAATACACCTCTCAAAAAAAAAAAACTAGCAGTTGTGAATTACACTAGATACTAGGTAACATTAGCAAGCTAGGTGGATACACTTACAAACCTAGAGAAGTGATTAAGACCTGTTAAATATGGTTCATTCTGAATAAATGTTAATACTGTTAAATGTTCCTTACAGATTTATGTACACATGATATGCATAATTAGCTAACGTTAATTGCTAGATTGTCAGTTAGGATATTAGCCTGAGAAATATTGAGGTAACCGTTAGGTAGTGCTAACTACAGACAGAGCAGTTGTGATTTAGATAGCTAACGTTAGTTAGTTAGGTATCTAAATATAGCTAGCTTGTGAGATGATAAAGCCACGTTACATTCGATTGAATTCATATTGCGTAAATGTTGGATTTATCTAATGTTGACACTTATTTGTTTGCGTTTATGTATGTACAATTACTATTACGTCAGTGAAATATTTGCCTGGTAAATAAGGTTACTGCTATCTCGGTAGGTGACCACCTAGCTTATGATAGCTACGTACCTAGCAGTTGTGATTTAGAAAGCAAATGTTAGCTAGCTAGCTAAGTGCACTTACATTGCAAGCTAGCGAGATGGTATACACGTTATCCCCTAACTACTTGAAATGCTATAATAACTTATTTAGCCTTGCTAGCAAAGGGCAAGAATGTCCTAGCTACATGAATAAGAAAATATGTATGCAGGTAATAGCGTTACAGAAAGAGAAATCTAATCTGTCAATTTTTTGTGATCATAAATTCCATTCTGTGTAGCAGTTAATAATAATAATAATAATAATAATAATAATAATAATACATTATATTTATAGAGCGCTTTACAGCACTACAAGTACAATAAAAAACCAAGAATAAACATAAGCAAACCACATATACATGGGACAAGAACAAATATACAGAAGTGTAACACGTTACTTCAGTGACACTGAAAGGGAGTACGCAGAAAGACTAGTTAGAACAGGTCAGAAAAGTTTAGTCTGCTTTATAGGCCCATTTAAACAAATGTGTTTTTAATTTCACCTTAAAGGTATGAAGGAAGTCAGCAAACTTAATCTCAGCAGGAAGGGCATTCCAGAGCCTGGGGGCCACAGAGCAAAAGGCCCGGTCAACCATTGAGCGGAGATTAGTAGAAGGGATGGTGAGTTTGTCAGAATCAGAAGAGCGGGAAGGAGTATAGTGATGGAGGAGTTGGCCGATGTAGTTTGGGGCAAGATCATGCAGGGCTTTATAGGTCAAGAGGAGGACCTTTAAATCAATCCTGGCTTTAATTGGGAGCCAGTGGAGGTTGTACAGAATGTGTTCTTTGTTGGATGTGCAGTTTAGGACTCTGGCAGCAACACTTTGTATCAGTTGTAATTGTGAGAGGAGGTTGGAAGAAACATCAGAGAGAAGTGAGTTGCAGTAGTCGAGGCATGACATGATGAAGGCATTAACTCATTTTTCAGCATCAGAGAGGGACGGAAATGAGCGAATACGGGAGATATTACGAAGACAGAAATGAGACTTTCTTGATATGATTAATATGAGCCTGGCAAGTAAAGATGAGTGAAGGATAACACCTAGATTTCTCATTTCGTCACCTAGGTTTATGGAGATTGTGTCAGCATTCTTAAAGGTAACTTTGTTAGAACATAATCTTGTATAGCTACCTGGCCCAGATATGAGTCGTAATATTCACACTCATCTTCATGAATTACTTCAGTGGTCAGCAACAGACTAATGGAGAATGATGCTTTTTCTCTCTCCATTCACTCCCATTGCACTTTTAGCACATAAACGAATGCAAACAACGCAGATTATGCCCATATATAAAATTGAGTGACCTCAGCACAGCTACTGCTTTTCTAGAGACCTCAGCACAACTGCTGCTTTTGGTCCTGGGTGTTTGTTTTGGGTGTCGTCTGCATAAAAATTATAATGTAGTCCAAAAATATGGATAATATGACCAATGGGGAGCATGCAAAATAACAGAGGACCAAGAACAGAGCCCTGTGGAACACCCTGTGTAACAGATTTTGGGCTGGACTTACAGAGGCCTGAGCTAACAAACTCAAATCCGTCGTTGAGGTATGACTTAAACCACTGGAGAGCAGTGCAGTGCCAGAGATGCCAATAATGCTTTCCATTCTATGCAGGAAGATTGCAATTTACTGTGTCGATTGCTGCACTAAGATCCAGTAGTAGGAGAATTGTAGCAAACCCTGAGTCCGCTACCATGAGAATGTCATTACTGACTCTAACGAGAGCAGTTTTACAGCTATGGTGAACCCAGACTCTAAGGGTTCTAGGTATTGTACTCTAGATAGTTTGAAGCTGGGTTGATACAACACGTTCAAGTACCTTGGCCAGAAATGGTAAGTTGGAAATGGGTCGACAATTACTGAGGTTTTCAGGGTCAAGACCAGCTTTCTTTAAAGTAGGTGTAATAGAGGTAATTTTCAGGGTAGCAGGGACAGTGCTGCTAGCAAGGGAAGTATTAACAACGTTAGTTAGAGCAGGACTAATGGCAGGGAGACTGGATTTGACCAGGGCTGTGGGAAAAGGGTCTAATAGGCAAGTAGTAAGCTAGACCTCATTTTAGTAATCAGGTCAGTAATGCTTATGGTAGTAGTGTGGGAGAAGCTAGTAAATGAGCAGGGGTGGAAGGGAGGGCAGAGGATAGAGGAAGTAGCTTGGGAACTATTATTTATCTTACTGATTTTCTGACTAAAAAAATGTGAGATATTCATCACATTGTTCAGTGGAAGAGGTTGATTGAGGAGCTGGTGGTTGAAGAAGTTTGTTAACTACCGAGAAGAAAACTCTAGGGTTGCCATGGCCATTCTCAATAATATTGCCAAAATAGGAGTTCTTTGCCTGAGCCAGTGCATCGCTGTAAGCGTTAAGGTGATTTGCGAGAGCATGGGCATGTACAGTGAGGCCAGATTTCTTCCACAGCCGCTCTAAACGCCTGCCTGCTGCTAGAACGCAGGGCCGCATGATACCATGGTGCAGGGCACTTAAATGAGACTTCTCTGCTTCATAACCCATTTAGACCTAAAATGCCCCCTAAAAACACATCCTATAACCTAAGGCATTGTTGTAAACAACCTCCTAAAACCTGAGGGTTTTCTGAAAAACGTTCACTAAAACCTTTATTTCTCAGCCTCTGTAGCAGATAGAAACATGAATTAAAAACCATTTGAGAGCTTACACCTTTTATTAGGACTTTCTTGCCTTTGGCCTAATGTTCATTAACATTTTTTTTTTTTAACTGAAATTGATCATCTGGGTCTGAATCTTCTAATTCATTGTTGTTTTCATCAACTCGACATCTTCAATGTCGCTCCCGTCGCTCAAGTCATCAATCATTGTCACTATCTGAAGCGCAACTTTAGGCTAAGAGGCTAACAGCAGAAATGGATCTCTATCGAGACTTTCCAGACTGATCTGCCTAACAACAAGGCTAAAAAACATATCAAAAAATCCCATAATATGCATTTCACCTTCCCAATGTGTATTTCAGCGAATCACTACGCACTTCATTGGTCACGTGTCTTGAAAACGGTTTTCTAAAGCGACCTCAACGTCCCATCCGGTCTTAAAGGGATATACACACAAACTGCGCACCCGGTTTTAAAGGTATATACACAAAAATGCTGCATCCGGTCTAAATGGGTTGAGGGAGCTAGTCTGTCCAGCACTGAGCAAATGTTTTACCTTGTCATCTATGGAGGAGGGCAGGGTACGCAGCAGAGAGACTTCAGCTATAGCATTAGTAAAACAGTCAGGATTAATGCTTCACAAAATATCAGTTTGTGAAAAAATGATTGTTTTGGTCCAGAAGTGTTGGGGAAATATTTATTAAAATTACATTTTCCTGAAGATTTAACATATTTTCACAATCCTAATCGTTATATTTTCACGTAACGATCATTAATCGAGTTTATAAATATTATCGGGAAGTTGAATAATATGAATAGGTCTGATATTCAAAGGTCTGACATTTCCTATTAATTTTAATGTGGGCTGCAATCTTTGGCACTCAGCACAGTACGGCTTATTTCCGGGTGCTTCACAGCTTAGGTTGGATCATAGACCGTAAAAAAATTGGATACGCTCCATGGCTGAGGGCGTGCTTTCCTGTCTAGTTAAATATGCATTTCTATGGTTGTATCCAATAACGGGCCAATCATAGACATACATATTAACTAGGCAGGAAAGTACACCCTCAGCCAACCGAAGTTTTGAAGGACCCAGAAGTAAACCTGTGCTGCGTGTGTCTCTGTGCTGTGAGCGCAAAAGATTGGAAATGAATAGGAAATATCGGACCTTTGAAGGCAAAATTAAACTTCCCCGATGATATTTTTAAACTCGATTAACGGTCGTCATACATATGAAAAGCAGATTATAAAAATATGTTTAATTTTTAGGAAAATGTAACTTTAATTGAAAAAATTTACAACGCTTCTAGGCCAAAACAATGATTGTTTCACATACTGCTACACATAATGAATGCTATGATCACAAAAAATTGACCGATTAGGTTTTCTTTGGTTGTCATATCAGCTTGGTTTTCTCCATTGATTTCAATGGGCAGAAAGCTCTTTTGTGTTCAGCAAGCATACTTCCGGGTGCTTCACTGTCTGGCCCCTCCAACCATCTCCAGTTCCTATATACACTCTATGGGGCCAATACATCACAATGCCCCCGGAACCAGAAATACGGGGAAGCCGACTGTGCAGAGGGAGCAGGCTGTGCAGTTACACCAGTCCTGGTTTTTATTCCAACCAATTACCTTAGTTTTAGTTTTCTGACAGCTCTATAAACTACACTGGTTCACTCCTGTATTTGAGCACAGTAAAATCCTTTGTATACACTTGAAGTCTGTTACAACTTTTTTTTTTTTTTCCCCCAAATGTCATGGTGAATCAGCATTATGACACCCCAGTCATAGTGAGCCTTCTCTTCAGGTTATATCAGTTATGTCATAACACAATCATGTTTTCTGAGGAGGAAATGCTTAAAATATATTGAGGTTAAAGAAATATAGTGTAATTTGAATTTTGAATACATAACCATAGCACAAGCAAGGTAGCAGACACTTACCTGCTGACACTTACCAACACTGCACACAATAATCACATATATAAAGTAAGGGTAAAATTATCAAACACGACTAAAGAACAAAACACTTCACATTTGTAATGATTAAGAAGCTACGTACTCAGATAAAAGCCAGTACTTTAGGCAGAGTCCCTTCCAAAGTGGGTTGTGATTGCACAACTCATGAAGTCGACGGCTCACGTAACTGCAGCTGAAAAAGTAGTCTTAGTTAGCAAAACCATTTGCAACATCAAACAAACAATAGCTTGGTGGTAAGAGTATTGAGAAGCTACGACTGATCAATAATAAAACAGATTGATACGTAAAACATAAATGTAAAAAATTGCACGAGATGGTTGATGCAACCTGATTAACAAGCTCTGTATTGTAAACATGTGAAAAGCAATAGGACCAGGCAAACAAGATGATGTGACGCCAAAGCTAACTTAGTTAGCGACCCAGCAATTAACTGCGTCTTGCTGCAAGCTGTGTTACAACAGTGAAACCGCCGTTGTAACCCCATGACATTCTGCAACATAACCAGCTGACGATATAAATAATACAATTGTCTTTATAATTAAGTTAGCGAACTGGCAAATTAACAGCTAATATCGACCAATCTACCTTACAATTAGCTTGACAGCTAACTACGTATAAGCAGCTAATTCGGTTGGGAGAATTAACACTGTGAAGTGTGAACTGTATGTGTTTTTCTGTATAAACGGTTTTCTGATACAGCTAACGTTAAGTAAAGGGGTAATGAAAGTCGATCTGAAAACACTCCAAACCGTGTCTCAGCAGCGAACAACTTAGCTAACTAACGGTAACGTTACTAGGTAGGAGGCTAGCATCATAACGAAGGAGACAATGATGGAAGCTGGCAAGCTAATGCTACTTCTTTGGTGTTTTCTTCCTTCCCTTAGCTAATTAGTTGCGCGGCTTGAGAGTAGGTGGCTAAACGTAGGTAAACGTTACCTGACAAAATCTCTAAAATCCAGAAAAGACAAAATCAACAGCAACGGATCCGAAGGCAATAACTCCAAGTTAAGCTCCGTGGACGCCGCCATCTTGGAACCTGTCGATTAGAGTTGGATCCCTCCTCCTCCCGAGTGACAAGCGGGCGGGGCCGCATGCTGCTTTGTTATCAAATAGCCCGCACATGGGGTAAAAGCAGATAGGGAACTGAGGTGAGCGCCCCGTGTTGATTAATGGGGGTCTATTCTATTCTGCGTTTTCTACATTCAGGCTAAAAAGATCAAAAACGCAAGTAGAGAGTGTTGCTTTCATATGCGCACAACAGGCTACACATCTTGCGACTGTAGTGACTGTAGTTCAACACATTACAATGTGTCTACATTACATTGCTAGCATTAAATCCAACCTTAGAACCCGAAACCAAGTTTGAATGTTCAACAGGTAGCTAATCTTTGTAGGCTATATAGTCGGCTACGATCTTATAAAACAGTAAAAGTAGCAATTAATAACAAATAAGTAAGTTTTAAGTTTGACTTGATCAAAAGCCGCAAAATACAGGAAATTCAAATGAGCACCACCAAGCCAAACTTCAACTCTCGACACACTCAGGGATTTCCAGTAGCCTACTCCGCTTTGTTTTATATATATATATATAGTTTTTATATCTGACTGCTATAGGCCTACAGTTCTGCTATGTTGGTCTACTGTATTTCAAACAACGTGTAGGCCTACTCATCACTGGGCAGATTGGTTCAAAGTAGGCTAACCTTCTCAGTTATCCACCTGGAAGAGAAAAACTGACCTTGGCAAAGGAAATAGTGTCATTGTTCCCCTCATTTGGTGAAAATGAGGGCCATGTAAGTATGTTTTTTATTAATAATCTATGAGCCTATTATTTATTCAGGTTAATTCCTTGCCTAGCAAAATGTTTTTTTGGATGAAATCTATTCCAGTCATCACTTAACTTCCATTTATATGTTTTTGTATATTATTGTGGCCAGGAACATGGCTTGGGTGGGCCATCACATAGTGGCTTCATAGGAATGAGATTGCGAAATATCAGGCGAAAGCTTCAACAGAGTCAACGGACATAAAAACTTAAACGTCATCACCCTGCACAACACCCTCCTGCGCCAAGCCCAGATGAAGCGGAGCCAAATGAGTGGCTGACCCTGATAAAGAGGATGAGGCCATCATCTGAGAATACTGCATCGATAAAGACAGCAATTGAAAAAATGTTCAATTACAGAAGAAAATGGATAGAGACAAAATTCCCAACCACTACCGAGATATTCCAGGAATATCCAAGATTTCTGGATGTGCCAAATCTGGTCATTTAGACATTACTATGCTTTTTTCCATTTTGCCCAGATACGTTTGAGGAAGAGGCTCTATTGATATATTATTCATGTTAATATAACTGATATAAAGTTTTGTAAAGCTTAAAATTTATTTTACATCTTTACATCTTTAAAATAGAAATTCTTGTTTGTTTTAATTTCCTGTCCTGTCACTCAAGACTTGTTCATCAGGAGATGGGAGGGGACCATGATTCCAAAACTCAAGGAATTTGCTTCCTTGGAGAAGAACTATGACATCAGAAACCTACTAGAGAAGTCTAAGGATCAGTGTGATGGCATGCTGTTGTGCCGGTTTATGTATTTGCTCATATCTGAATATTATGTTCACAATTCAGATGAATTAATTGCTCTCACCCTTACATTTTCAGAGAAAATATTTCAATTAGGGTATGTGTTACAGATCTAAAACTGTCCCCTTGAGATTTATGGTGCAAAAGCACTGAAATGCACCCGTATACTGTAATCTGAAAACAGATTGGTGAAGTTATGATGTTATATTAGCAAACATAATCCGGTGCATTTGTAAACTATAGCCTAGTTTTTGTTTAATCCTGGCTTTGCCAACACATGCAAGTGCAGTGAGTAAAGAGATCTGATCTTTTGCAATTGCAACAGGGTTCACCCAATATACAGTGCCCTCCACTATTATAAGATGAGTAAAAAGGGTTATAAAAAATTCACCGTTTGGTGAATTAGCTTAATGTCACACTGAAAAAAGTGAGAAAAATCCAACCTTTCCACATCAAGTGGTACAGCAACAGTGTCATTTTTCCAAACAATTACGTACTGAGTCTCAGCAGGCCTATGCAAAGCAGCTGCACGGAACAGGACAGACAGGGTGAACTGAAAAAACACGACATGAAACATGAGGAATGGGAAAACAAGAGAGATAAAAGGAAGGTGAACTGGAGGGAAACGGATATGGATGGATGGATGGATAACTTGAAGGGTTTCTTCTCCTGACTTATTTTTCCATAGAGTTCAATAGGAAAATTTGTCAGGAGAAACAACCCTTAAAGTTATCCATCCATATCTACTGCATATCTGGCAGCAGAGTGATGGTTGAATACCTTGTTTGATACCCCAGACCCTTGATTACTTACAGCCATTTTACCAACCATGTATTCCATACTGTTCCAGCAAAATTTACAGCTAAATCTAGTCCCACCCCCCAATTCCCATGGAGATCCATTCAAATGCAGAGACGTTATAGTATCACTTGTAAGAGTACCAGAAAATAAGATATCAAGAGTCTTTTGATGTTGTTGGGTCACAGACATCAGGACGTCATTTCATGCAAATGATATGCGACCAAATATTAAAAATGATTATTTTTTTCTATATATAAATGCAGGGGTGCCAATAATTGTGGCACACGTGGTTTTGTTCAAAATAATTATTTCTTGATGAGGGATTTTAAATTTTAAATTGTGATTAATCACAGCGAATCATGCGATTAATTCGTTTTTAACAATGTAATCATTTGACAGCCCTAGTCTTAGTTTTTTCTTAGTTTAGTGTTCCTTAGCATTTTTTTTTTTTTGAGCAACCCTGGTAGGTAGGCGCCGAGTGGGCCAGTTCGACATCTTATACTACTTGGGTGGAAATCTGCTGACCCACCCTACCCCTCCAACTGGTTAAAGGAAGTGTCCTCAATACATAGCTCAAGGACAGATGTATCTATGGGAGGAGTTGTGGCAGCCCTTCATTGCTGTAGGGTGCTGTTTGTACCCCCCCCCCATTTATTTTTATGTCTCCTCATAATGATTTATTCATTTTCTACTTGCTTCTCTTCATAAGTTTTTGGTTCTACATAAAAGATGCAAACAATGGCCCCTGTTGTTATTCCACAGCAAAAAAAATAAAAACAATTAGAAGTGAAGTTTTTATTATACAAACAATCAATACAGTACATATGACACTACTACAAATACATTGAACATAATCCAATACAGTACACTGAACAGAAAACAATGAATCAAACATAATCAGATACAGAACATTCAACACAAAACAATTCACCAGCAACAAAATTACAAACATGAACAAGTGCACACAATGTATCAAATAAGACATATATAAGACAACAGCGCTCCATAGTGGAGGCCTGCATATAGCACCTTCCACTTCTCCTTAGCAGCGTGATATCCCCACTTTCCCCCTCCACCCAAAAACCTCCTCCCAAGCTCTGCTCTTATACACAGCCCATGATCCCCTTGACCCTCACCTCCACGTTTGATCGGACACTGGCACACCGAACATCCCACAACACCTTCTTGATCAAGGACAAGACTAAAAGAACCAACACCCAATCCCTAAATCCCATCCTTCGCCGACCCTCCCCAAGCAACACTCCCTTCACAGTCAGACAAATCAATAAACTGTGTTTTGAAGTCCAATATCACCCCTGTGTTTCGCTTCCAGTACCCTTCTCCAAACACCGCAACAGAAATCTCGACCCCAACTGATATATTTAAATGATCAGTGAGCCACACTGTAGACACCCCCACAGAAGAAACCAACTGGCCCTTTGGTAAAAGGATGTAATCGATGCGGCTTCTACTCCCCCTTGAGTTCCCCCAAGTAAAACCCGCATCCTGAGGGTGAAGTGCACGAAAAGAATCAAAAAAACTAAAACCATTTCTAACTTCTAACAGTGACTAAACATCTCAAACTAACATCACCCCCCCTTATCCAAAGAAACATTAAGGACCCCCCCCCGCCAAAAAAATAAAACAAATAAAATCTAAAATCTTGTAATGTACAATATAATATCTAAACACAGGAAAAACAGCATAAACATTAACAACCCTGAATTCAATTTCCCCTCCAATCAAAATCAACTAATAAAACCCATCCATGAACAGCTGAAAAACATTTCACTATTTTCAATTCCCTCCCCAAAACAAAATCCCCACACCAGTAGAGTGCACCCCACCAACTCCTCACCTAGATTCTCCCCTGCCCCACTCCTTGAAGAAACTCTTAACATCCTCCCCATCCCTTAGGTGAACTTCTTATAAAAGGCACAATTCAAAATTCAATGTGGTAAGAAAAGTAAAAACCCCTCCCCTTTTAACTTTCTCCCGCAGCCCTCAGACATTAACAGTTTTAATGTTGAAAATAACCCTAATAATTTTATTGACAAAAAGAAATCTAAACAAAAGAGATCTAAACAGTCCAGCATAAGTGCACTTCCT
This sequence comes from Synaphobranchus kaupii, assembly GCA_029718625.1. Taxonomy (NCBI): domain Eukaryota; kingdom Metazoa; phylum Chordata; class Actinopteri; order Anguilliformes; family Synaphobranchidae; genus Synaphobranchus; species Synaphobranchus kaupii. Next base: position 28,736,747 of record CM056388.1, on the reverse strand, counting down.
CTTTGGACACGCCCTAAACAGATGGTCGGTGCCTCTCACATTGACTGCACATTTTGTGAGCATCACAGTCCTTCGTTTTGTGGCTCTCAGAAGAACAATGCCTGTATCTTTCAACAGTGCAAGTTTATTTTAGGTATCCAAACATGCCACAGCATCTGCAGTACACAGGTTGACCAGGGTAGACTAAGTAGCCTCTGTCAGGCTCAATCGCAAATGCACCAGGTGGGTGGGCGAACCATCCCACTCCCAGTGCATCCTGGTGGAACCGTACCATGTAGCGCCGCTTTCCATTCCAAATGCCGTACTTGGTCTTTACCTTCACTCCCTCCCTCACATCAACACCAGTGCAAAAAACATAAAATGTCCTCCTCCTGTACAAAAGGGTTGTAAAGATGGATGGTAAGTGGACGGAGAGGCTTCAAGTGAAGGAGTTCTACCAAAACTCCTTCCAAAGCTGCTGCATGCCTACATTCCATATAATAAATCCAAAGTAAATACCTTTCTGAGCTCTTCTTCCACTTCAAACTATACTGTATTCCTCAGCCACACCCTATGGGTCGGCACTCTGTCTTCCATTGACATCATCACCTTCTCTCTCTTGATCTGCCAACCCTCCCCCCACAACACCCCTTTTGCAGTTAATATCCACAAAGAAAATGCTTCTGGGCCTCTGCCCACACCTCCTGGGCAAATTCACAGGACTAAATGACGTGCTCTACCATCTCAGTGCCAAAACAAAGATTTCTTGGACAGAACTGGTTCCGAGCAATGCCATGCCTATACAAGACATCTCTCAAAGGCAGCCTGTCGAGAACCACAAGTCAGTTTAAGTCCTTCAGCCTGTTCCCCCCTGTTCAGCCTGGCTACACCAATATATCTCACAGGTCCCAGCTTTGTTCTCAACACCCCGTAAAGCCTCCTGTGGGCCAGAGCCAGAGCTGGGTCCAAACATTCGGCATGCCGCCTGGACCACAAGCGAGCATGCCAATAATGCCGGGGCATCGCCTCTGCCTTCGGGACGACATTGTCCCATGCGCCCAAGTGGTGGATTGCAGAACCAAACCAAAACCAAATTAAAAGCTGAAACTTATGTTCAATCGGGCGAACTAAAGCAGCACACATGTTACAAAAATGTGTATATATACATTTTAACATTTTATTTAATGTGTATATATACATTACGTGTATATATACTGGGTTGTTCACTAGTTTTTTTTGATACCTGACAAAACGTTGTGTCTGTGTTTCCATAAACACTGATGGGGAGCATTCATCAACAGTGTGCAGGTAATTAATTTTTCTCATGCTTCTACTCACCTACCCTGCACCTGTTTACAAGTTTTAGATGTGCACACATACCGTCTGCACATACTCATATGAGACTCTGAGTATCCTTAGGGGGCCCTCACACAAGGCAATACCCCCCAAGGAGTCTCTCCTCCCTGTCCAAGAGCCAAAATATTTAATTGGAGATCTCCCCAAATTTAAGGCAGAACCAGATGCCTTGGAAAAGTCTGCGAACACCCCCAAGGCCACATCCACACTCCGATCAGAGACTAAAAGTAAGGATATGTTGTCGGCGTAGAGGGAGGGGAGAGCTTCAAAGAAGTTCTGCCCCCACCCGGTAACCACAACCCCTCTACCCGGGAATTGACTCGTAGAACAGCAAACCAAGGGCTCTAAAAACAGGACATAAAGGAGAGCGGACAGAGGACAACCCTGCCGCACTCCCCTCATCTGTACAATAAAATCCCCTAAATGGCCGTTGATTTTGACCCTGCTACCTACACCTTCATACAATATGCATAGCCACCGCAAAAAGTTAGACCTAAAACCCGATGTTCCAAAATGTAAAATAAGAAGGAATGACTAACGCGATCAAAAGCCTTCTCCTGATCCAGACTGACTAAGACCAAGGGAAGGCCTCTATCCTGCACCCAACTCACAGCATATCTCACAAGCTACAGGTTAAAAAATACTGACCTGTCCTCCGCTCCGCAGGTCTGGTCCTCATGGACCACATGCAGCATGGCGACACCAAGCCTGGCTGCCAGAACTCTAGCTATTAGCTTGTAGTCAACGGCCAACAATGTCAGGGGCAGCTAGTTGCCCAGAACCTCAGGATCCCTCTTTTTGAACAAAAGGGACACCACCCTCTCCTTCATAGAGAGGCTCAAATCCTCATAAGCAGGAATGGGGAATAAGCCGTCGCGTGGTACAACGGTAAGAGCGTCGACTTTCAGTCGGTGCAGTTGTGCTCCGAGGATCGGGGTTCGCGCCCCGGTCCTGCCAGATCTGAGCATGGCCGGCGCCCTGTGGGAGCGGCAATTGGCGGCACGCATAGCGGCCCTGTGCGAGCTGGATTCACGGTCAGGAGCTCGAGGAGTCGCACCCTGTAGAGGACGTGGCGACCTCCTTCCTACTACCGGCTGTCAGGGTTGTGTAGCGGTGGTTCTCTAGCGGTTGCTACACAAGGGGAAATTGAATTAGAATAGGGGTTCAATGGCTACTAAATTGGGAGAAAAATGGGGAAAAATCAGAAACAAATAAAAAAATTTAAAAAAGGAATGGGGAATAATACACTTGTATGTTACAAAATACCTCCCAATCAAATATGTTAATAAATAAGTTTTAGAGCGATTTTATCAAACTAATAAATTAATGTTATTTCCTAATTTACTCAACATTTCAGTCGTGCAATAAAAAACTTTTAAAAGATCTCTTATACTTGGATGCCGCTTTCTCTATTTTTAGGATTTTTCCCAGAAGATACGTAAATTTAAACTTCGGAAACAGGAATCTTGGGTTACAGTAAAGCATTCTAGGAAATTTCACTGCCCAAAGTCTGCAGTCTTGCGGACTTGTTCCCTCGAGCCAAATCGAGGGTCGAAGGACTAATTTAAAGTACTTCACTTGTATTTCTAACAGATTGGACCGCACTTGACAAAGGCAACGCAAAACTTCTGGTTTCTAAAGGATGAATTTTTAATGGGAGCAACTACATCAAGGGTATTTCACAGAGCAGTAGCTATTCCATCTTCCAATTCATCTGTTGACATGAAGTTAGTTAAGACATCTAAATAAAAATATTCTAGCAGCACATCAATTATGCTTGTAAAGATGGCTCCTTCAGTTGCTTTCTGAGTATGGGGTCTACAAGGTTGCTCCATGATTTTGAAGAAGAAACTAATAATGAAACATCTAATGGGGATGTGGAATGTATTTTATTTAAAAAAAAGAAAGAAAATCAGATCAGTTTTTAGTACTTTGTTCACACTCCCTTCACAAGGATACCACAACTGAATGTTATTTTCTTCCATAAATATTAGTGGTGTGAAATTTGTAATGCATGTTTTACATAGAAAATGTGTATAATGTAGGCTACACCGATCAGCCACAACATTAAAACCACTGACAGGTGAAATGAATAACATTGATTATCTTGTTGTTATTTTGGTTCTGTACTCTAGCACTTTGAGTTTGAAAGGATACAATGACAATTATAGAACCTTTTGTACATACCCCCCCCATTTTTGGGCATCAAAAGTTTAACATAATGTAGAATAAAGTAATCATTTTTAATATTTGGTCACATATCCTTTGTATGCCATGATGTCCTGATGTCTGTGACCCAACAATATCAAAAGACTCTTATATCTTGATATCTTATTTTCTGGTACTCCTACAAGTGATACTATAACCTCTCTGCATTTGAATGGATCTCTATGGGAATTGGGGGGTGGGACTAGATTTAGCTGTAAATTACACTGGAACAGTATGGAACACATGGGGCCCTATCTTACACCCGGCGCAAAGCGGCGCTAACCCAAACGCAAGTGTCTTTGCTATCTTACACCCGGCGCTAGGTTCATTATAACGCCTAACGCTTACGTCCTTTAACTAGCATGTATTCTTGCGCCCATTACAAGTGAACTGGGCATGTTGGTCTTAAGATGAGGAGTGGCCAGGATTCTTTTTGGCGTATTGCTATCTTGAGCCAGCAGAAAGCGCTTGTGCTAGAACCACCACAAACCTGGTCTAAAGTCATGTCGCAGTTGTTTACATGTTATTTTAACGGCGCATATAAGTGCGTCTACATAGGCGTGTGCACAACGTGTCTGTTACACACAGGGGCGCGCACAAGCATGATTAAAATATCTAGATCACAATGTGAAATATTATTATTGTGTAGGCTATATCAAAAATGCATAATAATAAAAGGTTCCATAGGTCCACATACCTTTCCCTCGGCGAAGGGAAACGATGCCACATTACATTGCTCTCAGCCCACTCCATCAACATCCAGGCGATGTGCGATGGTACGGGACAATGGCTATCCATTAAAAAGGAGCTGATAACACCTATATCAAGCCTAATGCGCGAATTGTCATTTACACCTAATGCGTGAATTGTCATTCAATGGAAAACTCGCGCACTGCAATAGACGGACTTTTGAGTTCTGAAAATGCGCTTCAGACATCATTACAATACAGCTCTGTTTATCTAGGAATACAGCCTGTAAGTAAATAGAATGGTTTGTGACTGAAAAAAGTTCAAAACCTTGTCCAGTGAATATTGCTTTTATTGGTTTTCAAATAGCCTAGGCTACAGCGGATTCGCTGTGCATACGTAAGGTTTTTTCGATAGCCTATGGTTAAAAAACTGAGATAAATGTCATCATGTTAACTGAATTGTAACCTTAGCTATTCTTCGTCCTTCATATTTTTTTAATTACAATGACAAGGTTTCCATAGCCTCAGCTTATTAAAACCCCGCTGATTCCACCTGTTATTCCATAACTGAACAAAAGATTTTAAAGAGAACTAAGCGGCTAATTAGAAACTAAATTTGCAGCACGTTACAAAATTAATTTACAATTAATTTTAATGCCATTATCTGCATGTGCGCTTTACAGGAGCAGGTCTGTTTCCTCTGCTGTAAATCGCACTTTTCACGGTCTTCCTGGGAAAGTGGACCGTTTTAAAGCATTACGCTACCAGTAAAATAGGTTGGTCGCATTTCCATAAGCAGGACATTATAAAATAAGGGAAAATATGCTGAATCTATGGGTTGCCAACCTGACAGATTTATTTATATTTAGTGTCATCATTAAGGCAAAATAATGTTATTTATGTTATTAATCAAAATTAGAATGCAGGTAGCCTAATGAACTTCGAATGAAGCTTGAACATGAGTTCATTGCATAAACAAACGAAATTCGTTAAACAAGCAGGCTAATTTGACGTTTTCTAAGGTGAGACGGAAGCAATTGGTCGCTTATTCTCAGCTGTTGCAGGTGCTTTTAACGAAATTTAACTGCATATATTTTGTAAACAGCACTGTCAGGAATTACCGGGAACTCATAATGGTTAGCCCGAATAATATTGATCATAGGCTACTATTAATATATATAGCCTATTCCTTGATCACACTAAACACGCACGAGCATGTCTGTTTCGCCATCATAAGCAATCTGCCAAGGTGGAAAAGCAGGCTTTGAAAGGGAATGGGATATAACATTTTGATTGGTTTATTGCATGTCACGCCCAAGACACACCTATAATTAATGAAGAGACTAGGTTCAGCCCAGTTGCACCTTGCGCTGTGCTTAGCGCCCAAAAAACACGCCGTTAAAATAGCAAAAGTGGACTTGGACACGCCCTAAATGGACTTAGCGCCATGCGCTTAGACCAAGCGCCAAGATCGCCAAGATAGGGCCCATGGTTGGCTAAATGGCTCTCATCAAGGGTCTAACATATCAAACAAGCCTTAAACCATCACTCTGCTGCCAGAAATACAGTAGATATGGATGGATAACTTGAAGGGTTTCTTCTCCTGACTTATTTTTCCATAGAGTTCAATTGGAAAATTTGTCAGGAGAAACCACCCTTAAAGTGATCCATCCATATCTACTGCATATTTGGCAGCAGAGTGATGGTTTGAGGCTTGATGACTTATAACCAGAAGAAACCCTTCAAGTTATCCATCCATATCTGTCACATCCGCCGTTTCCCTCCAGTTCACCTTCCTTTCGTTTCTCTTGTTTTCCCATTCCTCATGTTTCATGTCGTGTTTTTCAGTTCACCCTGTCTGTCTTTTTCCTTGTTTGTGCAGGCTGGGCATGGTTCCCCGTTTTGTTCCTCGTTTTCTCCCCGTATCATTTAGCCTATCACTCTCCCCCTCTGCTTACATTCCGCACGCACTTGAATTATTCCATCAGTACTCTCACCTGTTCCTCACTCTATTTAAACTCCCCAGTTTCATTCACTCACTGCCAGTTTGTGGTTTGTCTCAGCTCCGTCTAGACATTCCCCGGCCATTCTGTCTGTTTTGCAATTCTACCTAACCTGTTTATTTTCTGTTCCTCCCTCCAGCCCGTCCTGCCTGCTTCCCATCCTGTTCGCTCCTGCCCCATCTCCTGCCCAGCCCTGTTTATTTGGCCAACCCTGTTTCCAGTCCATCGCCTAGCCTTCCCTGTTCCATTGTCTTTTGCTGACCACTCTAATAAATATACTCCTTTCTGAGTTTTTGCCTGAGTCCTGCATTTGGGTCCAAACCAGTGTTTGAACCACAACAATAGCTACTGTATTTCTGGTAGCAGAGTGATGGTTTAAGGCTTGTTTGATACGTCAGACCCTTGATGACTTACAGCCATTTAGCCAACCATGTATTCCATACTGTTCCAGCATAATTTACAGCTAAATCTAGTCCCACCCCCCAATTCCCATTGTGATCCATTCAAATGCAAAGGTGTTATATTATCGCTTGTAAGAGAACCAGAAAATAAGATATCAAGAGTCTTTTGATGTTGTTGGGTAATAGACATCAGGAAGTCATGGCATGCAAAGGATATGCGACCAAATATTAAAAATGATTACTTTATTCTACATTATGTTAAATTGTCCAATATTTTTGATGCCCAAAAATGGGGGGGGGGGGCTATGTACAAAAGGTTCTATAATTTCTCAACGGTTCATCTGATAATACCCTCAAATTAAAGCTGACTGCACTTCAATCTTGTTGTCTTTGTATCCTTTCAATCCTTAGAGTACAGAACCAAAATAACGAGATAATCAATGTTATTCACTTCACCTGTCAGTGGTTTTAATGTTGTGGCTGATTGGTGTATTACTTGTTAAATTCTTTTCTCTGAGCAATTATACTGCATATTAGTACAGTATGGCATTAGTATACATGAATATAATTTTCAATTTTTTTTGAGTAAAGTATAGATCATAGGTCATGGGTAAATTATATAATTTTTTACTAAGACTAAAAAACGAATATTGTTTATTTGTACAGCCTTCTTTGCTAATCTTTATGAATGGTGTGAATAAGGGCACTGTATGTGTATACACGGTCTCCGTGAGTGTGAATTTTTGTCTGTGGGAGTTTCTGTGTGTGTGTGTGTGTGTGTGTGTGTGCGTGTGTGTGTGTGTGTGTGTGAAGGAGAGACACACTGTCCCTCAGGCCTGCCAATGTTGACGTGGGAAGCTCCTGGGGCTGCAGTCTCCCTCCTCCAGGCCAGAAGGAGCCCGGCAAAATGGCAGTCCCCATGGCCCCACCCCTCCCACTCACCCCCCTCACCAAGGAGGCATCAGCTGCCTCCTCCACATAAGCACAGAGCCCCGGAGGGAGTCAAGATGCCCAGCTGGGCGCTTGGCAGACCTGACCTAGTACAGGAAGACTCCCATTGTGGAACTCTGCCACATACACACATTCACTCCCACACCCACAAAAACACACATGCATACACACTCTCACACACACATGGACTCACATACACACCTATAAAAACTCATGAATACACAGTCTTACACACACATACATGCATACACACACACTGATACACACACACACACACGTACACATACACACACGCTCAAAATACACATGCATACACATTCTCTCTCACCCAGACTTACACACACACACACACACACACACCACTGCTGCTCTTCGGGCAGATCTCCCTGTGGAGCCCCTGCACGCATTGAGGCAGCCCATACTCCTTGTGACATCCTGACTCCACCCCCAACATTCCAACACTCTTGTGAAGGAACCAGGTGTGGGTGGGCAGTTACACTTTTCTGGCCACATGGGGGAGCTGTTTGTCTATCAGTGAGACTTGTCTGGATGACTGCCTTGGTGCAGAGGTATGAGAAGATAGGGAGGTGAAAAAGAGAGTGAGAGAGGAAAGAGAAGCGGTGGGCATGTTATAATGGTGTCTATAAAATAAGCACAAGCCATGAGTGGGATTTCAAAATTGGACGATGTGGATGGAGTTTTGTCTCAGCTTAGTGCAGTTTGTTCCAAAAGCCCTGTTTGGCCCATAAGACTGTTGCTGCATGAGTGTTGTCTCAGACTCACAGTAATAAAGGTTCTCATGCACACAAACGCAGAGGCACATGCAAGCCCGCAGAACCCAACATAGGGAGAATTGTAAACCGGGGTGGCCAATGTGCTCAAACGTCCAATAATTCAACAGTGGCTGACCACGTCTGTTAATAAAGAAATTCAAAAAGTGTCACTTCTTTGCATGTGAGGAGCACAGGAAGTGTGTCTCATAATGATAAACTCAGCCAAACAGATTGTTTGAGTGCCATCCGCAGCCGTGGGTATAGCTGGCTTTCAGTTTAGCTCAGATAAGAAGATGTGTCATGCAACCTAATTCACAAGAGATGACATATGAAGTAACAACCCTCCCCCCTTAAGACTGCAATGCTAATGGCTTCACATGACACTATGCATTTATCCAGTCTGTGTGTTCAGTATGTTAATGGACACTCCTTGAAGAAGGCACAAAGGAAAGCATGTTGTGCAAATTTGTAGTCCACCAACTGCTAAAAGACTGTTAGCCATGTGCCTAACCCCAGTGACTGGCCTTTTCGACCGGTGCCTGACCCCAGTGGTGGAGCCGTGTATTGGGTTTCCTGTGACAGATTTTCGGTCTGATCCAGCTGCATGGATTAAGACCCCTACATTCTCTTATAAGGCCATGATGCAATATTGTGGCAACTGGGAATTGAAGTTAATTTAGGAAAAAGAAAAAAATAATTGCTTTCTTTATGCCATCACAAGTTTCTATACAATAATAAATGTTCCTCAAAATGGGGCAATGGAGAATAAACCATGAGAAAACTAATGATTGTTTGTTATTTTAATTATGTATCATGTTAAGGAAATGAAAAAGAAAATCATATTGCTAATGACTACTCAAAATGTAATGTTTGTTGGATAGTGTATGTCTGACATACTGAGGGTTTTCCTCAGTGTTATTGCATTATATTTGTTATATTAAACACACGCAGACTATTTCATTCGCTTGTGTGCTCTTTAAAAAACTGTATAGGTGACCAAGGACTTTGACAAATTTCACACCATTAAAATAACTTTTGTGTGCAAGTGCGAGTTTCTGTACATTCTGTTGCTTTACACAGAAAATAAAGTTCACAAAAGGTAATTGGAGCCTGTGTGTGTTTTTCAGGCAGCAGAAGCTGAAAGGCAATACGTTGGGTCATATAATTTTCTCCATGAGGGAAGTTGGTGCATGTTCTCAAAGGGTTTGCCCATGTCATAGAGACGGAGATTACATGCTGATAAAAGTATTTACATTGACAGTTCTTTACTCCCTATGCGCAGAAAGAGTGTCAAAAAAGTAATATAATATAAGTTCATGTCAGTCAGGGTTTGGAAGGCCCTTCAAGTTGCATTGGAGCATTACCATACAACTTGTTTTCTAATAATATTACTTAAGTGGAAATGCAAAATTGCAACAGTAATTCACAAGGGGAATTCTGATCGTTCATTTTATGTAGGGAACAACATCACGTTTCTGAGGTGATTGTTGTGCACATCAGTCAGCCCTTTTTACGTAAGATCTATTTATTTATTTTTATCAAATCTGGATCATTGCCTACTGTGAAGGGAGAGAATCTATCTGTGTCTGGGGGTTGATAGGAATATGGCTTTCATGTTTAGTTTGTTTTACATGAATGTACTTGCAATTCTACATCTTATCTTTGTTTATTTCTGTAAAGGGGAAGAAAAACAGGTTGAAGACTTCATACCGCCAATGAGTAAGCACTGGAGAGGTATCCATAGATTACAAAATGGATGTGACATCTATATTGATGACATAATGCATTCTAATGTCTAGGGCACATGAGAGACTTCCACAGGGCACTCAAGAGACTTCCACAGGACACACAAGACACTTTTCCACAGGGCACATGAGACACTTCCACAGGGCACACGAAAGACGTCCACAGGGCACACAAGAGACTCCCACAGGGCACACAAGAGCTTTCTAAGAGGGTACACACAAGCTCCAGAGGGCACACACATGACAGTGGAAGCACTGCATAAATACGAAGTGCCGGTAAAAATAGCGACATAACACATGCTATAAATTAGCCAAACCAAAGTCTTAGGCTAAAATATTCACTCCACTGCAGCAACCAACGCAACAAAACAAACAATACTCAGACACAAATGTAGCATCAAAAAGATACTTCAGTAAAACGAATGATCACAAAAAATACTACAGCTTACAAGCCACCACCGCTCGAAAGAATAAAGCAAAGAATGTGTAACGATTAATCCTTTCACCAAATTTGGTCAATTTTCACTCATTTAGGGGGTGTTCTATTTAAGGCTGTATAACTCCAGGGGCTCTATCTTGGCGATCTTGGCGCTTGGTCTAAGTGCATGGCGTAAAGTCCATTTAGGGCGTGTCCAAGTCCACTTTTGCTATTTTAACGGCGTGTTTTTTGGGCGCTAAGCACGGCGCAGAGTGCAAGTGGGCTGAACCTAGTTTCTTCATTAATTATAGGTGTGTCTTGGGCGTGACATGCTATAAACCAATCAAAATGTCATATCCCATTCCCTTTAAAAGCCTGCTTTTCCACCTTGGCGGATTGCTTATATGATGGCGAAACAGACATGCTCGTGCGTGTTTAGTGCGATCAAGTAATTGGCTATATGGATCAATAGTAGCCTATGATACATATTATTCGGACGGACAGTGCTGTTATTTTACAAAATATATGCGGTTAAATTTCGTTAAAGGTACCTGCGACAGCTGAGAATAAGCTACCAATGGTTTCCGTCTCACCTTGGAAAACGCCAAATTAGCCTGCTTTTTTTAACGAATTTCGTTTGATTATGCAATGAAGCAATGAACTCATGTTCAAGCTTCATCCGAAGTTCATTACCTGCATTCTTTTTTTTTCTTTTTTTTAAAACATATATTTATTGATTTTATACATTTAACACATTATACATACATAACTGAACCTCCCCCCAAATTGAACATATGGCAGTATATAAAATAATAATAAAAATGCCACTTGAAAATAATTAAATAGCTAATAATTAAGTTAAAAAGGACAAACATTTACCATGAAAAGAAAAATTAAGTAAATAAAAAGTAAATAATAATAAAAATTAAAATAAAATAAAATAAATAAATAAGAATACAATCACGAACATAGAATGTACAGCACACATTCCTCACAATAGATTAGTCATTTTCACCGTAACTTCACACTTCTAATGCCTCTTCAATGTCACCATTTTTAACAAATTCCAAAAACATCTCCCATATGTTGTAAAACTCAGAAGTTTTCTTCCTAATTATATAAGTGAGTTTCTCAAGAGCCAAACTTGATGTTAAGGAGCCAGAGGCCAGGAGAGGTGCAACTAACATTCTTCCAACACAGGGCAATCGAGCGCCTGGCTTGTAATAGACATAGGTCAACCATTTTTCTTTCTCTATTAGATAGAGAACAATTGTCTGGATAAAGGCTTAATATACACAGTTTAGGACTTAAAGGTCATGGAGAAGAGGTAATTTGAGAGATATAGCGTATCACCGAACTTCAAAATCTTTGAATCTCCTCACATTCCCACGAGCAGTGATATAACGTGCCTCGATGGATATTGTACTTATAACATTGGTCAGGAATATTAGGATCAAATTTATTTAACTTCACCGGGGTGATGTACGTTCTCATTATCCAATTATATTGCAATAATCTCAGTCGAGTATTAATAGTTTGTGTTTGTGCCTTTGAACATATTAAACCCCATTCATCCACTAAGACGTCCTCCTGTAAGTCTTGTATCCACTCCTGTCTCTTACTTTCAGAGTTATCTTTATGGTTTTCCACCATTATATTATATAATTCAGTAACCCGTCCTTTACTGAAACAATCTTTTGTGGAAAATATCTCCAGTGTGGACATAGGAGGTTGTTGCACTGAATTTTTTAAGTGTGCCCAAATAAAACTTCTAAGTTGTAAAGACTTAAAGAAGTGTTTCTGTGGCACGTCATACTTCGCCTTCAGCTCGTCAAACGACATTAGACTGTTGTCTTCATAGAGATCCAGGGCCCTATCTTGGCGATCTTGGCGCTTAGTCTAAGCGCATGGCGCTAAGTCCATTTAGGGCGTGTCCAAGTCCACTTTTGCTATTTTAACGGCGTGTTTTTTTTGGCGCTAAGCACGGCGCATGGCGCAACTGGGCTGAACCTAGTCGGTTCATTAATTATAGGTGTGTCTTGGGCGTGACATTCAATAAACCAATCAAAATGTCATATCCCATTCCCTTTAAAAGCCTGCTTTTCCACCTTGGCGGATTGCTTATGATGGCGAAACAGACATGCTCGTGGGTGTTTAGTGTGATCAAGGAATAGGCTAAATGGATCAAGAGTAGCCTATGATCAATATTATTCGGGCTAACCATTATGAGTTCCCGGTAATTCCTGACAGTGCTGTTTACAAAATATATGCAGTTAAATTTCGTTAAAAGCACCTGCAACAGCTGAGAATAAGCGACCAATTGCTTCCTCCTCACCTTAGAAAACGTCAAATTAGCCTGCTTGTTTAACGAATTTCGTTTGTTTATGCAATTAACTCATGTTCATATTATTCGGACTAACCATTAGCCTATGAGTTCCCGGTAATTCCAGACAGGGCTGTTATTTTACAAAATATGTGCGGTTAAATTTCGTTAAAAGGACCTGCAACAGCTGAGAATAAGCTATCAATGGCTTCAGTCTCACCTTAGAAAACGCCAAATTAGCCTGCTTGTTCAGCGAATTTCGTTTGATTATGCAATGAAAGTGTCAAACATCAATTCCAAGAGGCTGTTCTCATGGAGTTCTCGAAGTTCAAGCTTCATCCAAAGTTCATTAGGCTACCTGCATAGTAGGCTAATATTGATTAATAACATACATACCGTTATTTTGCCTTAATGATGACACTAAATAGCCATACAATAAAGCTGTCAGGTTCGCAACCCATAAGTTCACGCATATTTCCCCTTGTTTAATAATGTCCTGTTTATGGAAATGTGACCAACCTATTTTACTCGTAGCGTAATCCTTTAAAACAATCCACTTTCCCAGGAAGACCGTTAAACGTGCGACTTACAGCAGGGGAAACAGAACATGCAGCTCACGTGCAGAGAATGGCATTAAAATTAATTGTGAATTAATTGTGTAACGTGCTGCAAATTTGTTTTAGTTTCTAATTAGACGCTTAGTTCTCTTTAAAATCGTTTTGTTCAGTTAAGGAATAACGGGTGAAATCAGCTGGGTTTTAAACGGTGAGAGTATGGAAACCTGGTCACTGTAATTTAAAAAAATATGAAGGACTAAGAATAGCTAAGGTTACAATTTAGTTAACATGGTGACATCTCCGTTTTTTAACCATAGGCTATCGAAAAAAACCTTATGCACAGCGAATTCGCTGTAGCCTAGGCTATTTGAAAAACAATAAATGCAATATTCACTGGACAAGGTTTTGAACTTTTTTCAGTCACAAACCATTCTATTTACTTACAGGCTGTATTCATAGATAAACAGAGCTGTATTGTAATGACATCTGAAGCGCATTTTCAGAACTTAAATGTCCGTCTATTGCCGTGCGCGAGTTTTCCATTGAATGACAATTCACGCATTAGGTGCAAAGACAATTCGCGCATTAGGCTTGATAGCTATAGGTGTTATCAGCTCCTTTTTAATGGATAGCCATTGTCCCGTACCATCGCACATCGCCTGGATGTTGATGTGTAATGTGGCATTGTTTCCCTTCGCTGAGGGAAAGGTATGTGGACCTATGGAACCTTTTATTATTATGCATTTTTGATATAGCCTACACAATAATAATATTTCACATTGTGATCTAGATATTTTAGTCATGCACAGGCATGACTAAAATATCTAGTCATGCACAGGCATGACTAGATATTTTAGTCATGCCTGTGCATGCCCCTGTGTGTAACAGACAGGAGGGTATGCGCGTTGTGCACACGCCTATGTAGACGCACTTATATGCGCCGTTAAAATAGCATGTAAACAACTGCGACATGACTTTAGACCAGGTTTGTGGTGGTTCTAGCGCAAGCGCTTTCTGCTGGCTCAAGATAGCAATACGCCAAAAAGAATCCTGGCCACTCCTCATCTTAAGACCAACACGCCCAGTTCACTAATGATGGCGCAAGACTAGTTAATGGCGCAATGCTAGTTTGACGGCGTAAGCGTTAGGCGTTATTATGGACCTAGCGCTGGGTGTAAGATAGCAAAGACACTTGCGTTTGCGTTAGCGCCGCTTTGCGCCGGGTGTAAGATAGGGCCCCCAGTAGTTTAACCATGCCCTTACTTAACCATGTTTTAAATCCCATGTCATTTTTAGCCGGGATGAAGTGTTCATTGCCCCAAATTGGTGAAAAACACGACAACACTGGGGAGTCGCCCAGATATTTATGTACTTCATGCCAGACAACAATAGTGTTTTTCACAAAAGGATTAACTGTGTTTTTTCTTAATTTCTTAAAGGGAGCAGAGTATAAATAGCTATTCAGCGCCAAATCCCTTGAGGACATCAATTCAATTTGTAACCAGGGCAGATCAACCTCTCCAGAAAACCAAAACATTGCAGCCCTCAACTGGGCAGCCCAGTAGTACCACTGTACACCCCACTGTTCTTCTCTCTTGTTCATTTAAAAACATAATAGATGATTTATCTTTGTTCACCCTAAAACCAGAGAAGCCGCCAAATTGACTGATCAACTTTAAAAGGGATGGTATCGATTTTCCAAGATCTGAGAGAAACACAATGGTATCATCTGCATACAATGCAATATGATGCTCTAGGTCTCCTGTCCTAATACCACAAATTGAAGGATGCGATCTTATTGCTATTGGTTCCATGGCCATTACAAAAAGTAATGGTGAAATTGGTGAACCTTGTCTTGAGCCGCGAAAGAGCTTAAACGGTTGTGAAATCACATTATTTGTAGCTACCTCTGCAGATGAATCAACAAACAAAATTCCAACCCACTTACGAAAGTAGTCACCAAACCCAAAACGTTTAAAGGTTGTATCAGCGATTTTGGGTGGAAACATAAATGATTTTTTTTTTCCTCACGATCCGCTAGCTGCCCGCCCCATAAGCAGGCCGTCAAAAAACCGCGTCTCTGTAGGCAGCCTATGCTCCGAGATCGTACACAAAAACAAATGGTACTACCAACCACTCAAAACCAAAATAAACAGTATTCCAACCAATCACAATGATCTGCACAAACGCTAATACTCTTATCTCGCTGAAATCTTGACGGATTTACAAACGGTTTGGTTTCTTACAAACGTTATTAACGTGGTTATAATTCTGGATGCTTGAACACTATTTTTTAAAACATAACATAATTATTCATAAGTATGTTTGTTTGGGATTTCGCTTCAGAAGTGACGTCACGTTTGTGCAGATCATTGTGATTGGTTGGAATACTGTTTATTTTGGTTTTGAGTAGTTGGTAGTACCATTGTTTTTGTGTACGATCTCGGAGCATAGACTGCCTACAGAGACGCGGTTTTTTGACGGCCTGCTTATGGGGCGGGCAGCTAGCGGATCGTGAGGAAAAATCAGATGAATGTGATCATTTATGTTTCCACCCAAAATCGCTGATACAACCTTTAAGCACCTCCAATAGATAGGGCCAGTCGACTCTGTTCGAAGGATTCCACATACATGCCTGATTAATTTTCAATGGATCTGTAGTTATTTCCCCCTGCTCATCCCTAATTGCATTTATGGCTCTTTCGGAGTTAAGTTTTTTAATTTTCCAGGCTAGCAATTTACCGGGTTTTTCACCTTGGTCATAAAAAGTTATTAGACTGTTTTCAGCTTTTAATGTGGAAAGCTCCTCATATTCAGCTTTAAGGGCAAATAGCTTTTGTTTTGTTTGTACTAATTGTCATGACTAGCCACTCTCTCCAACTCTCTGATTTCTGAATCCAACTCTGAATCCAAATTCATTTTCTGTTTGAATTTATTAAATTTGGAACTAGTGAAACTAATCATTTGCCCTCTAATATACGCTTTGAAAGCCTCCCACCTGGTGGCCGCAGAAGTCTGATCCATATTTATTGCAAAGTAAACATCTATATGCACCCCAACAAATTTTATGAAATCTGAATCCTGTAACCATTCAGGGTGTAAGTGCCACCTAAAGGAACCTTTGATTAACTGCGAGTCATTGTAAAATAGTGAGGTGGGGGAATGATCTGACAAAACAATGCTATCATATATGCAGCCAGTTATAGTGGGTAGTAGAGAAGTGATGATGAATAACATGAGTATTCCCTTTTAATTGGGTTTTGCATCCTCCATGGGTCGCAAAGGTTCAGTTCCTTCATGAACTGTTGTATTTTCTTTCTACTTTGCGAATGAGAGGTGTCCAACCCCGATGAACGATCAAGCCTCGGGTCTAGAGTGCAGTTAAAATCGCCTGCTATCATTACTTTACCTGGAAGGGAGGCAATCAGCAAAAATAGATTCTCAAAAAATGAGAGATTGTCATCATTTGGACCACAGACATTAACCAAATGAATGTTTTCTCTCAGAAGAGTGCCCTGTACCACCAAATACTTACCAGCTGTATCAGAAATAGTATTATTCACTTGGAATGGTACAGATTTGTGAACCAACACCATAACCCCTCTAGAGTGAGAAGAAAAACATGATGCCATTACCCGACCCGGCCATCTCCTTCGTTCCTTCAATAAGTCGTCCCTAATTAAATGAGTCTCTTGGATAAAAACAATAGATGAATCAAGCTGCTCAAGCCTAGTAATAACCTGTTTCAACTTAGGCATTCTAACCATCCCCCTTACATTCCAAGAGGTGAATTTTAGTTTCTTATTTGAAGTAATCTTAACTTAATGTTAAACCAGATTCAGGGCTCGAAATTGCGACCGTTTTGGTCGCATATGCTCCCGAAATTTAATCTGTGCGACCTCGAAATATAATTGGGAGCATTTGTGCGAGTGCAAATAATTGTTCTGGTGCGACCTTCCCCCCCCCAGTCGAACGTCCCTTTCTCTGACAGTGACCATTCTAACCAATCAAACGTGAGCTTGACGTTATTACCTTTAATGCTGATTTTAGATTGGTTAAGATTAGCCTTCAATCACTCCCGTTCACGGCACTCCACTGTCACGTGACACAGAGCTAATGCGTTAACTAATGTTACCTGAAGACAAAAGTTTATTATCAATTTATTAACGTTACCTAACTAGCTAAATTGGTAACGTTAGCTAGCGTTATCGAAAGCTAACAATATGAAGCGAACGATTACGGCATTTTTTAGTAACGTTAACGTTACTAAAAACCTAACAGATGTAGTCGCCGTGGCTGCTGAAACAATTGCCAATGGCGATGTGGGTGCACCAGCAGCGAAGAAGGCGTACACTTTTCGGAGAGAGTGACTTCGGACTTCGGACTTCGTTAGCTTTAGCTTAGGTATGACAACGGCGCAATGCACTGTGTACACTGTAAAGCCTGTGGGACGGAGATTGCAGATAACAGTGCGTTTGCAACGGAGTCGACACATTTTAAGCGTGAGAGCGTAAAAAAAAATTTTTTTTATATATTGTTGGTGCTCCTTACATTTTGGTGGGTGCTCCTAAATTTTTGCTGGTGCTCCTAACTTTTTGAAGTTGGGAGCACCAGTGCTACCAAGTAAAAAAGTTAATTTCGAGCCCTGAGATTGTACAGCATATTATCAGCTCTATACTGTAAATAAACCTGTTGCTTCGTTGTGGGAGTTATGTGCCGTTGTACGGAGTTATATTGTGAGAAATACAGACATATATATAAAATAACGAAATTCTGCCATAAACAAATCCCCTGAGCTGTCATCCCAAACAGGGCAGCTTCTCGTATCCTCCCACCCTCCCCCTTACCTCGGAGTGTAGTTAAGTGCACAAACTGATCCAGTGCAAGCAAGGGAGCAGTTAAACCAAACTAAGCTAACAGTGTAACAATACACTAAAATAAACAAAACAAAAACGAGACATTTGTGTCTCCTGGCAAAAAAAATAAATATATATTTTCACGGACAAGCATTTATGAAATAATCAAAATAGTCTCTCTTGCAGTATAGGTCTACTCCAGGGACATCGGCCGTAAACGCCTCAGTTAATCTAAAGAAAAATATCGACCATCATACAATAAGCTAACACCTTAATAACTCGGTAAAAGTAAAAAGGAGGAAAACAACAATACGGAGGTGAAAACGTTACCCTTTGCGGAGGTTCACCTATTATTCAACAGTTCAAACAGTCACTTCTTGCATGGCGCTAGAAATGAGCAATATTCTCAATTGTTCCAATTCAGCTCCTCTGTACCTCTTCAGATCGTTGTATGCCCTGAACAAACTTCTCAGCGTCTGCTGGGGATTCAAACTCACGTGGTCGTCCATCAATCGTCAGCCGAAGCTTGGCTGGGTACACAATTCCGTAGCGAATGTTCAGGGACCTCAGTTGTTGTTCCACCCCATCAAAGCGCCTCCTCTGCCAGTGCAGCTCCGCCGATAGGTCCGGGAAGAACATGACCTCTTGTTCGCCGTACAGTACCTTGCCTTTGACTCTGGCTGTTCGCATTACTCAGACTGTATCTTGGAAGTTCAAAAACTTCATAATGAGGACTCTTGGTGGGGGGGTTCGATTGGATTGTGCCCGACCGGGGAGCCTGTGTGCTCTCTCGATGATAGGTGGTGTAGGAAAGGTTGCAGGTCCCAGGGCTTCTGGTAGCCATTTCCCAAGGAAAGCGATTGCGTCGTTCTTTTCCACTTTTTCGGGCAAGTTAACCAGTCTAAGGTTGGATCTCCGCGAGCGGTTTTCAAGCTCGTCAAGTTTGTTTGTAAGGAGAGCCACTTGTTTAACTAGCGCTTCAGTCTTGCCTTTCTCTGAGTTAACCGTGTCCTCGACATTGCTAATATGCTCCATCCATGCGACCTGAGAAGTCTCGCACATCCCTCTTAACATCTTGAATTGCATTCAGGACTCCATCAATCTTTGTGGCAAAGTCACTTCTCATCATGTCCAGTCTTTGAATAACGTCCAAGTTTTGGGCCCTTTCAGCAGCCGCCATTTCTGATTGGGGGGTAGGGCTAGCGTTACCTGTAGAGCTAGCAAGGCTGCCAGCATCCAACTCGTCATTTTCCCCAACCAGAATATCCTTGTTCTTTGTCTTTTTCGACGACATAATAACAATTGTGTATACTGCAAAGTATTTACAAACGATTGGTATCCTTGTCCGTAATATCAAATAATATTGTACAGGATTTTAATCGAATATCACCAGGAGCTCACAAAAAGACGTGTGCCTAGTTCAGAGCCATAACCACGCCCCTCATTACCTGCATTCTAATTTTGATTAATAAAATAAATAACGTTATTTTGCCTTAAAGTGATACTGCAGTCAAAAACCGACTTTTCCCGTTGAAAACCTATGTTTTGAGTTAGATTATGATCATACACAACTGTTTATGTCCGAAAATGTAATGTTTAGTCAAAATGGTTTTATCTGAGTTTTTGTGTAGATTTACCAATATGCTGGCTTCCGGGGATTCGTGACGTCACGAGATCCTTAACATAAAAATGGGTGGACTTGAGGTGGTCCTAGGGGTGGGTCTTGGCTGGGCACGTGGTATAAAAGCAGAGAACGACGATTTGAGACTGAGACCCTTGTACTGCTAATTAGCTAGTTCAAGTTCAAATGCGAATTGCTTTGTATTATTGCTAACGTTAATATTACGACTTATATCGAGCTACAGTTATTCATATACGACGTCTTACTACTTGGTATCTTTAGCTAACTTGCCTGCATTATGCCAAGGAGTCAGAGATGTATCGTTCCTCGGTGCAACGCCACCGGCTCTGCTAGCTTTCATAGTCTGCCGAGAGACCCAGCGCTACTTAGCCAGTGGCTTCAAGCTATCGGTGTAGAGCACGCGGACTTGCCGAAGAAAGCCCTAGTGTGCAACGCGCACTTCACACCGGACTGCTACCACAATTTAACTGGCTTTGAGATGGGCTTATATAAAACTCTGTCGCTGAAGCCAGGTGCCATCCCAACAGTGATGGATGTAATTTTGTAATCATTACATCAGCTAAGTAAAACAACTAAGTACAATATACCTATTACATTGTATTTGTGACATTGTGTAATTGCACATGTATTGGCCACTATTATACAGTTGGGCCAAGCATGCCCGACTACGGCACAGCAGTATTAAACAAATCAAGAATAGCTTCATAACTACGCTGACATAACGTTACCTCAGTAACCTCACGGCAACATAGGTTTTCTGGAGGGGACAGGTTAGAGCAGTGGCTACAAGCACACCTGTTGGGACATTAGTTTGTTTCTGTTTACATGCAAGTTATCTGTACAAACTACAATAAAAATGCTTTTGCAAACGGTTGACATTACTGATAGGTAATAGCTAATGTGGGGTTGAAGGCAACCTATTGTGTGAGCTATCTTTTATGAATACGTAACGTTAGCTAATAAACGATAGCAATAATACATTTGATGTAGCCCTAGCAAAACCAGTAACCAGTTGGTCAGTAACTCGGACGGAATGTATCGATAAGTTAGGTAATGCAAGGCAGTCTATTCTGTGTGTGTTTAGCCCCGTTTGGTCCAGAGAGAACTGGTAACTTAGAAGCTAGTTATATTAGCTATATCATTTATGAATAATGTTAGCTAATAAATGATAATTCTCTCCGGACCAAGTGAAGTTATGAGGGCGCTACAACCAGCCATGTTCAATATACTAACGTTACTGTGTGACTGGGTTTTGCTGTGTATTTGAATGTATTCAATAGTAACGTTACTTTAGGCAGACAAACAAGCTAACTTAGCTAGGTAACGTTAGCTTTACCATTCGGTTACATCCCGGGTCCTCTCCTAGCAAAGACGTTGCTCAACTAATACAGCCATTTTATTTAGTTGTGAGGAGAGAGCTGGAAGGGGGCTGAGTCAGTTCACCAAGACACACCCTTTCACTCCTTGACCTTATGAATATTCATAATATGACTACGTGGCATCATCATCATATGACCACACCTACTCAAGAGTTTCAGTTCAAATTGAAGCGGAAAAAAGGGCCTTAGAAAAGCCTCTGCAGTATCTCTTTAATGATGACAATAAACACAATAAAGCTGTCAGGTTGGCAACCGATAGGTTCACACATAGTAAATTGCGATTTACAGCAGGGGAAACAGACCTGCACCTGTAAAGCGCACATGCAGATAATGGTATTAAAATGAATTGTGAATTAATTGTAACGTGTTGCTAATTTGTTTTCGTTTCTAGACGCTTAGTTCTCTTTAAAATCTTTTGTTCAGTTATGGAATAACAGGTGAAATCAGCGGGGTTTTAATAAGCTGAGGGTATGGAAACCTTGTCACTGTAATTTAAAAAATATGAAGGATGAAGAATAGGTAAGGTTACAATTCAGTTAACGTGGTGACATTTATCTCCATTTTTTAACCATAGGCTATCGAAAAAACCTTATGCACAGCGAATCGGCTGTAGCCTAGGCTATTTGAAAAACAATAAAAGCAATATTCACTGGACAAGGTTTTGAACTTTTTTCAGTCACAAACCATTCTATTTACTTACAGGCTGTATTCCTAGATAAACAGAGCTGTATTGTAATGACATCTGAAGCGCATTTTCAAAACTCAAATGTCCGTCTATTGCAGTGCGCGAGTTTTCCATTGAATGACAATTCACGCATTAGGTGTAAATTACAATTTGCGCATTAGGCTTGATATAGGTGTTATCAGCTCCTTTTTAATGGATAGCCATTGTCCCGTACCATCGCACATCGCCTGGATGTTGATGGAGTTGGCTGAGAGCAATGTAATGTGGCATCGTTTCCCTTTGCTGAAGGAAAGGTCGGCTATGGACCCTTTTATTATTATGCATTTTTTGATATAGCCTACACAATAATAATATTTCACATTATAATCTTGATATTTTAGTCATGCTTGTGCGCGCCCCTGTGTGTAACAGACAGGAGGGTACGCGTGTTGTGCACACGCCTATGTAGACGCACTCATATGCGCCGTTAAAATAAACAACTGCGACATGACTTTAGACCAGGTTTGTGGTGGTTCTAGCGCAAGCGCTTTCTGCTGGCTCAAGATAGCAATACGCCAAAAATAATCTTGGCCACTCCTCATCTTAAGACCAACACGCCCAGTTCACTTGCAACGGGCGCAAGAATACATGGTAGTTAAAGGACGTAAGCCCTAGGCGTTATAATGAACCCAGCGCCGGGTGTAAGATAGCAAAGACACTTGCGTTTTGGTAAGCGCCGCTTTGCGCCGGGTGTAAGATAGGGCCCTAGGTGTGAGCATCACAGAAACTTGGTAAATGGCTTAAATTAATGTACCATTTACAATGCTAACTTAGATTAGTTTATTTTAATAATTTAGGTCAAAATAAAGTGCCACAAATGCAAAGAAGCTTTGGAAAAATGCAAAACAAAAATAGTTTTTGTTTAGTTTGCAATGAAATACAGAGAGCAACATATTTGAAACAGGTAAAACTATACATTTCCCGGTTCAAAAACTCTGCGTCCACAGGTGTGCAAAATATGAGGGTGATATGTAGAACTCCTAAAGATGATGCAAAATATAGGCACTGCTGTAACTCATAAAATAATGATAAATTTAACCTCTTGGCGCAGATGGCAAATTTCACCTATTTAGGGGGCGCTCTGTTTAAGGCTTTATAACTCCAGGTGTGAGCATCACATAAACTTGGTAAATGGCTTAAATGAAACAAGACAGGTGTACCATTTACAATACAAACTTAGATTTGTTTATTTTCATAATTTAAGTCAAAATAAAGTGCCACAAATGCAAAGAAACTTTGGGGAAAAAAATTTAAAAATCGTTTTTTTTTATTTTGTTGAGAGCTACATAAGTGAAATCGGTAATATATACATTTCCTGGATCATAAACTCCATGTCCACAAGTTTTGCAAAATCTGAGAATGATATGCAGAACTACTAAAGGTCTATGATGCAAAATATAGCAGTGATACCCTGTTGTCCATTAGTGTCTCCAAATCTATCCAAATGGCTAAATTGTGCACCGCTCTAAATAAAATAAAAAATAATGATATATTTAACTACAAATCAATAGTTTTGGCTCATAAAACTCACTTTTGCATCATTTTCAAGTGGGAATTACTATATTTTCATCAGTATAGGGGGGTAGATATCTATGGGTCCAAAACCCCTATGCAAAACATGTCATAAAATGCATAAATTTGTTTTGTCCATTACAAAACAAATACATTTGCTCCTTCTGATGGCTTAAGATAAAAAACATTGATATCACAGTGTTACATACACCTAAATATGTTGCCTAATCATTCACTCTTATACCTCAATAAAACATCACTTGTCCCTGTACTCTACAGTATGAATACTTTTGTCCTGGGATTGCATTTTTCTGTATTCTTTCAATCTTTAAAATTTTTCTACTCATAATGACTCAGAGGAAATTTTTACCTTAATCTACCACATATCAGCGCACAGTAAATTGGAATGAGCATTTGTCATGCCCTAAGAGACAAGTATACGCCATAGCCTATATTATGTATGATAACATGAACATAAAATAGTATTTCACCATCTGCAAAATGCTGCCAAATGTTCTATCTTCAATGAACATCGGTAGCCTACATCAAAAATACATTTAACGATTGCACTACAGTATGTGAAATGCACTCAAAATGCGAAAATAAAAATAGGGCTATCAAACATATTGGAAAGACAGTGCTCGAGTGGAAACACGAACGTACATATGTAGCCAGCGAGACCAACGGTATTTTAGACGCAAAAATTCTTACATATCGCAAAAGGGAAACTCCCCTCTATAATGCGTATTCTATTGAGCTTGCGTAATACTAGACAGTTAAAACGAAAACTGCCGTTACGCTGGGCTGTAGTAAATTGCTCAAAGCACCCAATGGTAGGACTGGATATTTCTTTCATATTTAGCAGCAGATATTGGTAGTAGAATGACATGGTACAATTACACAAGAATTTCACTTCCATTTGAGCAAGCAGGGCTTTTCATGGCTATTTTGGCATATGATCGCGCTATTGTTGGGTTTATCTTGTTGCTGTAACGGCATACAAATCTTTGGTGGTGAAAGTTTTTTTATAAAATTATGAACTCACATGTAGACTATTGTTCCCTGTGTCACGCATGGGTAGGTATAGTTGCAGGTGAGACTGGGTGGGGGGTTGCTTGTTAAATGGACTTGCGATGGGACAGTAGTGATACTTAGAAACTCTGTATTCGGCAGAGTTGTCACAAATTGTGTACTAATAAAGATAAAACCTGGAGTTTGTTGTTTCCACTCATAGTTTGGTTGCAGGAGAAATTAATATCTGAGCTGAGCAAAATCTTGGCGCCGGCGCCATGACCACTAGGGGATCTGTGCGAAGGGGTTAATGTCCCATAATCAAAGCCAACATTTTAAGAGCCTCAACTGTATTAAGGGATAGTAACATTGCCAGTAGCAGAACTTCAAAGGTAATTTTGAGTTGCACATTATGGGCTTGCAGGGTTCTATCTGAGGTGAGGATCCCTGTAGTGTGGAGTGAGTGTGGCTGTAATAATGGATACCCCTCTCAAAGGGCTCAGAGAACACATCATCACTCCAGCTGATCTCCTTATTGTCCACTGATCTTGTGTTAAGCCCTCTGTTTCGGATCTGAGAGAGAAAAGCTGATTATTGACCACTGATATTGTACACTGGTGGCATTGTACTTCTGAGTGGTAGACCATGGTGATCATCCATTTGAACATGTTTACGTTGGAAAAGTAATGCCTGACCTCATGCGTTATCGAATTTTGAAGGTGACATTTCCACTAATTCATTTAGAAAACATAAGGTCTGCCTATGGGGGGAACTAACCACCAATGAAACCTTTTCATATGCAATGCAATGCAATCATCTAATACAACAAAGGGGATGTTAGACTGAATGTTTGGCACAAGATTATAATTTTTATGGAATTACTGCCAGTGTTATACAATATAATTTAGAGGCCTCCAGGTTATTGGGTTAGCACAAGGTTTATCTGGGAAGAATGTCACTGTATCTCTCTAAGTAACAGACATAAGAACATCGGGCACAGAGGCAATATGAATTGGGTTAACTACCCGGTAACTACCAGAGGGAACAGGTTCTAGTCATCAAATAAACCCCTAAAAAACCTGGCTACTCCTCTGCCTCTCATCACAACTGATAGCCAGGGTTTTAGTACAATTGGGATTGTCAGATCAGATTTTGATTGTCACATAATGGTTTGCTTCTAAGTCAAGCTTCTGTTTCATTGCAGGTACAGTCAGAATGACACTGTGGAGATATAAATACCTGAGAACATCCCAGGTCTAGTGCATGCCGAAGAAAAGTTCCTTCCCCATTAAGTGTTGGAGCCTCCTCATCGCTGTAGCATTTAGCGGAAAGCATCAAGAGTGGCGATGGCCAGGTGAGGTGAGCCTAATCTTACCCGAAAAGGGCCAATGCAGATGCATTTTTTCTTTGAGCCCAGCACTACGACACCTTAATTGGCTAATAAAGTCTTCAATAAAGACCTTGATAAGTAGAATCAGGTGGCTTAGCGCTGGGCTAAAACCAAAACCTGCGCCCACACCGGCCCTTTTTAGATAAGATTTGACACCCCTGGCCAGGATCAGATTGTGATTTACTTGTCTACAGTAATGCACTGACTCTGCCAGGAGAGCCAAAGTACCCACCCACCACCAACAATGTGCCAAAATCCTACCCGTCCCTCAGATGATCATGCTGTTCAACACTGTGCACATGTTCTTCAAAGGGGCAGTACACCAACTGTGTATATCCGCGCAACCAAAGCACGCCAGTATTCTAGGGTGCACTGTGTTGACATAAGCCCCAGAAAACGGTGGAGGCTTTGCGCGGATATACGTACACAGTTGGTGTAGTTACGAGAAAGTGCTTGGTTGTAAGTTTTTTTTTTTTTAAACTGTGCACAACAAGGTCTGTGGATGTTCGTGAGTAACCGTGTCATATTTGGAAAGAGACATTGTTGTTGATTTTTTCGAATGTACATTTTTGCCGCTTTGAGCGCCACAATCATTGGACCCCTTGAGGTCTGTTGATATCACGGTGAGCTGCAGTGAATATCTATAAAACTAGTGAAATCTCAGCGAAACTACCTGGATGGATAGTGTGGTGCCAGGAAGGGATTTGGGCTGCTGTCCACCAGGGGGCAGCACGGCCCTACGCACAGGTATGGAAGCAGCTGTAATTCATTGTAACCTTATTAGTGGCCTGGTAAGCAGGCCTAAAGGGGGACAGTTTTTTGGACTTGCTGGAAGTGTCTGGAGGATTTGGCTGCTTTATGTTGTCTTTTTTGTGATCTTCTTTGCACCCTTTTTGCATGTTTGGTTGCCAGATTGGCCTTAGTGTTGTTTTAGAAGATTTTGGTAATTTTCAGTTCATTGCTCAATTAAAAGGTGATGAGCCAAGCATTGATTCTGTCTCCATCTTGTCTGTTCACCATGTGAGCAGTGGCCACCCCCAGCCCTGCATCACAATAGATAGCACTCTGGGTATATCGAAACATATCTTAATTTAATTTTTGGGTGAACTGCCCCTGGAGTTTTCAGGCAGTCTGATGTCTTGTGTGAAAAAATAAAATAACTCTGTACCTGATCTTTGTGTTCCCAAACAAATTTTCCAATTAGCTTAACATGCACTGTCCAACACGAGAAACATGTCTGTGCAAAGATGCCTACCTTGATGTCTCAATGACAGCTGCGACCTTGGGTCAAAGACTGGGTAGCCCTAACAGTTTAAGGCTTTTGGCTGCATTTTAGGTCAAGGCCCATAGTCAAAATTAGTCAGGGAAAATTCACAGCCCCGGCCAGCCTATGAAAAGCTCAATTCATACAAGATTTGTTTATATTAATCTGAGCAGGCCAGAGATGTCAAGTTCTCCCAGCTGGGCAGCATTGATTAACACATCCGTCACTATGAGAGGCACAAGGAACTTTTCACTTACAAATTCTGGCCCTTGGAGCACTGTTTTCTTGTACTTTGTGTACAACTGCTCAGTGTTTATACGTATGTCTGTAAAGAGGATAGGACTGATCTAGGAAAAGAAAAGTGGTACCCACAGGAAAAATACCAAGAGAGAGAGATCCTCATCTCTGGCCTTGGGTTGGGCACATTGCATTGTATTAATTGAGTAATAATTAAAGGTATTAAACTAATGTGGTAGTGGTACATGGAGTCAGTGGTCCATCTGTGCCTCATCAGAGGCTCTGGAGAGGGCCTGGTGGAGTGGTAGTTAAAGTTCATGAGTGGAGAGGAACAGATGGATCCCAGTCCCTTGGGGAGAAGGGGCAGATTTGGGGGCACTCCAACAGCTTCCCTGTGCCTCCAGCCTTCCCCCCCCCCATCTCTTCGACTACAGAGGGATTGTGTGTGTACTGGCACCTTTCTCTCTGCCTGATTTGTTTATCCAACTGATCCTTAAAGTCTGATTGATTCCTTTGGAGCAGGGGGGTCAAGGCTGGTTTATCCTGTAAACCTCAATTAGAAGACAATTTGTCAAATGTAATCGCAGTGACTGTGTCCTGCTCTGCAGGATAAGGCTGTGTCTGAGGCTGCTGAGGGCTAGGGGTTGAGAGGAGGAGGTGAAAGGAGAGCTCTCACTGTGCAGTGTGCGGTACATCTGTACACTGCAGCATGCGGTGTTTTTGCGGTGATTGGTGATATCTCTATATTAAAGTGAGGAATAAAAATCCAAGAAATAGCCTCAACATTTTTGCTTCAGAATATATTTACTTTTATGTGAAAAACAAGTACCTGTGATGAACTGTGACTGAGAAATGTAAGCGAGAACAAAAAGTGTGACAAGATGCCTCTGTCTCCCCTAGTTGCACAGGTCGTCTGTGATCTTAATCCCTTGCAAATCTGCCATGTCCGAAATTTGTAAAGTAAAAAACCACAATTTACCTATCATATTTCACAAAACACAGAGGTCATCTGATAATACTAGTCCTGTGTGAGTCGGCATATCAGTAGGCTAATTTGGGGTGATATTCTTTTCTCCCGCAGGGATTCCTTGTTTTTTCCACACCTTTTTTCTGCATCTTTCCGGGTAGAGAATTACGGAGTAATAAGTAATAAGTAATAAGAGTAATCTGGTGCACAGACAGGTAACCTGCAACAGGAAGGCCTTGCATCTATCAAGTTCGCCGTTGTAGCGCTCCGGTGCAGGTTGCTGCGGTTCCCTGTAGTACATGGCTCCTGGAGGGACTGGGGGTGCTGCAGGTAGAGGAGTGGTGACCACTGGAGGTGGGGGCGGAGGCTGCAGAACATTGGTCAGCGTAATCAGGTCGCCGAACATCCTCCTCATGCCTTCGTTGAGTTTGGCGTAGCCCCTGGTGCGTTGCTCAATGATGGCTCCCTGGTTCATCAGTGTGTTTTGGACCAGGTCAGAGTCCGCTGGGTTCATCTTGGCGAGATTGTTCTGCGACGACCAGGCACAGATGAAAAACCCAAAAAGGTGGACTTGAAGCCAGATTTTATCAAAAACACAGGCAGCCAATCCGTAAATGCAAAGTACAAAAATCAGAAAGCAAGGCTCGTGGTTAAAGTCCAGGCAAGGGTCGAGATCCAGGATATCTGTCAGTGGAGGCACGGTACTGAAAACGGCAGGCAGGCTCGTAATCAGTAGGAGAACACACTAATTAGGTTTTTCAGGGTGGTCATGGTGAAAGTCTTTTATCAGGGAGGGGTCTAGAATGAGTTTGGGGGAGATCCAGCTTCGTTCCTCCGGACCGTAGCCCTCCCAATCTATGAGGTACTGGTAACCCCGCCTTTTGCGGCTAATGTCAAGTAGTTTGCGTACCGTGTATGCGGGGTGGTCGTCAATGATGCGGGGAAAAGGGGGCGGAGCATCAGGGGGGCAGAGGGGACTGATGGAAACTGGCTTCAACTGGGAGACATGAAAAGTGGGATGGATCTTAAGAGATGTGGGAAGCTGGAGTCTGACTCTAGTGGGGTTGATGATCTGGATGACCTTGAAGGGACCGATAAATCTAGGCTGAAGCTTGCGGGATTCTGACTGTAGGGGAATGTCTCTGGTGGACAGCCAGACCTTGTCACTGGGCTTGTAGTTGGGTGCGGATGTCCGGTGATGGTCAGCAATACACCAATTGCGGTCAGCGGTGCGCGCCAGTGCCGTTCTCGTATCACTCCAAAGCTTGTGACAGGTGAGTTTGAAGTGTCGGTACAGCGATCTCCTTTTCTTGGTTCGGAAATAAGGGTGGTTGGTAGCCCAAGGAGATCTCGAATGGGGATTTCCCGGTAGCCGCACAGGTCAGGGACTTGTGGCTATACTCTACCCATGGTATCATCTTGCTCCATTGCGTCGGGTTGCGGGCCATGATGCAATGGAGAGCGGCTCCAAGGTCTTGATTGGCTCTCTCCGTCTGGAGACTGCGGGTGGTAACCGGAATATAGACTGACTGTGGCTCCTAGGGCTGAACAGAAATCTTTCCAAACTTGGGAGATAAACTGCGGACCTCGGTCTGACACGATATCAGCAGGGATGCCGTGAATCCGAAACACATGGTAAACGAGAGCATCCGCCATCTCCTTGGCTGTGCGTAACTTGGGGAGTGGCATGAAATCGGTCAAGGACCGTAAGGATGGTAGTGTTGCCGTCAGAGGGGGCAAGTCCCGTAACAAAGTCCACACCAATCTGGCTCCACGGGCGACTGGGGATGGGTAGGGGTTGGGGGAGACCCGCGGGGGCCTGATGGGAGGCTTTGTTGCAGGCACAGGTGGAACAGGCCTGCACAAATCTTTGAATGTCCGAATTCATGGCATTTCACCAGAACCTCCATTTGATGATGGATAGGGTGCATGCAGCTCCTGGGTAGCAGGAAAGACGAGAAGAATGGGCCCACTGAAAAACTTGGGAGCGAGCCGAAGAGGGCACAAACATCCGTCGACCCGGTGTGGTTCTGGGGTCAGGTTTGTCCTTCAGCGCCTTCTGAATCACCGACTCGATCTTCCACAAAACCTCACCCACGGTGCAGGAAGGGGGTAGGATGTTTTCAGGTTCTGTGGGAAGGGAGTCCGTGTCAAATTGCCTGGAAAGTGCGTCAGGCTTGACATTCTTGGACCCTGGGCGATATGTGAGGGTAAACCGAAAATGGCCAAAAAACAGAGCCCACCGGGCTTGTCGAGAATTCAGCCAATTGGCTGTCTGGAGGTAGGCTAAATTCTTATGATCCATCCAGACGATAAATGGCTGTTCAGCTCCTTCCAGCCAATGTCTCCATTCTTCCAGTGCCAACTTGACTGCGTTCATGGTTCCCGACATCATAATTACGCTCAGCGGGCGAGAGCTTCCATGAAAAGAATGCACATGGATGGAGACGGTTGTCTGTTGCGGATAGTTGGGACAAAACCGCCCCGACTCCACTGTCAGAAGCATCCACTTCAATGATAAATTGTCTCTTGGGGTCGGGATGGATGAGGATAGGTGCTGTGGCAAACTGTTTTTTGATCTTGAGGAACGCGTTTTCCACCTCCGGAGTCCATTTGAAAGGAAGTGTGGGCGAGGTTAGGCGGGTAAGTGGCGCCACCACGCGGCTGTAGTCTCGAATGAATTTTCTATAGAAGTTCGCAAATCCCAGTAGTCGTTGCAGTTGTTTGCGCGTAGACGGAGTGGGCCAGTCAGTGACTGCCTGTATCTTCCTTGGATCTGACCTTGTTTGACCTCTCCAGGATAAATCTGAGAAATTCCAGTCACTGTGAAAATAACATTTCTCTGTTTTAATGTACAGTCTGTTCTCATTGAGACGTTGAATGACTTGTTTAACATGGTTCTTGTGATCCTCAGAGGTCTTTGAAAAAATGAGGATGTCGTCGAGATACACAAAAACGGTTCTACCCAAAAAACCACGGAGCACATCATTGATTAGAGCCTGGAAGACGGCTGGAGCATTAGTGAGGCCGAATGGCATGACCAGATATTCAAAGTGTCAAAGTGTCCTCATCCCCCTCACATATGCGGACCAGGTGGTAGGTGTTACGGAGGTCCAGCTTGGTAAAAATGGTGGCTTCATGAAGGGGATGGTGTAACGTTTCTGTTCCCACTCTGTCACACGTTTTCCCTGTGTTTTCGGGAAATTCTGTGTTCTCTGTAATTTCCTGCTATTTCCTTCTTTCAGTACTAATGATTACTAATTTACTAACTTCATAGAATTAAGGTTTACTAATCTACTAATGACTAACTTCCTTGTAATGTTTGGAGATACTAATCTACTAACCTCATAGAAATTAGGGCTTCAACTAATCTAGTAATTATCTAACGTCATCTTCTCTATTCGCTACAGCTGTTTCTCCTTTCCGCCTTTGCTGTCACTATTCTCTTTTCTGATTTCCTCGTTAACTTTTCTACTCGCTACAGCTGATTCACTTTTCCGCTTTCTGCTCTCTCTAATTTGTTGCACCTGTCTGTGAGTGTATTTAAACCCTGTCTTGGCTTGCGTTGAGTGTGAGATTGGTGCCTCAGTTTACTGTTTGCACTTTTGAGCATTTTTCCATTGTTTTGATTCCACGTTTTGACCAATACCTTTGCCTTCGCGGATTGCCTACCTGTTATGAACTCCATTTTCAGTACTGTGCCTCCGCTGACAGATATTCTGGATCTCGACCCTGGACTTTAACCATGAGCCTTGCTTTCTGATTTTTGTACTTTGCATTTACGGATTGCCTGCCTGCCTGTCTCTGCCTAAAGTCCGCTCCTGCACCAGCAGAGGGCACCCGTGCTCCATCTGAACCTTTCACTCCATGTCTCAAGTCCGTTCCAAGGGAATACCATGAACTAAGCCAAGTTTTTACCAAGGATCAAGCTCAAGCACTGCCCCGTCACCGACCTTATGACTGCGCCATTGAACTGCTTCCTGGCGCTCCACTACCCTCCAGCCGTCTCTACAATGTGTCTAGGCCGGAGAAGGAGGCCATGGTAACTTACATTCGGGACTCTCTTGCTACTGGCCGAATACGCCCCGACACTCCGCCCGTGTATCGACTCCCGGGGTCTGAACAACATCACCATCAGGAAGAAATACCCTCTGCCTTTAATCAACTCAGCTTTCCATCTGTGACGACCAGGCACAGATGTAGAACCCAAAAAGGTGGACTTGAAGCCAGACGTAAAAAAAAACTCCCGAAGGAGCTTTTATTACACACAGTGTAATAAAGCGTTAGGCGTTAGGCAGTTCGTAGTAGGTTCATTGCAAAGGTCAAAAACACAGGCAGGCAATCCGTAAATGCAAAGTACAAAAATCAGAAAGCAAGGCTCGTGGTTAAAGTCCAGGCAAGGGTCGAGATCCAGGATATCTGTCAGCGGAGGCACAGTACTGAAAACGGCAGGCAGGCTCGTAATCAGTAGGAGAACAGAGTTCATAACAGGTAGGAAATGTTAGAAACCGCATTAGACATGTCATTGTCACAATGAGTCACTGGTTTTCTTTCACAAAATCCAGTAGCAAGCTAGTTAGCTACAATACATCTGGGAAGCTTCAAGCTCGGTTTCTCAGTGTGCGCCCCCGCTGTACTCAGTGGTTCACGTCATTGCTCTGTGTTTTAGTGGTTACCATGATGCTTCACGTTTAGGTACCCAGTGGGCAGGCTCTGGTTCCAAAAAGCTCCATAGTGAAACATGGCAGCCTCAATGAGCTGGTTTCATGCACCAATGAGCAACTCCCATAGGAATCCATGGCACTGGTAAGAGGAAGCTGTCTCCAGTTCTGATATATCTCAATGGTCTGTACATTGCCGTCTCTATCACACTCTGCCCCATTTGGCCTCTATTCCAAAATGGCCTCGGTTTGCACATAAAACAATAATTTATTTGCTCACCAGCTTCCCACTATAATTTAGTATTTACTCCTGAAAATCGGGTTATGCAATGTGTGCCTGGGTCTCACAGCACAATTAGTACTGACTTATTCCCCATCTTTATTTTGCCAGACAGAAATGAAAAAGGTGGCCAAAATGCTGTATCAGATGTTCATCATATCATACAAATTATTTGCTCAACAATTTTGTGGGAGCACAATAACCTTTACAGTGGTGGGAACTCACAGTCTGGGTTTAGTTTCACCTGAGCAGGAAGCTGAAAAGAAAAAAGTTGCAGTATGTTCTTAAAATACCAAAATACATACAACATCTTCAGAATCAGAGTGTTGTCCACCCAGCAAATCGACAAGGTGTGGCAGTCACGTGACACGTTTGACAAGTCCTCCCCTGGCCTGATCCAAATGGCCATTGATCACATTCCTCACTTTAAGGCTTCGAAGCTCTGGATTCTGGCAACCTTGTGGCGAGGTTGATATGGTAACATATCTCAGGGGCGGCCGATGAAACCAGGCACAAAGTGTTGTGGAGTCTCTCAGCCAGCCGAGCGGGCCCAAGGTCAGAGCAGAGCAGAGGTTAATGGAGTAATTATATTCCACACCGGGCTGGCACTGAAACAAAATGGTTGGAGTGGTGGGCTGGAAGGCAGCGCAGACAGAGGGCTGTGATGGATTAGGTAGCTGGATTAAGCACCTTGGCTACAACTTCTTTCTCTTCGGGAGATGTGGGGGCTGAGAGCTGGAGGTGTAACTTCCAACCACACCTCAGGAACTAATAACAAATGTTGGCTTTGTTGGTTTTTCGCAATCGAGATGCAAGCTACTAGCTTCGCCAACACATCTTTGATGGAGGAAAGGTGGGAACCTGTGGATGACATAATAGCTGGAGTCGGAGCTCGGAAAGTTTGATGGTGATGGCAGTTGAGGAAAGGCCATAGCCTTTATCTAATGCATAGATCTCTCCGCTCACTGCTCTATTGTCCTCCATGCCAATAAGTGAAAATACATTGTAGTCACTTGAAAATACATATGCATTAAGATGTCATATTTATCATTCAGTGGCAACTAAGACTTCAGTCCTTTTTGTTTGCCTTTCAGGTCCATCTGAATGGGAAAATAGGATAGGACAGAAGTAAGGTGAGGTGCAAAAGGAAGCTGCTGATCTGTACTCTTTTGCATTGAAGTGCAATTATGTTAAGTGTCAGCTATAATTTTCAACGCTGACTTTCTGGCTTGAGAAGAACCTAGCAGGTCTTCATTTGAGTTCTCAGTATAGTCCTATGAACTCTTCCACTGTTCTAACCAAATTAACGGTGTCAAATGATAATGATGTGAGAGAGTACTTCCTGAATGGAGAATGTGACAGAAGCTTGCGAAAGCCTTATTACTACCTTGCATTATAATGGTCTTCATCAGGCACTGGTTTCAAAGCACATTTAAGTGTAAAAAGCCATTGTCAAACCCTAGGGATCATGGCCAGCTATTAGACTACTTCTAGAACATTTAATCGCAGCAGTTATTAGGTTTTTGAAGCAAGTTCCTTTTCCCGATCACAAAGTAGCCTTTTAGATCTGCACTAAAGTGTTTCTGTACAGTGCCCTTATGTAGGTTGTATGTATCCTGGTGTTTATCAGCGGGTCTCAGCAAACAAATAACATCTGCATAAAGTAATATTACTACAGCATTGTGATGGTTTCCGCTACATTGCAGCTAAGATGTGCCACCATTCTTTCATCAACTCAATATACCCATTGATCCAGTCAGTTATTCCATTGGTTTTTAACCCCTTTGTGCAGATAGCAAATTTGGTCAATTCTCACCTATTTAAGGGGGTGCTCTGTCTAAGGCTTTATAACTCCAGATGTGAGCATCACAGAAACTTGGAAAATGGCTTAAATGAAACAAAACCATCTTCCACCTCTACTGGTCTTGAATGGGAAGGGAGTCCAAGAGATGATGGATGCAGCTGGCTGGTGAAGTCAGTTTAATTTTCCCACATAACAAGACATTTTTAAAATAAAAAAACACTTTGACACTTTGACTGGGCATATTTGCTTAGCACCCTGACATTTAACCAATAATTGCAATATTGACCGAAGCCATCCTGACCAAGCAGAGTAATAGAATTTATATATTACCAGTTTACAGGCTTTGTATAAAGACTCCCTGTAAACTGATAATATTTAAATTGGTCTTGGAGACATCTTCTCCTGAGCTTGTAGTCTGAAACAGCATTCCTGATGGTTAGCTGAAATGGGCTTGCTAGCTAATTCATAACCTCCATAATTAAAACAAATATGGTGATTTTGAATTGCATTGGTGAAAATATTTCTTCTTTGTTGATCAGCTTCCTTGCCCTTTTGTTTAGAAGACAGCTGAATTTGGTGAAAACCTTGAAATTTTCATTGTCTGCGTTTTGAAAATGCTGATTTCTGCAGGCCAGTACAATCTCTGTACAGTCATTGTTAGCCAATGAACGAATGTTAGCTACTGTACAAAAATAGTGGCTAGATAGAAAGTTATTTACTTAATTTAACGTTACCTTGCACCTGCAATGTATACAGCAACTGACATGGCAAAAATGCCTCCCAGAATAACAGTGGATATATAGCATTATAAACTGCCCCTACAGTTCACACGTAAAAAGATTACATAAAAGTATCTTATCATATAAAGTAGATAAATATTACTTTGCCATTACATCGCCATTGGGCAATTAAGTTACATGAAGAGAATGTGTCAACAAACATCCTATCCAGTTCATGCATGCATTAAAATTATTTGCGCTCTTTGAATCCTGAAACCGTGAAGGAGTATTGCCTTTATTTACCTTTATTTAATCCTGAAAAGCCATTAGGGACCATGGTCTCTTTTTCAAGACCCTGCAATACACAATTGAAAAGACAATACAAAAATAATAATAAAATACAGTTCAGAATTACATACAATGAACTTGCCAAATTCAGAGTAGACTCAGGGAACTTTGGGAAGTAATCGACCTTGGTAGTGTGTCCTACCCTGGAAATACTTTTGACTATATTGAGATTACACTGAAAACAAGGGAAAAAATATTAAAACCTATATAGTATCGACAATGGCCATTCCTCCTGATGTTTATTGGGTTTAAATGGCCTTTTCCTTCCAACACATGCACGTTGACTAAAGCCAGAATTAAATTGTAACTGAACAATTGACAAATTTTTATTTATTTTATATCAACTGTGATTAACATTCACTAATGCTGAAAAAAACTACAAATGAAAGCATTAAAGAAGCTACATTTCCTGCATAAAGTCATTGGTGTGACAGTATTTTTCACCAACTAGTGCAAGCTCAAAATTTTTTTTTTTTTTTTTACATCCAGTTAATACGCCGTTTGTCCACAACATTTTCAACTGACCAGAAAAAATAAGATACTGAAACAACTAAGCGAATGACTCTAAACAAACAGAAACTAAGCAAAAGCTGTTACAACCCCGGAAGAGGACTGAATCCAAATGCAACGACAAGGAGACAGGAATGCAAAAACTCAATATTTATTTATGCTCAGGGCAGTCCTGAGCATGGGGAGAAAGGCAAAGGCAGTAGAAGTTCCAAGCCGGAACTGGACTCAACCGGAACCTCAGTATTGCTCCAAGCCGGAGCTGGACTTGACAGGTCACACCGGAATTGTTCCAAGCCGGAACTGGACTTGACGGACAGGACGGACTTGACAGACAGGACAGAGAGTGGGAGCGCTAAGCATCCAATAAATTAGGCTTCGAACTAAACTCCTGAAGCGTAGGGAGAACAATAAATACAGACAGTCCAGTAATGAATGTGCGGGAGCAGAGGGAGCAGGGAAAGTCAGGGGTGATGATGGCAACAGGTAACCGGGTTGTTTGGAGCAGGGGATGAGCGGGAGCGGTAGAGCAGGACGCAGGCGTGGCAACAGGGCAGCGGCAGTAGCAGCACGGCAACAGCAGGGCGGCAGCAGCGACAGGAGCGACAGCACATCAACAGCAACGCAGCATTGGCTGTGAGCGGGGACCGCCGCAGGGTGTAATAGCAGAAGCCCAACCTGCAGCAACGGGGAAAACAGACTAGGGAGAGACAAACCTGAAACAGGGGGAGAAGGAAAACACGGGAAACAACAGGACGGGAATGAGGTCGTCACAAAAGCAATGATATAACCCAGGTAAGTTTCACAAACCTAGTGTTCTTCTACTCTCTGAGGTGGTCCTCCCTTGTATATCCTAATTTATAATTGTGTTTCGTTCCACATCGCTGGAACTGAGGTAATGCAGCGCTTTTAGTCTACAGAGAGAAGTCATCAGAGGCGCTGAAATTACATGGAGAAAGACAATCATTTAGTCCCATTGTCACCTTGCTTTGTCACTTTGCGTGGCGGGAAGTGTCATTCAGCGAGCCGCTTGCACACGGACACTCATGTGTAAGTTATCTGTTAGTAGTCCAGCCTTGGTCTATTACAAGCCGAGCACAGAGTAATGGCAGCCGGGGAAAGCAAGCGTGAGACATGGAGCAAAATAATGATACGTAGATGAGATGGAGAATGTACACTGATAGAAAGGATGTGCAATGGAAGGGAAAGTGAAGTCTTGCTCGCGCGGTCGACACGCTTTTAGCTCGATGATTAGCATACTCATCTTCCTTCCAAAAGTAAAAACAAAATCAGAGACAAGATAAGAATGGGAAATCTGGACGTTCCTCTAACCCAGCCTGCACCTCCAACAATGAGGGAAAATTTTGTGATGTGGATTAACTTGTAAACAAGCCTGCATTTTCCTCTTACCCGAGAAACCAATATAGGTCAAAAGAGGATATGCACTCGCAATTGCTTCATCTTTGCATTTATATGACCATAGCTACCCATGGGTACCATGTTAGTGAGTGCTCAGGCCATTAATTTGCCCTTCATTAGGTTCATAATGCATTGACAACTGTACTCAGTTATTATCTCCAGATTCTCATGCATTCATAATGTATGGCTTTACCCTGCTCCACCCTCATTTAAGCTGTTCAAGGGCACTGGAAACAGGGTGGGGCAAGGGGACCAATGGTCCCCCCACTTTTAACCCCCCACAATCTTCAGTTTAGTCCTAATAATCCAATATAATACATAAAATGTTATACTCTCCTCCCTTTGAGAGCTCTGAATTGTACTGCAGAGTTACATTAAAATAGTTTACTTTACAAACACCACCAATCTGAATAATCTTCATCAAATATCAAACAGACTAACATACAAATGGCAAAATGTAGTGCCTGTAGATATGATACACTGGATTCACCCCAATACTTATAATTTGGGATTCTAAATGTATTGATTAGTCTTTCCCTCAATATTTCCAATGAAATATTCTGTCAATACATATAAATGTATTCATTTCAATAGCATTGATACACATACATTGGCATAACAAAATGGCAATTCAAATTTATATATAAAATATTCTTCAGTCCACAGGACACGTTTGTAAACGACTAATAGCTTTGCCTGCTACAGCAATAACTTTTTTTACGAAAACACTAAGTCAAGCTCATTGTCCATAAATTTACCACAGGTTTATATTTGTGCGTGAGGCGATATAACCCTTTGAATTTGCATTTATTTTTTGGGTTATGCGATGTCACCACATTTTCACCTTCAATTGACATTCCAATACACTGTGTATTTGCAATGGTCTGCTCCGGCCTGCCAGCTGCCTGGCTGTAATTGCCTTTATCTCTGCCCATTATCTAATTATCACCTTTGTGGTGGGAAAAGTCCTCTCAAATGTACACTGGTTGTTCTAGATTTAGAGGGTTGGCACGCAGATGTCAGATGACTGATGCCTGTTTATCTGGATGGGGGGATGCCCATCCATGGCCTGCAACCATCCCACAAGAAAGAGAGAGGCAGTTATCTCCCACCTCCTGGCAATGACACGATCAGAAATGCTGGCCACACCCAGATTAAGGAGTGATGGAGGCTCTGCAAGCTCCGTAAGAAAATTATAAATACAGTGAGCGCCATAATTCATTGGACAGTGCAACACCCTCCCAGCTCGAAACGCTCTCCTTACTATCTATGTGTTAGGGTTCTGCATTATGTTTGTCTGTTTGTTCATGAACTCATGTTTCTGATTTCATTGTGTTTATTATTTTTCTTGTTACTGCATTTATTGTTTTCTTGATTGTGTGTTTATTTTCATTACCTATGCATTCACTGTCAGTCCATTTTGTTTGTATTACCGTCACTCCCCTGTCTTCGTTACACTATTCAGGAGCCTTTGGTGATTTTGCTGTATTTCCACTCTCGTTTACTTCCTTCTTTACTAATTACCCTTGTTAATACTACTAATCTACTAATTACTACTAACTGCTTAGAATTTGGTTTCTTACTAATACACT
The DNA here is from genome assembly GCA_029718625.1 of Synaphobranchus kaupii. Taxonomy (NCBI): domain Eukaryota; kingdom Metazoa; phylum Chordata; class Actinopteri; order Anguilliformes; family Synaphobranchidae; genus Synaphobranchus; species Synaphobranchus kaupii. The sequence continues at coordinate 28,697,032 of CM056388.1, read as the reverse complement.
AACAACTAACTTGTAAATAATACTAATCAACTAATTTACTAACGTCAGGGAATTAGAGTTTCTACTAACCTACTAATTTACTAATGCAATCTTAGTTTCCATCTGCAGCAGTTTTACATTTCTTCTGTTCTATCTCTGAATATTTTTCTGTGATTCTCTACTCGCTACAGCTGTACCTCATTTCCACATTCCTCTGTCTCATTGTGTGCACGGGTTTTTCTCAATCCAGGTCATGTCTTTTCTGTATGTTAACGGTCTAGTCCAGCCCGTGTCCAGCCCCAACACATATATTGCCTTGCAACCCGGTATCACACAATCTCGTGTCATAGTCACGAAAGGTAATCTATGGACATAATAATTTCACTGACATCGTGTCCACCAACACAATTTCATAGATTACCTTTCGTGACTATGACACGAGATTGTGTGATACCGGGCTGTGCCTTAGCGACATAACTGGCATCAAGTCAAGCTTGCTTGAGTTATCCGAGAACCTATCCAGACTTACTGAAATAAGCCAGGTTTACAGCTTAATCACGCTTCATGAAATACCCCCCTGATCTTAAGTCATGTCGCAGTTGTTTCAATGTTATTTTAACTGCACAATATTAAGATAGTAAACATAGGCGTGTGCACAATGCGCGTACACCCTCCTGTCTGTTACACAAACAGGGGCATGGACAAACATGTATAAAAATATCAAAATTACATTGTGAAATGAGGATTCATATTTTTTCCCAACATAAATATTTTTCTCTCCCGGAATAGACGCACATTGTCTCTGGAATCGCGGGAAAGTGGGCTTGTTTTAAGGCATTAAAAACAAGGGAATGCATAAACCTATGGGTTCCCAACCTGACAGCTTTAGTGTATTTAGTGCAATCATTAAGGCAAATTAATGCTATTTATGTTATTAATCAATATTAGAATGCATGTAATATGAACTTCGGATGAAGCTTGAACTTCGCAAAATTCATTGCCTGTGATCGCGCTGCTGTGAGAACAGCCTCATGGAATTGATGTTTGACAATGCTTCATTGTATACTAAATTTGTTAAACAAGCAGGCTAATTTGGCATTTTCTAAGCTGAGATGGAAGCCGTATTCTGGTATCTTATGCTCAGCTGTTGCAGCTGTTATAACAAAATTTAACCGCTATATTTAGTAAAATAACAGCACTGGTGTACGCTAATGGAAAAAAATCCTGTTTTCCCATTATTATATTTCTGGGAAATCGTTTGATCGGGAATTACCGGGAACCCTTGCTGATGTTAAACCCTATGTATGTTAGGTGCTGGTGGGGGAAGGACCCAAACGCAGGCAGGAGTACAAAAAAAACCGAAGTTTAATTAAGGGCAAGGCAGCAATCCGTGGTGAAACAGGCCGGGTCAAAAACCGGGGAGACAGGACAATGGTACAAAGACAAAGTCCAAAGAGTGGTCACAGGACAGGCAGGGGTCAGAACCGGGAAGGCACAGCGAAGGCACAAAAACAGAATCCAAAAGCAGGGTCGTGACAACACAGGCAGGGGTCAAAACCGGGGAGGCATAAGAGGAACAAAAAGAAAACAAAACGAAGAATAGACAAGGAAAAATAAACAACAACAGGGGAAGGATGAGGGATAACAAAACCTAGGAAACAGATACTAAGGAATAAACAGAAAACTCGGGCAGATTCTCGGAAAGACAGAAGGAAACACAGTAGCAAAAATATTGTGAGGAACTCAGACTGAAATAACAGGGTTTAAATACACAGGGAGAAGATTACACAAAAGGAATCAGGTGTGAAGAGGAGGGGAAATGGGAGAGTACACAGGTGAGAACAATGAGGGTTAACAAGGACCAATAATACAATAACGGGGGAAACGTAAGACACGGACTGGAATACACATAGACACAATGATAACAAACAGCCTGGGGTTAGCAGGTAGACAAGTGCACAGCTCGGAGGGGAGGAACGCAAAAGTGGACACACGTGCAGAAAATGCGAAATCAGATAGATACAGGGATAGGATAACGAGGAGGGAAATGACAGCTGCAGGTAGAAACTCAAGATGAATTAGTAATTAGTAATGTTAGTAGCGAACTCTAAAACCCTAATGTTAGTAGGTTAGCTGGTTAGTATTATATACACGTTAGTTTGTTAGCAGGTTAGTATTAAATCTAATCTAACAATATGATTAGTACATTAGTATTATATACAAGTATTAATAAAGCCAGAAGGAAGAAAACGAGATACGAAATACAGAGGAAACCCGAATGTTCCAAAAATCACCCGAATAGTGCAATGACAAAGACAGGGAGTGGAATCTGAGGAACATGGAACGCGGACTGACAATCGTGAGGGTAATATGGGGAAATAGGAAAAGAAATCAGGAAACATAATAACAGACTAAACAGACAGATTACAGGATCCTAACAATGTAAAATAGTATTATTCATAATGATCCATATAGCCTATTCCTTGCTCGCACCCTTTAACTACGCGCACGAGCATGTCAGTTTTGCCAGCTGTAAATCGCTGTTTTCACAGTCTTACTATCTGCCATCATATTAGCAATCCGCCAAGGTGCAAATGCAGGTGGCTTTTAAAGGGAATGGGAGATGACACTCAGATTGGTTTATTGCATGTTACGCCCAAGACACACCTATAATTAATGAAGGGGGTAAGTTCAGCCCATGTGAACATTGTGCCTTACTTTGCGCTCAAAATATCTGCCCTCTCCAACCCTTTCATCAGCATATTTCCCACCCCCGATTTTGGCATTTTTTGAACCGTAAACGGAGGCGTGGTCGCTCTGTAACAGCCCCTTTAGTTACCCTTTAAACACGGTCAAAGTTCTCTATAATCTTGAGATTATATTGCTTCAGTACAATGCAAATATTCAGTTGATGATTAAACTATCAACAGGATGCTATTAGTGGCAAATATTTCTGTATGGTCAAAAGATGAGTTCATACCCAACATTAGTTTGATCGTGTAAGGTAATGTGGTTTATTATTAAGTTATCTTGATACCGTATAACCTAATCTTGCCCTGGAAACTGCTCTACCCAGTTTTCTATAGCCGTTTTGGAGTTGGACAGAAAGCTTGTTCGTTTTTCAACGTTAGTAGGTTGCTATTAGCAAGCTGATTATCTAATTTAGCTGTAGTTAGCACAAAGCTAATTTTGTCTAAGTTTGTAGCAGTCAGCAATACAATTGAAGACTGGCAGTGAGGTGGTTTGTCTCATTAAATGTAGCGATAGTTTTTGTTTATTTATATAGATAAATTAAACGGATAATTAGCCTAAAGTAAACTATAGCTCAAGGAACGTAATATGGGCATTGCCCACATTGTATGTCTACCTTAAAACCTGTCGGAGTTCCAAAAATCCGTTAAATTAATTTATAATTTAATGGAATTCTAAAGATCAGAGAGAATATAATTAGCTCCGCTATCTGCATGTAAACTAATTATAGGGTTTCCCCATTTGTGTCGTTTCTAAGGGGTTCTTATTATATAATTGAATATAATATTTATTTGTGAACCCTGTCAGTGACCAGGATATCCATGTTCTTCCTCAAGACTTGCTATTAGCTGCAAGCTATGTCCAAGTATACTTGTGAAAAGTAGTGTAACGTTTGTGTTCCCACTCCGTCACATGTTTCCCTGTGTTTTCTGTGATTTTGGTTTTCTCTGTAGTTTCCTGCTATTTCCTTCTTTCAGTACTAATGATTACTAATTTACTAACTTCATAGAATTAAGGTTTACTAATCTACTAATGATTAACTTCCTTGTAATGTTTAGAGATACTAATCTACTAACTTCATAGAAATTATGGGTTTCTAATTATCTAACGTCATCATCTCTACTCGCTACAGCTGTCTCTCTTTTCCGCCTTTGCTGTCACTATTCTCTTTCCTGATTTCTTCATTAACTCTTCTACTCACTACAGCTGATTCTTGTTTCCACTTTCTGCTCTCTCTGATTTGTTGCACCTGTCTGTGAGTGTATTTAAACCCTGCCTTAGCTTGTGTCCAGTGCGAGATTGTTGCCTCAGTTTGCACTTTAGAGCGTTTTTCCATTGCTTTGATCCCACGTTTTGACCTTGTTTGTTTACAACCACGTCTTCTGCCAGTTCTATTCCTGACCCTGTTTTGTTTTCTCGACTACGAGTTTGCCTAGCGTATATCTGTACCTTTGCCTTCGCGGATTGCCTACCTGTTATGAACTCTGTTCTCCTACTGATTACGAGCCTGCCTGCCGTTTTCAATACCGTGCCTCCGCTGACAGATATCCTGGATCTCGACCCTTGCCTGGACTTTAACCACGAGCCTTGCTTTCTGATTTTTGTACTTTGCATTTACGGATTGCCTGCCTGTGTTTTTGACCTTTGCAATGAACCTACTACGAACTGCCTAACTCTCTGTACCATGCTACTGTGTGTAATAAAATCTGCTTCAGGAGTTTTATTTTATGTCTGGCTTCAAGTCCGCCTTTTTGGGTTCTACATCTGTGCCTGGTCGTCACATTTAGCCCATAACATGACTGAACTTTCACTATTTACAAAGGACTAGCATACTGACGTTCTTTTTTTATAAATACAGTTCTTCCACAATCGAGTTAGATCGTGTTGAACTCAACTACGGGGAGCTTCATTTTTTACAAACCAGTAGATTTCATAACTAGCCTATACATTTCTGCTTATTCTGAAACGTGTAAGTACCTAACAAATGTAGCCTATCTAGCATATATTTTGGGATATTTCCATTCAACTGATTTCATCAGATAAATAACCTTAGTCCAGTATGTAAGTAAGACATATTTTTGGGGCATGGGCATAGACCATTGACTGTTGTTTCCCATATTTCATCCGATGACTTTTTCTTTTACAGTTTCCAGTACCGTTACCATACAGCAAATCTGCAAATATGGAAACGGGACTTGCGATGATCACAGTTACCAGCATTACAGTGCTTGTGGTAAACCTTTTTTCATTTGACATGGTATAGCTGTGAGGGTTGTGTTAAGGTTTGGAGAACCAGACACAACCGATAAGGATTCTAAAAGCGTATCTTAGAAAGATACGCCACAAACGCGGAAGTAACCGGACCAGGGGGGAGGTAACAAAAGAACGGGAGCAAAACTTCCCTAGCACAAGCCAAATCAAAGCAACCTCAAAAGGAGGCGAGTCTCGATAAACAGCGAGAACGAATAACAAAAGAACCTCACACACTAAATCATTAGGCGTAACAGGAGGTAGAGAAACAAAGCAAAACTCGATAGAACGAGTGAAGGAAAGAAACAGAAAAGAGGACCTGTTATCCAAAGCTCTTGTAGCAAAAGAGCTGAACACAAAAGGTAACAGGTAAAAAGAATAAAGGATAAAGAGAAAGATTGGAAAGAAAAGAGAAAACCAATCTAATCCTAATTCTTTAACTGGACTTGCTGCGTTTCTTATTTGTACGAACCAGAAGTGCAGTGACCGAATTCCTATACCTTACCGACTTCGTTGTCAACATAGCAAAGACAATATTGAAACCGTAAAACCGTATGCAGAAACAGCAGAGGTTGCTAATAACCATGACAATAGCATTAGCCACATCCTTACTGCACCATCCATTACAGACTAGCCTTCTTACACTTTACCAAAAATCCTCTTCATTTAGCCTACCTGTTCTCCACAACGTTGCCCTGTGTGCAATTATTTTCTATACTGATTGTGTGGACATGATATAATTGCCCTTGTCATTTTCCTCCAGGCGAAAACCAGGAATCACCAAAGTAAGTTTGTCTTATTTTAAAAGACCAAAATTTTGCATGGGCACAACTACAACTACAACGTTTTACATGGCTTGTGGACAGCATGTATTTCCTTTTTTAAGCGACTGAGAAGAGGGACAACGAGACCATTCAGAAACTGCAAGGAATCTGCTTCAGAAGCTGGAATCCGTTATGAGGAGCTGAAGGTTTGGATTAACATCAATGATGCTAACACCTGTGGTGTAGGCATCTTGACTTGGAACTTCTTGTGTTTTATACATATAATTATCTAAATATTAAAATTTCCTATATTGAAAAGGAATCATCCAACCAGCAAATTGAGGAGGCGGCGCAAAATGCTCAGGAGTACAGAGATTCGGAAAGCATGAGATATTGTAGCATCGTCCAGGCCTTTGAGGAAGAACTGGCGGCCTTGATGGATATCTGCAAGAGGAAGGACGGGAGGCTGGTCGCCATGGCTGAGGAGGGTGAAAGAAGGGAAGAAGATCTGATAGCCATGTCTGAAAACTGCGAGAGAAAGGAAAAGCACCTTGCAGCCACGGCTGCCCAGTTTGAATACAGCGAGAAGAAGCTGGCGGCCACGATGGAGCTCTGCCAGTCTAACGAGGACCAACTGGTAGATGTGGAAGAGATGTACGAGGTCACTATGAAATATCTGGTGGACGAGACAATATTTGGACAGGACAGGTTAGAAAGCTTGGAGACCATGACGCAGCTTTTTAATAATAAGGAAGAGGAGCTAGCCAACATGGCATCAAGGCTTGAGGTGAGCGATAAGAAGCTGGCGGACACGCCACAGCTCTGCCAGTCCACACAGGAAAATCTTGAGGCCACGATGAACAACCTGGTGGCCCAGCGACAATTTGGACAAGAAAGGTTAGAAAATCTGGAGACCATGACCCAGCTCCTTTGGAACAAGGCAAAGGAGCTGGAGGACATGTCAAAGCTGTGCCAGGCCAAAGAGGGACAACTGGCCGAGATATTCATGGTGCACGAGGCCACAGCCGAAAACCTGGCAACCAAGATAGAGCTGGGAAAAGAGAGGTTGGATGCGAGTGAGGAGAAGCTGGAGGCCATGATGCAGCTCTGCCAGTCCCAGGACAAAAAGCTGGAGGACCTCCAGAAACCTCCATCCCCCACTCCTACCTCTGGCTGCCCCACCGTGCATCTGTGGAAGATGAGCTTCGGCACCCTTCTGGTTATCTACAACTGGCAACACTTGTGGATGGCTATAAGATACACAGTAATAGCCAGCAAGCTGTGTAGCTTGCTAAAATCAATGAATAGTGAAATTTTGCATACTAATGACTAGCTAGTGAGTATCTAGCTGTATTAAATTTACAGAACACAGCTAATTGGGCACGGTGCCTCAAGGTGTGTTGGTCTGTGTTAAAACAGATTTAAATTATTGTAAAAATATATTTTAGCCTTTTCTTGACTATTGGCTTCCTCGTTCGTCCCTGCTAGATGAGAAAGTTGTACCAGCTATGAAAGCGTTGGATGGAGATGGACATGTAAGTACACTAACTAGACTTGTGGCAGGATAGTAAAATTTATTAAAAATGTGATGATTGGCACAAGCAGTTCTTGCCTGAGTATATACGCACCCAATGCCTGTAAAATGTGTTTTAGCCTTAGATGCAGGTGAACAGAGATTAGTAATGAGTTTTCTGATGCAGGCAAAGGAAATTCAGAAGTCCCAGAGTACAATCCGTACCGCACTGTTAAGGGTGCCTTCTGATCTGTGATCTTCAGCACATCACTTTTGTCACCTAACTAATTGGGCAGTCAGCCAAATCTTTGATTGGATTGGCACATCCCATCACTGTAACATCCTCCGTCAGTTCTGGGGGGGGGGGGGGGTGTGCGTTGTATGAGAACTGATTTTATATGCAGACCTGGGGGGTATTCTATAAAGCAGGATTACTAAATTATTAGCATCTTTCCTACACCAGGATTACTGAGTTAGCTGGATAACTGCACCGAGTACAACCCAGAACAGTTCTTTTTACATCAGTCCATGTTCCAGATTTTGGGGGGTTCCGGATTTTACTCAGTGCAGTTCTCCAGCTAACTCCATAATCCTGCTTTGTTAAATACCCCCCTGTTTTTTTTGCCCAGCTTCAAGTTCAGCTTTTTTTGGTGCATGTAAACATCTGAATCCTTTTGAAACTGTGTTTGTCAGGTAGAAGTGGAGAGAGGGACGGCGGTAAGGTCAAAAATGTTCCGCCCGTCAATTTTCCTGGCAGCACAGCCATTTTGATGGTACCATTTAAGGGCCGTTTGACTGCAATACTATTCAGACGATGCCATTTGAGATCCAGAGTGGGGATGATCTGGTACTGTACCCATTTACAGGATCCCATTTGGGGTTTATAGTTGACAGCATAGCCATTCGGAGAATGCCATTTGGGGTCCACTGTGGTCACTGGTTAACAGCATAGCCATTCAGAGTATTCCATTTAGGGTCCACCGTGGTGATTAGCTGACAGCATAGCCACTGGGAAGATCCCATAGTAATTTTGAGGGTACCATTTTGGGTTTGTCTGGCAGCAATACCATTCAGAAGATGCCATTTGTGGGGATTTTTCTCGCACTGTACCCATTTGCAGGATCCAGTTTGGGATCCACTGTGGTGATTGGTTGACAGCATAACCACTGGGAAAACCCCATCCGGGGTCCAGCATGGTGACTGGCTAGCAGCAAAGCATTCAGAGGATGCCAGTTGGGGTCCACTGTGGTAATTGGCTGACAGCAGAGCCATTGAGAAGATTTGATTAGGCGCTTAATGGTGATTAGCAGCATAGTCATTCAGAGGGTAATTTTGGGTGTGGCATGGTAATTGTCTGGCAGCATAGCCTTGGGAGTCTGGCATGCTGATTGGCTGGCAGGGTCTTGCATAGTGATTTAGCAAGCAGTGTAGCCCCCCTCGTGAACTGGAATACAGTACCTGCAGTTAGAGGCAAGCATTATAGAAGATACACCGGTCTGGTGCACCCTCTAATGAGTTGGACCTTACAGCAATGGGATGGGTCTTAAATTTCTAATAATAATAATAATAATAATGATAATAATAAAAATAAAAACTATTAAAAATAATGCTTTTCTCAAAGATGTTTTACAACAAAAACAGATAAAATACAAAATCAAAACAGGAAAAAAAACAATGCAAAGAAAACAGTACTGTATAGCAATAAGATCAAGCAAGGATAGGATAAGTGATAAAAATGATGTATGTGCAAATATTTCAATAAATAATTTACATTTCCAGAATAGACGACTTGTGATTAATGGGGATTCATGTGTTATGTCCGCTGGTTCCCTTCCTGTCCACCTCCCTTCCCTTCTCCTTGTTTTCCCCATTCCTCTCGTTCCATGTCATGTCTTTCTGTTTACCTCGTTTGTCTGTTCATGTTGTGCAGGCTGGACGTGATTTCCCTACTCATTTCCTCATTGTTTCCCTTATTATCCCTCAACCAATCACTCACATTTCCCACTCGCATTCTGCACGCACTTCAACTATCTCATTACACGCACCTACATTCTTTTTTTTCTTTTTCATTTGTTTCAGATTTTTTCCCATTTTCTCCCAATTTAGTAGCCAATTGAACCCCTATTCTAATTCAATTCCCCCCTGTGTAGCAACCGCTAGAGAACCACCACTACACAACCCTGTCAGCCGGTAGTAGGAAGGAGGATGCCACGTCCTCTACAGGGCGCGACTCCTCGAGCTCCTTGACCGTGATTCCAGCTCAGCCAGGGCCGCTATGCGTGCAGCGATTCTCTCCGAGCCCCTCCCCCCCACCCGGAAGCAGCCGCCAATTGCTGCTCCCACAGGGCGCCGGCCATGCTCGGATCTGGCAGGACCGGGGCGCAAACCCCGATCCTCGGAGCACAACTGCACCGACTGAAAGTCGGCACTCTTACCGTTGTACCACCGCAGCGCCCCTCGCAACTACATTCTTCGCACCCGCAATCATTACTGATTCTTCCCTATTTATATCGCCTTCTTTGTCTTCTTCGTTGCCAGTTCTTTCCGTTTGTCTTGTCATGATACTCGGCCCATGTTATGTTGTTTCTAACCTGTTTGAGCTCTGATTTCAGTTTTTCGTCCGCCCAGCCTGCTTTTCTGTTTCCAGTCCGTTTGCATCCTTCCCCCTGCTACAACTCATCTCAGTCCTCACCCGGTTATTCACCAACCCCGTATCCTGACCATCACCAGCTCCCTGTCTGTTTGTTTTCTCATTCCCAGTTAATAAATATATTCCTGCCGGAGTTTTGCCTGAGTCTGTCTCCGAGTCCTGCATTTGGGTCCATTCCAGTTTTGGAAATCATTACATCATGACCTTGTTTGAGATTTGTGCATCTACTTCTTTCCCTGCATCCAGTGAGCAGCTAGCTAATTGGCAATTGGCATCAGGTGACAAGGTGTTTTTTAACCCTGGGTTTTCACCCTCTCAGGAGAGACAATGGTGATGCCCCAGCATGATTTTCCTTTGGTTTCAATTGGAAGCTCCAATGATTTGCCCTCGCAAGAGAGACATGCTCAGTACAGGCTTGGCTCAGGGACTTCACTTCTATCCATTCATAATTCTGAAATGGCTGCCAACATTGCAACCTCTCTGCAGCCTCTCAAAAAATGCGCGCACGAACGGGCTTCTGAATGCATCACATAGACAAATTGTAAAGAGAGGTGGTCCCCCACCCTCTATTTCCATCACTAATAGATTACAGACACCTGCTGCAGCAGGTAGACTTACGCTTTCAAACACACTGTCAAAACATAACCAAACACTGCAGTGCACAGCATTCTGGGAGTGCATATTTAGCTGACACATGAACCTGGTCAAACAGCGATTGTTGGGGAGGGACTGGGGTCAGTTACTCCAGCACTAACCAGCTGTGTGTGGGATTTCCACACACGCCAGAGCCGAGAGTGGGTGTAGTGTGATTAAGTCTTTCCAGTTGCATATGGGATTCAAATGAGATTCAAACACTGCCCAGCCACTCAAATAATGAAACCTGGGCAAGTGAAGAGAGCAGCTAAAATCAAGCCCCGCCCTTCCCTACTCCTTCCCTACTCCTCCTCCTTTACACTGTATTGTAAGCTCTTCCTCTTGCAGGGCATGAAATTAACTTTGTCACCCACTGGCCACAGTGGCTTGTGGATTCTAACAAGACTATAGGCAAGCCTGAGCTAGCTGGGCACCTGTATGCAGCCAGTGGGGAATATTTGAAAAGGTACGACGAATATGGTTATGTATGGAAGCATATCAGCGCCAAAATTCGAATGAAAATCGGCATTTTGTTTACATTCGAGGTGTGCAAAAACCGTGGCATTCAAATGAAAATGCAAAAGGCCACTTTACATTTTCATTTGCAAGTTAATGTACGCACTTTATCTGACTATTTTTTAATGCAAATCCATTTCACATAAAATGTTTTTGGATTTTCCATAAATCCATGAATTTTCCATGAATCGCATGATCCATGACAAATGGGAAATGATAATTCAATTCGCCATTTAACATATCCTTTTCATGTTTTTGCGGGCCATAATTCAAGTGCAATGGCATTTAATTTCCGTGTGGTCATGCAAAAACTCGGCCAAAACACTGAACTGAAAATGCAAAATGTCAAAGCTGCCCATCAAGGCGGGGCCTTGAAGAAAGGGGCATTACTGCCATGGTTTCTGGCAGCCTCCGGTTGTTTCTGCGGTCGTTATTTCTTTTAACGACGTTGGGGCAATCTATCTGATATTCTGTCTTCCATTCCGGTGCTTTGCTGTCGCTTGGCGGTGATTCCTCTCGGAATCTTCCTGTCAGCTATATAAGCTCAGGGTTTCCGCTTTCCTGTGCTTCGATATTGTCTTTGCTATTTGACATCGAAGTCGGTAAGGTATAGGATTGGGGTCACTACGTTTCTGGTTGTTACAAAAAAGAAACGTAGGAAGTCCGGTTAAGAGTTAGGGTAAAGATTTATTTAGTCTTTTTATTTCCTTTTCTCTCGTTATCCCTTTATACTCCTCTACCTGTTACCTTTTGTTCAGCTCTTCCGCACCTAAAGCTCTAAGTAACAGGTTCTATTTCCACTTAGTTTCTTTTGCCCTTTTTACACGGGCTTTCTTTTGTTTTTCTCTGACCTCCAGTTATACACTTCTTGTGTGACAGCGTGAGGTTCTTTTGTTGTTTGATTACTTGCTATTGCCGAGTTTGCCCTCTTTTGGGGTTGTTTTTGTTTTGGCTTACGCCGGGAGGTTTTCATTCCCATTGTTTTCATTCATTTCCTTCATGCTGCGGAGCTGTCCGCTTTGTAGTGTATTTCTTACGATACACACTTTTAGATCCCTTGGTTGTTGCGCTTGGTTCTCCGAACCTTACACTCCCCCTTACAATTACAGGGGACCATTCAAACCACTGAACTTATGGTTCAACTTCAATGGTTGACTGTTAATGATTTAGGTTGTCAGGCAGTTACCACAACTTAGCCTACCAGGCTAGATGGCGACAATTCCTGGTTCACTGTGTTTATCACTGGATCATAGGCTAAATGCTAAAAACTAGAAAGGTAGTAACGAGGTAGAAACAAGGTAGCGTAAACGTTATGATGAGCCTAGCCAGCCCATTGTTAACTAACTTAACCTTAACAGCAGGGAGGACTTGCCGTAATAGGCAATAGATTTCCGTTCACCGGTTTGCCTTAGACAGGTCTGTGTGATAAACCAACATTGGGCTATTGCTTAACCTATATTCTGTGTCACTAAAATAAAATAAGCAGGCTATCAATAAAATAAGTGCTTATATCTCTAATTTAGTCTGAGTAGTAGACCTGTTTAAACGAAAATTATTCTGTAGCCTATGTTCTTAAAAGACTGAGCATAATGTTACTGTGCCAATACTGACGTGGATTATTATTATATACACTACCGTTCAAAAGAGTTCAATAGGAAACTGAGTCAGGAGAAACAACCCATAAAGTGATCCATCCATATCTATTGCATATCTGGTAGCAGAGTGATGGTTGGGGGCTCGTTTGATACCTCAGACCCTTGATAACTTACAGCCATTTAGATAACTATGTGCTCCATACTAGTCCTGTGCAATTTACAGCTAAATCTAGTCCCACCCCCCAATTCCCATAGAGATCCATTCAAATGCAGAGACGTTATAGTATCGCTTGTAAGAGTACCAGAAAATAAGATATCAAGAGTCTTTTCATGTTGTTGGGTCACAGACATCAGGAAGTCATGGCATACAAAGGATATGCAACCAAATATTAAAAATGATTACTTTATTCTATTATGTTAAACTGTCCAATATTTGTTGATGTCTGAAAATGGGGGGGACTATGTACAAAAGGTTCTACGACCAAATATTACAAATTTGAAGGCACAGTCAACTTAGTGTATGTAAACTTCTGACTCACTGGAATTTTGATATAGTGAATTACAATTGAAATAATCTGTCTGTAAACAATTGTTGGACAAATGACTTGTGTCATGCACAAAGTAGATGTCCTAACTGACTTGCCAACACTATAGTTTGCTAACATGAAAAATATGTGGAGTGGTTAAAAATTTGTTTTAGAATTGTATGTAAACTTCCGACTTCAACTGTAGGCATGCCTCGTACGTACGTACAAACAAACAAATCTGAGATACAAAAACTTTGATGTATGCCAAAATACGAGCAAAATTGCTAATACAAACGATTTACGCACAAATCCATTCTGCTCACGTTTCATGAATGAGGCCCAATGTACCCACCTTATCTCAAAATTTTAAATTGTAAATGAAAATCCATTTCACATTTAGGGCGCTATTTTCCGGTGTGGTGAGCCGGACATCACAGTCAATGGCACATGGCAAACTAGGCGTGGCTACTGAATTTCGCTGTTGTCTGACCAGTCGAGGAGCGCACAGCTCACAGCGGACTGCAGTGGAAGACGATAATGTTATATCTATGAAAAATTTATACTATCAATGTAATAATGCATTTGTTTCACAGGGGAATTTCGAAAATCACAAACTAAGTAGGCCCAGGGGCGCCGTATGGGGGGGTGGGGGGGTGGGGGGAAAGGTTAGGACGATTCTAAGGGCCCCTGACTGACAGGGGTCCTAAAAAATTATTAGAACATTATGTAAATTTTTTTCAAAATTAAATTATTAGCCTATCATCATTAATAGAATATTTTATTTACAATGTATTAATAAAAACTAACGGTTTATTTTTCTTTTCTTGTTTTTGGCAAAAAGTAAACAGAGAGCCTCTTTAGCCGCCGCCCCCCGGTAGGAAATGGTTTAGTCCTGCCGTCTCAAACCTGTGGCGGGTGGACACTGTCTTTTGTCTTAGTAGTCGGCGAATTTCAAGTTAATACCGCAGTTCTGTGGTTAATCCAAACAGTGTCATCTTGTATCTTTCTAAAGTAAAAGTAGGGTTCCAGAAATGGAAAGTGAGAAGACTGGGCGACAGTACATCACCCAATGTTTCACAAAGGAAATCCGTGAGTGGTGCAAATTAACATGTTATGTCATTCCATAGTGAAATATTCGTGCTAGCCTACTTCATATCTTCACATAGAAAATTCTGAGTCTTTCCATTTTACTCTTTTTATTATTTATTTTTATTATTATTTATTATTTAGCAAGCCATTCACAGGCCTATTAAATCAGTTGTCCCTGGTGCCAGGCCCAACAGATTCAACTTCAGGCTCAGAATCCCAGTAACTCCATACCCCAGCCAATGAACCAGTTCTACTCCCAACTGAAGGAGGTGAGCAACATTATCTTGAATGACAAAACAGTTAACTATAATACGTCTTCCACCTATTCTTCATTTGTTTAGTGGTTTGAATCTATACGCTACATGCACAGACTGTGTCGCTGTAAACCGAATAATGTGTTGTTAAGCCTACATGCTTTTCATTTTTAGGTTATTATGCATGTGCAGCCTATTTATTTATTTATTAATTTCGTTTTTTGCATATTTTTGAGGATTTTCCAGCGGGTTTTGTTTTTCGGAATAAGGTGTTTACATAGGCTGCCGCAGTATCGTAACCGGAATACTTTTAATTTCCGAATAAGATCAATAATGATGTGCATGCAATGTTTCCCATACCATTAAAGCTATTTTATATTTTATATAATTATAGCCAAGCCTAGAGTTGTTCCTAATCAGACAATCAAAATGATTTATAAAAGAAAGAAAAATAAAATGTAGTGATATAACATGCAACAAAAAGACCATGTGAGAGGTCAGTGGTCTAACCCTAACCTTAGAATAAAAAATGTTTTTTTCTGATTCATTGTTTTCTATCTTTTTTCAGTATAAAAAAGCAGCAGCAGAGTTTAACTAATGGGCAAATTTTTGTTATGACCCAGATAGCGGACTGAACCCAAATGCACGACTCAGACACAAGATTGCCAATTCCCAGATATTTATTGCTCAACAGGGCAGTCCTGTAGCATGGGGAGAAAGGCAAGACAGGTTAACAATACACAAACTAGATTCTTGGACCGGGAAGACTTGTTCCAAGCCGGAACTGGACTTGACAACCGGACTGGACTGGACTGGACTCACGACAGAGTGGGAGCGCTAACCATCCAATAATTTAAACTTCAATAAGTGCATTCTCCTGAAGAGTAGGGAGCGACATTTAATACGAACAGTCCGGGTTTGAGGCTGCAGGGAATGAGAGAGTTAGGAGAGACCAGGGGAGGCAATGGAAACAGACAACCGGTTAGAATGAACAGGGGATGAGCGGGAGCAGGAGAGCAGGACCGTGGATCGGGATCCGGATCAGACCCAGGCGTAGCAGCAGCAGTGAGTGCAACCGTAACCGTGGCAGTAGATGCGGCAATGGCCGGACGCAGGAACAACTGCAGCGTGGAGGAGCAGAAACCCAAACGGCTTGCACACACGTCAGGAGGGAGGCTGTAGACCGCAACACAGGCAGGGACAACCAACAACTGCAGTTAGGCGAATTGAAGCAGACAGAGTTAGTTTGACAAGACGGGAACAATGAACAGCAGACGTGCTGTTCCAGGCTGGAGGTTTTAAACAGGGCGGTAAGGCGAATTAACACCTGTACAGCCACGACACAGGAATATTACTAGACTGGTTACTAGGACTCAAGGCAGGACCAGAGGTTCACAGACAACAACGTTAACGAACTGGCACAGGACAGAGAACACCGGGTGACTAAATGCAACATTTAATTGATATCAATTATGTGCCGTGTGCGAATGTATGCAGGAGTGATTAGCAGATAGAAGAGTGTGGAATGCATGTGAAAGCGGGGAAGTGGGATAGGCTGTAAGGAGTGGCGTGAAACAGGGTGAAACAATTAGGAAACCACGCCCAACCTGCAGCATGGGGAAAGACGGACAAAGGAGAGACGAACAAGACACAGGGAGAGAGAGAAAACACGGGAAACAGTAGGATGGGAATGCGGTCGTCACAATTTTATTCATGTTCAACCTTTGGAGATTGAGCTGGGTAAGCTTTATGTTAGGATCCTGTAATCTGTCTGTTTAGTCTGTTATTATGTTTCCTGATTTCTTTTCCTATTTTCCCCGCATTACCCTAGCGATTGTCAGTCCGCGTTCCATGTTCCTCAGATTCCACTCCCTGTCTTTTTCATTGCACTATTCGGGTGATTTTGGGAACATTCGGGTTTCCTCTGTATTTCGTATCTCGTTTTCTTCCTTCTGGCTTTATTAATACTTGGATATAATACTAATGTACTAATCATACTGTTAGATTAGATTTAATACTAACCTGCTAACAAACAAACGTGTATATAATACTAACCAGCTAACCTACTAACATTAGGGTTTTAGAGTTCGCTACTAACATTACTAATTACTAATTAATCTTGAGTTTCTACCTGCAGCTGTCATTTCCCTCCTCGTTATCCTATCCCTGTATCTATCTGATTTCGCATTCTCTGCACGTGTGTCCACTTTTGCGTTCCTCCCCTCCGAGCTGTGCACTTGTCTACCTGCTAACCCCAGGCCGTTTGTTATCATTGTGTCTATGTGTATTCCAGTCCGTGTCTTACATTTCCCCCGTTATTGTATTATTGGTCCTTGTTAACCCTCATTGTTCTCACCTGTGTACTCTCCCATTTCCCCTCCTCTTCACACCTGATTCCTTTTGTGTAATCTTCTCCCTGTGTATTTAAACCCTGTTATTTCAGTCTGTCTTTGCGAGTTCCTCACTAATTATTTGCTTCTGTTTTTCCCGAGTATCTGCCGAGTTTTCTGTTTCTTCCTTAGTATCTGTCTCCTAGTTTTTGTTATCCCTAGTTTTTCACCTGTTGTTGTTTTTGTTTTGTATTCAGTCTGCTTTGTTTTCTTTTTGTTTCTCCTATGCCTCCCCGGTTTTGACCCCTGCCTGTGTTCTCGAGACCCTGTTTTTGGATTCTGTTTTTGTGCCTTTGCTGTGCCTTCCTGGTTCCAACCCCTGCCTGTTCCTTGACTACTCTTTGGACTGTGTTTTGTATCGTTGCCTGTCTCCCCGGTTTTTCGACCCTGCCTGTTTGTACCATGGATTGCTGCCTTGCCCCTTATTAAACTTTGGTTTTTTGTACTCCTGCCTGCGTTTGGGTCCTTCCCCCACCATCACCTAACACTTTAGGTCATTGGTATGAAATGAGAGGATACACATATGCATAGGCCTACTGTAGTTTGTTAGGTACAGCCTACATAATACAGTAGCAATGGCCAGATTCTTGGTGTGGTAGTGTACCACTATTGTTTACTGTTATGGGAAACATTGTTATATTATCTCTCAAAAGTCACAGAAATGCATGAAATGAGCTCTTGTAAATTCTAAATCTTCTGGGGGTGTACCAGACCCCCTATTTGATTGAGTGTAATTGACATCTATTGATAGCCATTGTAATGCTACTGTTGAAAAAGACATGCAATGTTAAGGTGACTGCCAGTGCTAAATGATAGTCCATGTAATGTCATTGTAACTTCAGTGTTAAAATGACAGTCAATAAAATGTTAGTATTTAAAACCAATAGGTGGATTATTAGCTTCTGGAGGTGTGGTTACAGTAATTGTGCAGGGGTGGCAGGGCCCATTGCGAGATTTTTTCATGGGGACCAAAATCCCTGGTGGCAACCCCTAGGCCTATACTTAATCATTTGTGTTTTAGTCCTTTTGTTTTTTTATAGAATGTAGTGCAGTGATTGCATCAGATTGTGTAAGTCTTTGTACAAACCCCAATTCCAACAAAAAAGTTGGGACAGTGTATAAAATGTACACTGTCCCAACAAAACTGAAGCAATTTGCTTTGTTAGAATTGTCGTGTAATTTTTTTCACATAGTCCTGTGATAAATTCTTAAATTCTGTGATAGCTTCTTGCAGAATTTGCCATAGCTCTTCTTTTGACTTTGCCTGCTTTCTTTCGATTCCCTGTCCAAGAGATCCCACACAGCTTCACTTTTGTTGAGGTTGGGGCTCTGAGGTGACCAGTCCAATACTGTGAGTGGTCCAAATAAGTCTTTTTCATGTTTGTAGAGTGTTCGGGGTCGTTATCATGCTGAAAGATAAAGTTTTTGCCAATCTGTCGTTTTCCCTAAGGTTCAGCTTGATGAATCAAGATGTGTTTATATTTATCAGCATTCATAATTTCATCGATGTAGAACAGATCCCCTCACTGCTGTTACTCAAATCCTGGTCCTTGAGGACCAAGACTGCTGGTTTTCCACCCTCCCTTTACCTTGAATTCAGGTGTCAAGACAGCCTGGCCAATCAGTAGCATTATTGTTCGGTTAATTACCTGGGAATATCCATGCCCTGCACTGTTGGCCGAAATGCACCCCCAGACCGAGGGTGCACCCCCCCGACAGAGCCGCCACCATTCCTCACAGACTGCAGAGAGGCATCAATGTACATCTTGCCAAATCCTCTTCTGACATACTGGTGTCTTTGTGAACCAAAAATGTAAAATTTGGACTTTCTTTTAGACTTTCTGCCACTGGTTGTCACCGTGCCTTATGGTCTTCTGCATACTACAATCTCTTCTGCTTGTTGCCTTTCACAAGAGTGGTTTCTTAGCTGAAACACGCCCTATAAGACCATTTAATGTGAGACTTCTGACAGTCAAAGCATGGACTCTGCTGCCAGATGACTCAGATGCTGTCAAATGCTGAGCAAGCGCTTCACTGGACCTCCTTCTGTTCCTCAAGGAAGTGGCCTTTAAGTACTGTTCATCAGATGCAGACAGATTTTTGGGTCCTCCACAGCGTTTTCAGTCTAAAACTTGCCAACTTTCTTCAAATGTCTTTATGACAGTTTGAACAGTACATCTTTAAAATCCGGTTAGGCGGGCAATATATTGTTCGTTAAGAATTGCCTTGTTGATGCAAAACTATGATTTTATATCTGTCACACAATGTTAGGTTGGCCATCTCCTCGAGGCACCCCAGCTATATTCCATGTATTTCTTACACTTCACCACCAGCACACCCGTTTCACCTAATCAATACCTCATTAAGTTGAATCAGGTGTGCTGGTGGTGAAATTTAACAAATACATGATGGAATGGCTGGGGTGCCTTGAAGAGAGGTCTGGGAACCAAACATGGGTTCTTCTAGCATTTCACAATATATAAAGAACTTTTTGGAAAACACAAGAAATTGTGAATGTGGGGATGGGGGGTGGCCATGCACTGATGAAGGAGCAGTGATTTATTTCTTCATAAAGAGTAACTGCACTCACTGTCTCGGCCTACTACACAATTTTGAAAAATACTTCTTGAGTTGAGTGAGGGAGAGGGGTGGGGGGGGGGCGGAGGAGGTGCGTCCATCGTCATTTGCATAAATTAATGTACAATGTACAAATGATTTTGTATAACTCGGATCAAACTGTCAAACTAGATGTTGCAGATCAAATATGAATCAATATTCAGCAATTGCATGGCCTCTGTCTCATCTCAAATATTTTCAGAAACATATTTTAGGGGAATGTTTAGGTGGAATACAAGAGTTTATGGACAGGCCGCCACGTTGTTCCAGTTTAAAAACGTGGAACTGAAACCAAATAACCATCTAACCACTCAGGTGCCGGCTATTTCCGTGGCAACAATTATCCATATGACGTAGAGATACCTCCAAAGAGGTACTCTGACATCACGATGGCAGAGTGGGGAGCAGAAATAAAATTTAAACCGTTAGAGGGCAGCACCAAGACACTTTTCTAAGTTTCTTCTGAAAGACAATATTATTTCAGAATTGTTGAAATAACGGAATGGATGAATAGGTTTCATTATAAGTTAGGCAAACAAACATCTTTACAGCTAAAAAAAACATGATCTAGAGTGTAGTTTTTTTAAATTTATTTCATGACAAGCTATTGCTAAAGGTTTACTGTTCGTATATTTTACTGTATGCCTTCGCCCTAATGTACAATAATAAACATAACACGTATGGTACATTTTAGGGAGGGCCTCTTCGCATATGTTAGATGGGAATTACAGAGATACATTTTGTCAAAGAAGTTCGATTTTTGTCTTTTTAATCACATTATATCATTTTAATTTATTTTATGATTGTAAATATTTTCTACCATCACCTTCATTCCACCTGCTGTAAATACATACCTGCCTACACCAGAAATTTGGTGTGTTTTGTGTGCGTTCTGTTACATTGTAATATGCACATGTGATGCGCATACGTGTATGTTTGAAAAACAAAATATATTTAATTAAATCAATGATATTAGAGTTCAGTTTTGCTAATTTTTTTTGCAAAACCTTTGTTCAGTGGGCATGGGCATCACCACTTGTTTAGCTCATCTGAACATTCATTTACTTTGATTAAAAATGCTAACACATGCTGCTTATTGCCACAGGAGGAGAGTTATTCCATGGGCTACAGGAAGCTTATTTGAATTGGGATAGTTTTACTACAAACGTTGCAATACACATAAGAACAAGATATCATTTACGGATGAACAGAATGGTAGTATGAGGTTTTGGGGGGTGCATTTTCTTTCTTAGATATTGTAAATTGTAATTGTAATGAGATTTGTGATGAATAAACTGGTTATTTTCAAGAGTTGGCTGTGGTTTTGTCAGTTCAAATTAAACCTGCCACATCTAAATTAACTCATGTAACACCGTTCATGTTTACTTGCTTATACAAATGAACAAAATATTCACTTTTTTCATCCATCTTAAATACATTTTTGCACATCCATTAGTATAATGTCTTCCCCTGCATCCACCCCCCTTCTTGGCAAGTAGGTAAATTGGTTGGGATTGCATTAGAATATCGCTGAAGCACAGCAGTAATCCTATTTAGTCTGTAATTTAATGCAGAGTGAGAACTCATTTTCTTTTTGTTAGGCCCATTGATGAAAATACTATTCATTTGACTGCTGAATAATTCATGGGCCTCTGCGTTTGTCGGCTCAGCAGAAAGAGGACATGGCATCAGGATCGCTGGAGAAGGTGAAAGTGAAAGGTGAGGTGTCCCCTCATTGTGAGCCCAGCAATCAGACCAAGGGATACGATAAAAATGAGAATGCAGGGGCTTGGGGGTCAATGGGAACAAATGAAGACGTATTAAGCCTAATTTACTAAGAAACCGTGTGAGGAGGAGGAGTAAAGAGGTCAACTATCTGTTGTACAGGGGCCTTCCCTTGAGGGGGGGTTAACTGAGGCTATCGGTTAAGATAAGGCTATACATCCATTACCACACTGAACCAAATTATCGCATGTACGAGCCTGGCAACATTACAGAGCTCATTAACCCCTTGTTCTTGAGACATGATGCTAGCTGCATTGACCAGTAGGGCAGGGCTACAGACCCAATCAAAGAGGATCTTATTATTAACTGAGCGCCATGGAAACGTGGGATGAGTGGCAGAATGCTTGGTTCCCTGCTGTGTGCTCTCTTCCTCTCAAAAACTCTTGATATTTTATTTTCAGGTACTCTTACAAGCGGTACTATAACCTCCCTGCATTTGAATGGATCTCTAGGGGAATTTTGGGGTGGGACTAGATTAAGCTGTAAATTACATGGGAATAGTGTGGAACCCATGGTTGGCTAAATGGCCAAGATAAAAGTCATCAAGGGTCTGAGGCATCAAACAAGCCTGAAATCATCACTCTGCTGCCAGATATGCAGTCGATATGGATAGATCACTTTAAGGGTTGTTTCTCCTGACTCGTTTTCCTATTGAACTCTATGGAAAAATAAGTCGGGAGAAGCAACCCTTCAAGTGATCCATCCATATCTAGTGCATATCTGGCAGCAGAGTGATGATTTCAGGCTTGTTTGATACCTCAGCTCCAATATGACTTATAGCCATTTAGCCAACCATGTGTTCCCATGTCATAGTGTAACCACACTATTCCCATGTAATTTACAGCTTAATCTAGTCCCACCCCCCAATTCCTAGAGAGATCCATTCAAATGCAGAGAGGTTATAGTATCCCTTGTAAGAGTACCTGAAAATAAGATACCAAGAGTCTCCCCAACATCCGCTGCATCAGAGCAGAACTGATCCCTGTTTGGTGGAACACACAGCAGAGTGTACAACAGGGTGACAAATGAAATAGCTGAGAAACTGGTGGCTACTCGGTCAAACTTGAAAGCCCATCAAAGATGTCACCGCACAAATTGAATCTGAGGAGGATTGTGTAACGTTCCGTTCCCGTCCTGTCCGTTTTCCATGTTTTCCTTGTTTCCTTCCGTGTCATGTTGGATCCCTTGTCCGTGTTTCCCTCCTGGCTGTGGACTGGGCGTCTCCCTCGGGTACTTTTGGTTTCATTTTCCACTTTAGCTTCCGCCTATCACTCGCCCCTCTCGTTACTCACATTCCTCACTGCTGTGCTTCGGCAATCACTCCTGATTTAACATCACACCTGTTTCTCGTTTTCTCCTTCACTTCCTGCACCATTTAAACCCCTGGCTGGCTGCTATTCAGCGCCAGTTCGTTGACTAACCTACCGTGTTTGTTTCGTATCCCGTTTCTGGTCCAGTGTTTGTGAGCCTGCTGATTCATACCTGTTCGCCTGGTTTCCTGACTGGTAGCTATCTCTGCTAAACTTTCGCTGCTGCATGCATTTACCTGTTTCCCTTCAAAACCTCCAGACGCCGCAGTTCCAGTCTTCCCGCAGCTGTGTTTGTCCTCCCCGTGTTACGTACCTCCCGTACTCGTGTTGCGGTACCAGGACCTCTGCATGCCAGCCGGCTTACGCCAGTATTGCCCGAGCTACGCCGCACCTTCCAACTCGGCGGTGCATTCACCAGCTACAGTCCTGTCACAACACCCTGCCTTTAACCTCTGCTTTCTGCCCGGTTACTCAAGCTACCCGGTCCAGTTTCCAGTCCTGTTCCAGCCCAGTTCCGATCCAGTTTCCTGTCCAGCTCCAGTCCAGTTTCCAGTCCAGTTCCAGTCCAGTTCCGGTGTTTTAGACACCTCCGTTCAAGTCCAGTTCCGGCTTGGAACAAGTTCCGTGCCGTCCCCTGTGTTCCTGAGTGGACCTTCCGGTCCAGTTTCCAGTCCAGTTCCAGTCCAGGTCCGGTGTTTCATACACCTCCGTTCAAGTCCAGTTCCGGCTTGGAACAAGTTCCGTGCCGTTCCCGTTTCCTGAGTGGACCTCCCGGTCCAGTTTCCAGTCCAGTTCCCAGTCCAGTTCCAGTCCAGTTCCGGTGTTTTATACACCTCCGTTCAAGTCCAGTTCCGGCTTGGAACAAGTTCCGTGCCGTTCCCGTTTCCTGAGTGGACCTTCCGGTCCAGTTACCAGTCCAGTTCCGATCCAGTTTCCAGTCCAGTTCCAGTCCAGTTCCAGTCCAGTTCCGGTGTTTTAGACACCTCCGTTCAAGTCCAGTTCCGGCTTGGAACAGTTCCGTGTTTCTTCAAGTCCAGCTCCGGCTTGGAGCAGTCCTCAGTTGGACGCTATCCTGTGTTAACTAACTAACCTGTTTTGCTCCCGTGTACAGCTTTGGGACCACCCCAACGCTTAATAAAGTTCCACTTTCTGTAATCTGTCTCCTGGTCGTTGCACTTGGGTTCGTCCCGTATCAGGATCGTAACAGAACGAACTGGCCTACAATATGGACCCAGCCGATCTGGAACAGATTCGCCACGCCTTCTCCTGCCAAACTGCGATCAGCGACCAACAGGGTCGCCGTCTGGATGATGTGCTGGAAGTAGTTAGGGGCATCACGGAGCAAGTATCCCAACTTTCGCTCCACCAACCGCTACTACGGATTCCAGCCAACCCGACTCCTTCCTCTCCCGAACCCCATCCGGAGGCACCGGCTCCCACTTCCAGCCGTGAGCCCCGTGTACAACACCCCGAGTTATATCGCGGGGGGTTGGGGAGATGTCGTGAATTTCTACTTAAATGTGACATAGTGTTTCGGATGCAGCCCTCCTCCTTCGCCTCTGACCCCAGCAAGATCGCGTTCATTATGAGCAGCCTGGGAGGGAGCGCCCTGGAGTGGGCTACATCCATCTGGGACAGCCAGGCTCCGTTATGCAGCAACTTCGCAGCCTTTACGGCAGAGATGCGACGTGTGTTTGAACACCCGACCTGTGGACGTGACGCTACCCAGCGTCTGCTTCAAGTTCGCCAAGGCAACCGCAGTGTCGCAGAAATGGCCATTCAGTTTCGTACCCTCGCCGCGGAGTCAGGATGGAATGACGCCTCCCTCCAGGGGGCTTTCCGCCAAGCTCTCAGCGAGGAACTCAAGGACCAGCTTGCCACTCGGGAGGAATCCAACTCCCTTAATAGCCTCATCAGCCTCGCTATAGCCATCGATAATCGTCTCCGCATCCGGGCCCGGGAGCGGGGAGGAAGTTCCGGGCGTCATTCGCCCTCCGTCGTCTCTAATGGTCATTCACACTCCTTCACTGGATCTCGGGCGCCTACGGGCGGGTCCGAGGAAGAGCCCATGCAACTGGGCAGAGTTGCGGTCAATCCCGAGGAGCGTCAGCGCCGTCAGCGCACCAGATCCTGTTTCTATTGCGGCAAGCCTGGCCATCAGATCGCCTCCTGTTCCATTCGCCCAAAAGAAGGGGCTCGCCAGTAAGACTGGGCGTACTGACGAGCCCCATCGTCCCCAACCATGCTGCCCAGGACCGCCTCATGTTCAAGGCTACTCTCCTTTGGAGGGACAAGACCCTATCTTCTTCGGCCCTAATTGACTCCGGAGCTGACGCCAGCTTCATGGATATCACCTTCGCCAGGAGGGCCGGCATTCCCACGGAACGTCTCACTTCACCCATTTCAGCTCTAGCTCTGGACGGTAGGAGTTTGGGGTTAGTTACCCACTCCACCGTTCCTATCCAATTAGTTCTATCTGGCAATCATCGGGAGTCCATTCAGCTATTACTGATTAACTCCCAACAATCTGCTCTGGTTTTAGGTCAGACCTGGCTTCGCCTCCACAATCCCCATATTGACTGGAAAGCCGGTCGCATCCTGGCGTGGAGTACCCACTGTCTAGCCAGCTGTCTCCGTTCTGCACTACCCCCTCCGGGGCCCAGTAAACCCTGTTCCATGCAACCTATACCGGATTTAACGAATGTTCCCAGCGAGTATCACGACCTCGCGCAAGTATTTTCTAAATCACGTGCTCTGTCCTTACCTCCTCACAGGCCGTATGACTGCGCCATTGACCTACTGGCTGGAGCTAAACTGCCATCGGGACGCCTCTACAGTCTGTCTGGACCGGAGAAACTAGCCATGGAGGAATACATCCACGACTCCCTCGCTTCGGGTATTATCCGTCCCTCTTCATCCCCAGCCGGTGCAGGGTTCTTCTTCGTTGGGAAGAAGGATGGCTCCCTGCGACCCTGCATCGACTACCGGGGCCTCAACCAGGTCACCATCCGTAACAAATACCCTCTTCCCCTCATTAACACCGCCTTTGAAGCCCTCTCTCCAGCTGTGACGTTCACCAAGCTCGACCTCCGGAATGCGTATCACTTGGTGCGTATCCGTGAGGGGGACGAGTGGAAGACTGCTTTTAATACCCCGTTGGGCCACTACGAATACCTGGTGGTCCCTTTCGGCCTTACTAACGCCCCAGCAGTCTTCCAGAGCATGGTGAACGACGTCCTGCGGGACCTCCTAGGGAGGAGCGTTTTTGTTTATATCGATGATATTTTAATTTTTTCTCAATCCCCGCAGGAGCATGTCCGTCACGTTCGAGAGGTTCTCCAGCGGCTGTTGGAGAATCAGCTATTTGTTAAGGCTGAGAAATGTTCCTTCCACGCTTCCACGGTCCCGTTCCTCGGCTTCATTATCGAGGAGGGCAGTATCCGGGCGGACCCTGTGAAAATCAAGGCGGTGACAGAATGGCCCCAACCCACCTCCCGCAAGCACCTTCAACAGTTCCTGGGGTTTGCAAATTTCTACCGCCGCTTTATTCGCAATTACAGTTCCATTGCTGCTCCCCTGACTAAACTCACTTCCGTTGCCCTGCCTTACTGTTGGAATTCCGATGCCCAGCGAGCTTTCGAGCTACTCAAGGCTCGGTTTTCCTCAGCACCTATCCTCCTTCACCCTGACACTTCTCGGCAGTTTGTCGTTGAGGTGGATGCCTCCGACACCGGCGTGGGGGCCATTCTGTCTCAACGGTCCGCCTCTGATAGCAAGCTCCATCCCTGCGCATTCTTCTCCCGGAGGCTGTCCTCCGCCGAGAGGAACTACGATGTCGGGGATCGGGAACTGCTGGCGATAAAACTGGCTCTTGAGGAGTGGCGCCACTGGCTGGAGGGGGCAGGTACCCCTTTTCTTGTTTTTACCGACCATCAAAACCTCATTTATTTAAGATCTGCCAAGAGGCTCAATTCTCGTCAGGCTAGATGGTCGTTATTTTTTGCACGCTTTAATTTCTCTGTTTCTTTCCGCCCTGGTTCCCGTAATATTAAAGCAGATGCCCTGTCCCGCATTTTTTCCCCTCCCTCCAGTCCTGCTGATCCGGAGCCCATTTTGCCGGCCTCCTGTGTGGTGGCTGCGGTCTCCTGGGAGATTGAGGGCATTGTGAAGGCCGCCCAGACTTCCCAACCGGACCCCCGCAATAACCCTAACTCCTGTCTTTTTGTCCCCGATTCCGTCCGCTCCCAGGTCCTCGAATGGGTTCACGCCTCGTGCCTGGCATGTCACCCAGGTGTCGCCAGAACTATCGCCCTCGTCAGGAGGAGTTTCTGGTGGCCTACCCTTAAAGGGGATACCCGTGCCTTCGTCCTGGCCTGCTCGGTGTGCGCCAGGAGCAAGGCTTCCCACCAGCCTCCCTCCGGTCTTCTCCTTTCCCTCCCCGTCCCTGGCCGTCCTTGGAGTCACATTGGTGTGGACTTTGTAACCGGTCTGCCGTTGTCAGAAGGTAACACCGTCATTCTGACAATAGTGGACCGGTTCTCCAAGGCGGTTCACTTTGTTCCCCTCCCCAAGCTCCCGTCCGCCCTTGAAACCGCTGAGCTCTTGGTGCTACACGTGGTCAGGCTGCACGGGATCCCCTCTGACATCGTGTCAGACCGGGGGCCCCAGTTCTCCTCCCGAGTTTGGAGGGCGTTCTGTGCAGCCCTGGGTGCCTCTCCTAGTCTTTCCTCGGGTTTTCATCCCCAGTCTAATGGTCAGGCAGAGAGGGCGAACCAGGACCTGGGGGCCGCCCTGCGGTGCGTTACAGTGCGCAATCCTGCCTCTTGGAGCCGTTTTCTCCCCTGGGTCGAGTACGCACATAACTCCCTTAAGAGTGCCTCTACTGGCCTATCCCCGTTTGAGTGTGCTTTAGGCTATCAACCCCCTCTTCTGTCGACCCAGGAGGCCGAGATAGCTGTCCCCTCTGTTAGGGCCCATGTCCTTCGTTGTAAAAACATTTGGAGACTCACACGCACCGCACTCCTTCACGCCAATTCCCGCTCCCAACGTCTGGCGGACCTTCACAGGACCGCAGCCCCACAGTATAGGGCCGGTCAGCAGGTCTGGCTCTCCACTGCAAACATCTCCCTTCCCTCTTCATCCAGAAAGCTTCAGCCCCGTTTTATTGGTCCCTTCCCCATCATTTGTCTAGTTAACCCGGTGTCTGTTAAACTTTCCCTCCCCGCCTCCCTCAAAGTTTACCCTGTGTTTCATGTGTCCCAGGTTAAGCCTGTCTCCTCCAGCCCCCTCAGTACCCCTACCATCCCGCCTCCTCCCGTCCGAGTTGTTGACAACGCCCCGGCCTACACGGTGAACCGTGTTATTGATATCCGCCGCAGGGGCCGGGGTTTCCAATACCTCGTCGACTGGGAGGGGTACGGTCCTGAGGAGAGGTCGTGGCTCCACAAGAGCCTGATCTTGGATCATTCAGTAATCCAAGACTTCCACGAACAGTTCCCTGACAAGACCAGGCCTCCGGGTACGCCAGGTGGCGTACATTGAGGGGGGGGGTACTGTAACGTTCCGTTCCCGTCCTGTCCGTTTTCCATGTTTTCCTTGTTTCCTTCCGTGTCATGTTGGATCCCTTGTCCGTGTTTCCCTCCTGGCTGTGGACTGGGCGTCTCCCTCGGGTACTTTTGGTTTCATTTTCCACTTTAGCTTCCGCCTATCACTCGCCCCTCTCGTTACTCACATTCCTCACTGCTGTGCTTCGGCAATCACTCCTGATTTAACATCACACCTGTTTCTCGTTTTCTCCTTCACTTCCTGCACCATTTAAACCCCTGGCTGGCTGCTATTCAGCGCCAGTTCGTTGACTAACCTACCGTGTTTGTTTCGTATCCCGTTTCTGGTCCAGTGTTTGTGAGCCTGCTGATTCATACCTGTTCGCCTGGTTTCCTGACTGGTAGCTATCTCTGCTAAACTTTCGCTGCTGCATGCATTTACCTGTTTCCCTTCAAAACCTCCAGACGCCGCAGTTCCAGTCTTCCCGCAGCTGTGTTTGTCCTCCCCGTGTTACGTACCTCCCGTACTCGTGTTGCGGGTACCAGGACCTCTGCATGCCAGCCGGCTTACGCCAGTATTGCCCGAGCTACGCCGCACCTTCCAACTCGGCGGTGCATTCACCAGCTACAGTCCTGTCACAACACCCTGCCTTTAACCTCTGCTTTCTGCCCGGTTACTCAAGCTACCCGGTCCAGTTTCCAGTCCTGTTCCAGCCCAGTTCCGATCCAGTTTCCTGTCCAGCTCCAGTCCAGTTTCCAGTCCAGTTCCAGTCCAGTTCCGGTGTTTTAGACACCTCCGTTCAAGTCCAGTTCCGGCTTGGAACAAGTTCCGTGCCGTCCCCTGTGTTCCTGAGTGGACCTTCCGGTCCAGTTTCCAGTCCAGTTCCAGTCCAGGTCCGGTGTTTCATACACCTCCGTTCAAGTCCAGTTCCGGCTTGGAACAAGTTCCGTGCCGTTCCCGTTTCCTGAGTGGACCTCCCGGTCCAGTTTCCAGTCCAGTTCCCAGTCCAGTTCCAGTCCAGTTCCGGTGTTTTATACACCTCCGTTCAAGTCCAGTTCCGGCTTGGAACAAGTTCCGTGCCGTTCCCGTTTCCTGAGTGGACCTTCCGGTCCAGTTACCAGTCCAGTTCCGATCCAGTTTCCAGTCCAGTTCCAGTCCAGTTCCAGTCCAGTTCCGGTGTTTTAGACACCTCCGTTCAAGTCCAGTTCCGGCTTGGAACAGTTCCGTGTTTCTTCAAGTCCAGCTCCGGCTTGGAGCAGTCCTCAGTTGGACGCTATCCTGTGTTAACTAACTAACCTGTTTTGCTCCCGTGTACAGCTTTGGGACCACCCCAACGCTTAATAAAGTTCCACTTTCTGTAATCTGTCTCCTGGTCGTTGCACTTGGGTTCGTCCCGTATCAGGATCGTAACAGATTGTCCAGATTCCTCAGAGTCTTTCTGAAGATCAGGTGTAGCTGTAATTTATTCAAATAAATAATTAGCCGAGGTCAAGCGAGTCTAGTTAAAATATTTTAAATATTAACCTTATTTTAGTTAAAAGATTAAGTTGTACCTAGTACATAGGCATATCTAATTTGCTGTTTTAGATGAAAGGAAATTACTACAGTATATTTTTGTATTTATGTTACCTTATAAAATGTGCTTTTTGAAAAAAAAAACATATAAATAAATGTGTTCACATTGTGGTAAACCAACGTCATGTTTGTTGACATTTCTTAAAATCCATGGTTTTCTCCCCAACAATGGGTGCAAAGTATTTGCAGTGACCCTTGAAATAGACCAAAGACTTTTATTCTTAACAGTATACATTCCCAGAATTACCTCAAAATTCTCCATAAAATTGGAATTTCCCTGGAACTTTACAACCCTACAAGTAATATTTTAATTACTTTTATCACAACACTTCAATAAAAGTAAAAATGGCAAGATCTTGCTGAGTTTGAATCCTGGACCATGTGATATTAAAGTGAAGAAACTAAAAATTAAACAGTATTCTTGAAGAATAATTGGATCGTATACACACGTACAGTTATGGAGGTATAATGTCACTGTACATGCTGTTTTGAAATTACTAGAAACATATTTCTGGTTTTACACTACAAGCACTGAATGTCCTGATATCAGCCAGGGGATTAGAAACTTCTATAAATATCTCCAATATCCTTCATTGCACAGAAAACTCTCTGAGCCAATCAAAAAAAAAAACACTAAAACAAATGACATTAAAAAAACACAAAAAGTGAGAG
The DNA here is from genome assembly GCA_029718625.1 of Synaphobranchus kaupii. NCBI lineage: Eukaryota > Metazoa > Chordata > Actinopteri > Anguilliformes > Synaphobranchidae > Synaphobranchus > Synaphobranchus kaupii. The sequence goes on along the minus strand of CM056388.1, from coordinate 28,666,619 downwards.
CATTTTTACTTTTGTGTAAATGTAGTCTACTGGCCTGCTGAGCTTTCATCTTCAGAGTAATGTTTGTATGAACATTCATTATTTGGACCTTGCCACCTGAAATCCATAGTTGATCACAATAGTGCCACCTGGTGGCCTGGTGTTGCACAGTCCAAATGGAAGCACTCACGTGCCCCCATGTATGTTTACGCTCACAGTTACCGACAGCAGTGGTTTGTCTGCGTTGCTCCTGATTTGATTACAGCTGCAGAACGGCGTTGGGCGGGTGGGGGGGGGGGGGGGGGGGGGGTGACTCTGGGGGCTGCTGCAGCTTCATGAGCCCCACACTGCCCCCGTAGCTCTGAGGGCTTGTTCCTGTAGATTGAAGCAGGGAGCAGCGGCAGCTGGCCAACAGCCAGCTTTAGGACAAACCCCCCACCACCACCACCCCCCTTCCCCTGCCCCCCCGCAAACTCAGTCGCAGTCTCCACTCCTCTTTCCTCCCAAAGACAGCAGTGCAGCCCCTCCCTCACCCCCGCCTCCGCCTCACACCAGATGCACTATCAGACGCCGTGCCCATGCCCCACATCCTCAGAGTGGCAGCAGGCAAAATCTCAGGTGACAGTCACCTGGAAGCGCTTAGCCCACAACAGCTGCAGCCCCTTGATTACCTCGGCCGCCGCGGCTGCCGCCGTATCAATTGCCTGTCAATTCCGCTTAGCTTTGATCGCCACTGACTCAGCCAGGGAAACCCACGGAGGGAGCGGGAGGCAGGGGGCGGGGGGGAGGGCAGGTGCAGGGGCCAGGAGGGGGGGGGGGGGGGGTAAGTAGGAGGGGTGCACACCAATAGTTTAAATTAATTGCTACATAAGGAAAAATTGAGAGATAATTATTCATGATTTCCTGACATCACTGGAGGGTAGATGACCTCATTAACTTGCAGCTTGTACACAATTCAATTACTAAGATATGGAAAATAAATTTTTAATTACCTTCGGTGGCCAGGACCCCTTTTCATCTCTATTTGGGTCCTCATTTTCCGTGCGTGCACTTTTCTTCTCGGCCCCTCTTTAGAGAAAGCGCTTCCCCCTTGTGATGGGTAAAGTACAAAAAATGAGAGAGAGAAAGAGGGGGATTGTCTTCACTCAAAGGGCCCTGATTGGCGGCAGGCCACTCAACATGCGCTTTTAACTACATTAATCTTGTCTCTCTCCCTGCTGTCAGCTAAAACAGCTATTCCCTTGCACCACATTGTGCTGCGTGATTCCTACTTTATCTCAGTGGCACAGCAGAGCAGCACAAAGTAGAGCAGAGTGGAGTGGATCAGAGTGGAGAAGAATGGAGTGGAGTAGAGGGGAGAGGAGTGGCATAGATTAGAGTAGAGTGGTGTGGAGTAGACTGGAGTAGAGTGGAACGAAATGGAGCAGAGTGGAGTGGGGGCAGAGTGGAGTGGAGTAGAGCAGAGTGGAGTGGATCAGAGTGGAGCAGGGACAGAGCGGAGTAGAGTGGTGTGGAGTGGAGTAGAGTATTGCGGAGTGGAGTAGAGTATTGCAGAGTGGAGTGGAGAGGAAAGGAATGGAGCCCAGCGGAGTGGAGTAGATAGAATGGAGTTGAGTAGAACATAGCAGAGTGGAGTGGAGTAGAGGGGTTCAGAGTGGAGCAGAGTAGAGCAGAGTGGAGTGGGAGTGGAGCAGAGTAGAGTAGAGCACAGTAGAGTGGACTAGAGGAAAGTGGAGTGGGGGCAGAGTAGATTGGGGTAGAGGGGAGTAGATTAGAGTGGAGCATAGTAGAGCAGAGTGGTGCGGATCAGAGCAGGGTGGAGTGGTTCAGAGTGGGGTCGAGTGGAGCGGAGTGGAGTAGAATGGAGTAGAGTGGATGGGAGTAGAGTAGAGTGGAGTGGATCCGAGTGGAGTGGAATGGCATGGAGCACAGCGGAGTGGAGCAGAGTGGAATGGAGTGCAGAGGACTGGAGTAGAACAGGGTGGATCAGAGTAAGGTGGAGGCAGAGTGTTGTGGAGCAGAGTGGAGTGGGGGCAGAGTGCAATAGAGTGGAATGAAGTAGAGTAGAGCAGATTAAGAGTGGAGTGGAGTAGAGTGACACAGACCTCCAAATATGTATTTCACAGAGAAGCCTATGCATCCCTCAGTCACTCTCATCCAACTCTCATTTTCAGAGAATACTTTACTACAGCAAAAAAGGTGCGACCCACTTCAAGCACCGCTCTCTCTCGCCGTTTCTGCAGCTCATCTACTGGGTCTACAAGAAACTTGTGCTCTTGGAACCAAGGCTTGTGCTGATTGGTTTGTATAATAAATGCTGAACCTGAATTCTGGTTAAAAACCTAAATTACATCAGTATATCCACCTGTACAAATTGATACCATGTAAAAAAAAAATTTAAAAAAAGTAAAATTGTTTTAGTCGCTATAAAAATGTCTGCTAAATGCCAGTTACATAATGTAACGCAAACATATAAGGGTTTGTTTGAGGAGAAATGAGCAATGGGACTGACTCATCTCCTTGCCAAAAACCATGCAGGTCCCCCTCCTATAAGTAGGCAGGTACACCGATGTACATTTCGGTCATAATTTAAAGGGAAAATGTACCCATGTTTTCTTGTGGAAACTTCTCGGCCTGGCAGGGCTGTGAGTTTGCATAATAGCTGACATGTACAACTGTAGCTGTCAGTGTAACACTGAGCTTCCCTGACAAGGGAATTCAGACCGTTTCCCTGGCGCATTATTGAATTTATTAGACTGCATGTCTGCGTTTGTCATTTGTTTAATAACATCAATCGGGGTTAATCTGAAGGTCTCAATAAGTTGATTCAGCCCATCCCCGGTGGATAATGTGTCTGCAGGTATTAAAACAAGGATTGCCTCTAAATATAGCTGCTGTTATGTCTCCTCGGTTGGGACGAATAATCTACTTGCGCTGTAAATACTTTGAGTTTGGGGTGGAATGCAATTTGTTTTTAGTGTAAAATATCAGCAATTTATCTTTTTGAGTAAATGTACCAATACAAAAGTCATATGTAAACCTATCGGCAGTTTTCTTTTTTGCAGACAGCTTAATGTAAATACACATACCATTTGTTTTGCCCATTGAAAAGTAGTTAGGAATGAGTTTCTAATTATTAAAACAATATCGAGCTTAGCGTTAGTTCAGGCAGGTCATGAAAGTGAAGCCTGGCTGAATCAGCTGATGGCTCAGCTGTGTAGTGATGATTCACTTGATATCCTTTTATACAGAGTCATGATGGCATCACCTGTTTACCACAGAAGTTGTTTGAGAGAATGGCAAGAATGTGCAAGGCCGTTATCAAGGCAAGAGTGGCTACTTTGAAGAATCTAAAATATATTACTTTTTTTTATTTGTTTAACACTTTTTTGGTCTTTGCATAATTTAATTTGTGTTATCTCATAGTTTTGATGTCTTTACTATTCCAAAATGTGGAAAACAGTAAAAATAACGGAAAAAAACCTTCTATGAGTAGGTGCGTCCAAACTTTTGACTGGTACTGTATTAGTCCCCCCCCCCCCCCCATTTTAAGTCATCATATCTAATATTTGGTTGCATATTCTTTGCATGCTATGACTTGCTGATGTTTGTGACCCAACAACATCAAAAGACTCTTGATACCTTATTTTCAGGTACTCTTACAAGCAATACTATAACCTCTCTGCATTTGAATGGATCTCTATGGGAATTAGGGGGTGAGACAAGATTAAGCTGTAATTTACACGGGAATATTCTGGAACACATGGTTGGCTAAATGGCTATAAGTCATCAAGGGTCTGAGGTTTGCAATCAGATATTAAACATGATGACTTTATTTAAATTTCTGTTAATTTTGGGGGGGACTATGTCAAAAATGGGGGTACTATGTAGAAAAATGGCTACAATTGCTACACGGTTCACCCCATATGTATGTACAAACCCTCAAATTAAAGCTGAAAGTCTGCGCTTTAACCTCATAGTCACTGTTCCATTACAAATCCAATGTGCAATGTACAGTCAAGCTGGAAATTCTGCACACCCCTTTCACCTTCTCCACGTTTTATTACGTTACAGACATATTATACAATAGAATGAGTTCATTTTTTGTCTCAAAATTCTACACAAAATAGCCCATAATGACAAAGTGAAAACAGGTTTTTAGACATTTGTGCTAATTTATTAAAAATCTAAATGTAAAATATCATATGTACACAAGTGTGTACATATTGATATGACACCCAAAAGTGAGCTGAGGTGCATTTTGTTTCCACTGATACTGCTTGAGATGTTTCTACAACTTAATTGGAGTCCACCTGTGATAAATTCAATTGATTGGACATGATTGGGGATTTCCAACACCTGCCTATATAAGGTACCACATTTGACAGTGCATGTCAGAGCAAACTCCAAGCCATGGGGTCAAAGGGATTATCTGCAGACCTCAGAAACAGGATTGTGTCAAGGCATAGATCTGGAGAAGGGTACGGAAAAATCTCTGCAGCTTTACAGGTCCCAAAGAGCACAGTGGCCACCATCATTCGTAAATAGAAGAAGTTTGGAACCACCAAGAATCTTCCTAGACCTGGCCACCCGGCCAAACTGAGCAATCGGGGAAGACGGGCCTTGGCCAGGGAGGTGAACAGGAACCCGAGGGTCACTCTGACAGAGCTCCAGCGTATCCTTGTGGAGATGGGAGAACCTTTCAGAAGATCAACCATCCAGGCAGCACTCAACCAATCAGGCCTTTATGGTAGAGTGGCCAGACGGAAGCCCCTCCTTAGTAAAAGGCATATCACAGCCCGCTTGGAGTTTGCCAAAAGGCACCTAGAGGACTCTCAAACCATGAGAATCAAGATTCTCTGGTCTGATGAAACCAAAATTGAACTTTTTGGCCTGAATATCAAGCGTCACATCTGGAGGAAACCAGGCACCGCTCATCACCTGGCTAATGCCATCCCTACAGTGAAGCATGGCGGTAGCAGCATCATGATGTGGGGATGTTTTTCAGCAGCGGGAACGGGGCGACTAGTCCTGATAGAGGGAAAGATGAATGCAGCTAAGTACACCGAGATCCTTGAAGAAAACCTGCTCCAGAGTGCTCTGGACCTCAGACTGGGGCGAAGGTTTACCTTCCAACATGACAACGACCCAAAGCACACAGCCAAGAGAACAAAGGAGTGGCTTCGGAGAAAGTCTGTGCATGTCCATGAGTGGCCCAGACCTGAATCCAATTGAACATCTGTGGAAAGAGCTAAAAATGGCTGTGTACCGACGCTCCCCATCCAACCTGATGGAGCTTGCAAGGATATGCCAAGAGGAATGGGCAAAAATGTCCAGAAACAAGTGTGCCATGCTTGTAGCTTCTTTCCCAAGACGCCTTGAAGCTCTAATCACTGCCAAAGGTGCAGCAACCAAGTATTAGGCTAAGGGTGTGTACAGATATGTAACCCCTAAATAACCTATTTTTGTCAGTAAAATAAAATTGCATATTTTCTAAAAACCTTTTTTCACTTCGTCATTATTGGCTATTGTGTGTAGATGTTTGAGGCAAAAAATTAACTCAATCTATTGTAGTATAAGTCTGTAACGTAATAAAACGTGGAGAAGGTGAAAGGGGTGTGCAGACTTTCCGGCTTGACTGTAGTGTAGCTGGCTAGCTATAACAAAAGACATTGCCTGGCAGTGACCAACTGATTTCAAGTTGCAGGGATCTCGGTTTTAAATTGTAGGCAGGTAAACAAAACAAGCACGTCGATCAGATGAAATCCGAAAACACTTTCTCAGCGCCAGGGAAATGTGATTTTGTGACCTGATGCAGCCGACACCTGATTTCTAGCTACCTTTTTGCATAACACTTAGCAAGCAAAGCATTTACAACTTCCCTGGGGCTTCTGCCCCTTTCCCCCACTTGAAACAACAAAATGGGAGTACATCGCTAGACGGTTTTGAAATACGGTAGAAACCCGGGAAAAACAGGAGAGTTGGCAGGTATAGTGTATTTTGCATTTTTGGTTCATTGTTGAATACGGTATTATGGATCAGATACACCCCTAGTGGCTATGTTGCCAGTTAACAAGCTAACGTTGGCTAGCTATTTCAGCATATATAGTGAATGACCTGGCTAAAACATCTCACTGAATACACAATTTAAACTGCCTATTTACAGCTTAAATAGTGAATATATTTGATAAAAAAGCTCACAAATTTTATAAAAAGATTACTTGCATGACCTTTGAGCAATTGAGCTCAGTTATATGTAGAGATCGGCAGCCTCACCAACAAGTGCCAGTTATGGGGCTCATACGCTGAACTGAATCTTCGTACATTCTACGGCATGCATGCAAATTATTTGCTCTCTAAATCTTGGAATCTGAAGCAGATAATTTTCCCAAAGCAAATTTTCCTTCTTTTGTAATTGTATGACTATAAATATATATTTTTAAAAATAATTGCATGACCTCATGACCTTCTATGATAGTTATGGTCATGTCTGTGTTATACCCTGGGCGGGACATTATTCGTGTCACCATTTCCATGGTATCAAGCTCATGATTGGCACCTACAACAGGGACCGATTAGCACTGGCTCAATTTGTTCATTACCTAATGAGGGGTGAATGAGGAGCCCCTCCTACTTGTCCACAAATGGGCACCTGTTACTTCTTGGGCATGGTAGGGCCAAATAGAAAGTCTGGCATTCAAAATCTTTCCTTGTTTCCTTTTGAATACCTTTTGAACAAGGAAACAAGACGAAGGAGGAGAGTATCCAAAACGAGAAGAAAGGAAAGTGTTTGCAAGAAATCTGACATCCTCATTCGGTCCAGCCTCATTTTACAATTACATTGAGAAGCGATGTTGAAACATAATGCGCTCTCATCTTATGTTTTGACCTGATTTTTAGAAATAGCGCTTTCCATCATGTAAATAGAACAGTGGCACAGAAAATACAATTATAGTGATTGATTTAATTTATGTTATTTGGCCTCTTATGTACCTATTTCATATTTCCCCATCACTAAAAGGTCATTTTCATGTTATCGCACATGAAAGTACTTCTGTACTTTGTGACCTATTATTGTGATTTACACATTTACAAAATGCATAATTAAGTCCATCCCGCCTTCATAATACTTATGCACCAACGTTTTTGTCACCAAAAATGTTTCCTTCTTTGGTTTATGAAACTGCTTGAACTTTTCCTGTCATTGCAGCCAATGAGCCCCTTCCATGCCACAAAAAGACAAGAGGAAAGATAAGGAAGGATGCATTTTAAAGCATTCAAATGCAGCCTTCGTCTCTCTGTACGAGTGTTGTGTCAAAGACCTTGTATCTTTAAAAATAATGATCCCGGAATTCTCAGGAACAGAAAAACACACTTCTTTTTTCCAGGCCTGAAGACAAGGCTGCAGTGTTGCTGGAACCCTGTTGTCATGTTGGACGCATTCGAAATAAGGCTTTTCCTGATCTCTGACATTCATGGTAGGCATGAGGCTTGGTGTGAGTATGGTGAGACAGGATATCTTGGTCCTAATAGGATTACATTCTGTTAACATCATGTGATAGATAAGATTAGTGTTAGAGAGCTGAGAGCGCTGGGGTCTAGGGCTGAGGGAGGGGGAGAATGGGATACCCCACCCCCACATCTCCTTCATGACATGCGCATGTGTGTGTGTCTGAGTGCACACGTGTGTGTGTGTGTGTGTGTGTGTGTGTGTGTGTGTGTGTGTGTGTGTGTGTGTGTGTGTGTGTGTGTGTGTGTGTGTGTGTGTGTGTGTGTGTGTGTGTGTGTGTGTGTGTGTGTGACTGAGAGGAGGTGGGCTTAGCCTATAGTCTTCCTCTGGAGGCCTTGTCTTTGGGCAGATAGACTGCCCTTCTGGTTCAGAGGCCTTGTTTTATCAGTGTCCAAATGCAAATATATGGCTTGCTCTGTAATCACTTTTTACATTTGCATTAATTTCTGCAATTCACACAGAGCACACAAAAATGACTATTTGACAATATTATAATTGAATGATTGTTTGTCCCTACTCGAAACAGTAAAGTGGCCGTACAGCCAAAATTAGAATTTCCTATGCTAATTACACAAAAAAAGGCATATTAATGAAACTCCTTTTCTTTTGTCTCCAGATACATTCGGAAAATACATGACATTTTCTCATCTTCCTCCCGCTGAAATCACAAAAAAAGGTGTTTGACTTACATTAGTCAGTGCAAATGCTTTTCAGCGAACAGCTTTCAAAAAGCACCTTTACTGGAGGATAAACTGCTAAATTAAACACACCTCCAGATCTGGCTGATGCTAATGAGGTAATGTGGGATCATGACATTTCTCATCTTTGGGGTGTAAAATGTAAGTCCATTTTACTTTTTAAATATAATTAGTGGATGCCCCTTCTCCGGGTAAGTTACGCTCCATACAGTTTCAGAATTTAAACATTTACACAGCTGTTTTTGGCACCGTTATCTGAAAACTCAGTCACTCAAAGTGATACCTGGAATATGATCATTTGATCCAGACCTCAGACATAGGCGTCCTCATAACCATAGGTGACACTTGAGTTATTGTTTTGTGGTATATAAAGTGAGTGATGTGTAGGAACTAGATTAATAATGTAATTATAATAATTATAATAACATAAATATCGAAATTGTGGTGTATTTACATAATTGTAGATGGTTGCTCCCTTACAAAGTCTGTGCATTAAACCCTTGAACAGAGAAGAGAGATGATATCTGGTGTAGACTGAGGCGTTTAGATTTTTACCTAATATGATGCTGATGTTAAAACTGTCAATTCTTATGCTTTTTAAATAAGATAGCGATGTTTACAAATTTGCACATACAGAAATGTTGAGTAGCCCTACTATACAGTATATACTTCTCGCTTGACTTTTGGTGTGTAGCATTTTTTCCCCCTGTTTGAAATTATAATTGAACACATTGTTTACATATCATACAAAATTACAAAATGCTTAGGCTAAAATTAGATCAAATTAATCCAACTGCTCCTCCTTTATTTTACCAGTATAAACCCAATTATATGATACTGCTGAAGTAAGACAATAGTTGTGCTAATCATGCTCTGCACACGTGCATATTAATTTCCCTGGGGATGTGAATATGAATTTTACCAACATGTTAATTCTGCGTGTTAATCAGCCACTGAAGGCCTCATGAATGGATTGACTATGTAAAACTGCTTGATATTGAATCAAGTCCTCGTGACCCTCTCCAAATTGGCTCCATTCCCCTAAAGACGGTTAAAGTTAATTAAGCACTCAATAGGTTTATAGTATTTAAATTAAAATATATTGCTCCTCATTGTGTAGTCATCAAGCAGGAGAGGCATTCACCTCCAGGCTCTGTGGTGGGCTAATGGGAATATAAAAATTCATTGCGTTAGGAGGAGTATTTGTGGTGGCGAACCTAAAACAATGTTGAAAATCAGTTATTGAAAGCGCCGCTACGTCTTCGCTTGGTTCTCCACCAGGGGGAGTAGAGCTCTGTTGAAAAGGAGGTTGTGCTCTGAGCTCTCACACTGCTGTGACCTTTCCAGACGCTTCATAAAAGATTGATGCTGGCAAGTCCCTCATGTTTCTGTCAAGTACGCACACCTTTCAAGGCTTTTCCACTTAAGTGGCACAAACTTTCCCCAGCGTGACAGATATAAATGACCTAAGAGGGGTAGTAGTCAGAAAAATATTATTTTGTCTTCCATAGTCTCATGCTTGAAATGGGAGGATAAAATGTGTGCTGGGAAAAACTGATATAGGTTCAAATGCAGTGCACCTCTTGTTTTTACCGGTTTTGATTACTTAAAGATGTAGTTAGTTTATTTGTTTATTTGACCTTGCACAACATTTTAGTTGCACCAGAGTTAGCCAAGTGGCTAATTTGTATCTGTAGGCTGCTGATCTTTGGAATTCAAGTGAAGGCTAGCGATAGCCTCCTCAGATGGTAGAACCACCTCAGTTCTAGAGGGTGAAGGCTACGGCTACCCCTTTTTCTGAAATGTTTTGTTGTGACCTTAACAACGCAATGTAAAATGGTAGGAGGACAAGTGCAATTTTGCCTGCTACAGGCACAAGTTGCATTGACCCCAACTATCCATAGATCCCCATGTTATTACTATTATTATTATTTATTATTATTATTATTATTATTATTATTATTATTATTATTATTAATAATAATAATTGATAATTAATAATATGGTACACATTATTTCAGTTTGTGTATGTTACAATTACTTATGAAACAACATGAAATAATGATGAAGAAGATTCATTATCACTCAAGCCTTGTTAGGTAACCAAAAGGAAAAAAGACTTAACATTGTATATCCAGGCAATACAATGCTGTAATGTCAGAAAAAAAGTGCAATTGTCTTCTAAAAATGTTTGACGAATCACTGGGATGCTTAATTAAATAATAGATCTTGAATTAATAGCATTTCAAAAATATCCTCAGGGAATTGGTTTGGGGTGCCAATAGGTGTCATGGTCCAGTCAGCTCTGCTCTCTTCAAACACATTTGGGAGAACGAAACAAGAAATATTAACCCACGATGCCCAAGTTTGGCAAGATGCACATGGAAACATTATGCTTGATTATGCAGCATTCAGCCAGAATTTCAATTTACATGAACCAATTTCCTTCAAAATTAAAATTGTACACCAGGGTGTACACTTAGCAAACTAGCTGTTTTTAAAAATCAATGACAAATCTCCTTAATTTTTTTACATCAATACTTTAGATGTTAATTGTTTTGTACCGTGAAAAGAAACTGCCAGTTAAAACCTATAGTCAGTCATCTGGACTGTGTACTTCTTTCCAGATGTTAGGAGGGGATTTTATTTTGCAAAGATAAATAAAATCAGCAATGCTAATTATGTATGGGCACTTACAAACAGGGAGAATTGCAACATGCAATTCCTAGATAAAAAAATATAATTGTGGTGTGTGTTAATATATTGCAGAGCAAGCCTGTAAAATAAAATTGGACTCATTCCTAACTAGTCATTTTTCACTGGCTTAGGGAAATGCAAATCAACCAGACAGGTTAATGTATTATCAAGTCTCTCCATACGTATATTATATGTATGTCTTAATAACCCCTACTTTTCTATTAACATTATTAATGTCTTAATATATAGTCTGTAATGGCATGATATCATGTATTTAATTCATCAGCCATTTTGTTTTCCATGAATTAGGAAATTCATCTGAAAACATCTTAAGATACATTCCATTTAGTCCTGACAACCTCCCCTCCTCTTAATAGGGCCTACAAAGTGGTATGTAATATACAAAAGGGAGTCCTAGCGCACGGTAGCAGTGAGTTCACATGGAAGCACTGTATTTAAAAAGAACTCGGGAATGCAAATGGGGACCCCTCTTTCTTACCCCCCCCCCCCCATTTTGGGGTCATCCCTTCAGCCAAAGGCCCTGAGGTGCAGATAGATTCCAGCAGCATCGTTCCAGACTTCCAAAAAGGAGTTGATATATTTGTTTTAAGAAACAGGCTTTTTTTCTTTGGGTTTCCTTTTTTAATTGGGGTTTTAGAAAAACACACACAACAGAAGTGTGCTTAGTGTTAGTTCTGTCTGATAGCATGGTAATATCATAATAGTATTTGGAATAAACATGGTTAGTCTAACCGACTTCGCGCACAACCACACATACATATACGCAAGCAGACACACACAATCATCCACTCATGCCATCTCTCTGTCTGTCTCTTTCCCCCCTTTCTCCTTATCTCTCTCAGAAACATGTTTTATTAGTGTGGTGTAGGCTGTGGTTTGTGGTGAACCATGCTGGAGTGGATGATGTAACATGTGGCCTCCAGACTAGGGCATGATGGGAAGAAGGGCATCACAGAGGAGACGTCTGCCTGCACTGCCTTTGACCTCATGATACTCCAGCAGTGTGTGTGTGTGATCTGGAGAAACGCTGACAATATGGAGGAGTCTGGACTTGTCAGAATTCCTTTATTAGCCACAGAGACTAACAGGAAATTAGACATTACACCACTCCAAGATATTATCCAAAAGGCTGTTGTCTTCATTGCTAAAATCAATTACATTAAAGCAACAACAATGGGACAAAAAAAGTTGGTTCATTATTTTAACACATTCATTGTACAAGCTAATTAATGACATCAACTGTGTTGCTTTTGAGATGAATCAATCGGTTGAATAGATCTACAGTAGCACTCCAAAAGTGTTAGGACAGTGACACATTTTTTGTTGTTTTGGATCTGTACTCCAGCACATTGTAGTTGTAATGTAATGTAATGGAACAGTGGCTATGAAGTGCACACTTTCAGCTTTAATTTGTTTTTACATCCATATCGGGTGAACCGTGTAGCAATTGTAGCCATTTTACAATTCCCCCCCCCACCCCCCACCCCCCCACCACCAATTTTAGGGGATCAAGAGAATATTTCATATTTGGTTGCATATCCTTTGTATGCCATGACTTCCTGATGTTTGTAACCCAACGTCATCAAAAGACTCTTGATATCTTATTTTCAGGTATTCTGCAAGCTATGGGAAGCTTTATGTATAAAGCTATACATTATGCTGAAACCAAAATGTATAATAATACCCTTTAATATAAGCTGAGAAAAAAGTTACATAATTATTAACTATATGTAGGTAAACTACATGTTGTTAATAAGTAATTAGCTATAATTACAATTATAATAATTATACAAACCCCAATTCCAAAAAAGTTGGGACAGTATGTAAAATGCACATAAAAGCGAGCAATGATTTGTAAATTCTCTTTTACATATATTTAATTGAAAACAGTACAAACTAGATTAACAATTCCTAAAGAAATTGTAGGTGGGGTTGCTTCACAAATATCAATGGCTGGAAATGGCATAGAAAGATGGTAATATGGTACAGGAGTGAGGTGGAAAATAAAATGTGGAAATGGTATGAACTGTTAATGCGGTATAAAGAGGATCTAGTGAAGGTGAAAGTGTTAAAATATGGTGATGTAGCCTATTTTGTGGTAAGTAGTCTAAAGAACCTGGAAGTGATACAAAGAAGTAATGTATTGTGATAAAGCACAACAAAAGGTAATGTCAAATCATCTGGGATAGTAATTGTTGGGTCATAACAGTGTTGTTGAGGAATTTACTGCATCCTGTGTACTAGCATATTGCTTACTGTAGTCTACACTGCAGTGACATGAAGTATGCAAAATATCCTCCATATAAACCTGGACATAAGTAGCCTAGGCTATATCTGTCACGGTTTTTACCCTGTTTCCCTATGCGGTCGTTTTCCTTAGTGGCCACGCGAGGGCGCTGCCTTTTGGTAGATGCTATGCTCCGCCCTGCTGAGATTGCGGAGCTTCTGTTAGGTCCACACCTGTGCGTGGTCACTGAGAGCTATTAAGCCTCCCGTTTCCTTTGTTTCGGGGCTTTGAGATTGTTTGTTTGTTGTTTGTGCTGTGGGTGTGCTGTTTGGCATTATTTGTGCTGTTTTTGTGTGCGGTTCATTTAAGCCAGTATGTTTGTTCTAGTGTTTTAAGGAGACCGTTTTGTTCCATTGTGCATCTGTTGTGCTTTATTGGAGTTTTGCGGGACTTGCCTTTGTGCTTTGAGCTGTCAGGTTTAATTCCTGTTTTGTGTGCTCATTTCAGTCTCCGCTTTTTGGTCTGTCCTTTGTAGTTTGCCTAGATCATTTGCCAATTGCTGTCTCTTTCACCTCTCTCTATCTGCTGTCTTCTCTGAAAGCAAGAGGAGTTTGTTTCATTGAGAGACAGGGCGTTTTTTCATACTGACTTTAGGCTCTATTTATTCTTAGAGGCAGGGCTCGTATTTTCTATTGAGCTTGCGCTAGTCAGATAGCCGGTAATTCCGGTGCAGATGTCCTTTCGTCCCTGTGTGCCTTTATCCGTATATGGAGTTTGACGATTTTGTTCGGAACTGTAGTTCTGTTTCGTCTGTCGGTGCATGTCTTCCTGTGGGAAGATTGGGCGATGTTGTGGACATGTTTGCGTTTGACTGCGAGTCAGAGAGTAGCCTTGGAACGTTAGATCTCTGTTCCTTTCACCTCCTGCATTCTAATTCACATTAGTTTTCAGTGTTTGTTGGTTATATGTTTTATGTGTGCCTTTTATGCTACTCGCCTATTCTTGCGCCTCATTTCTGAGGCAGGGCGTTTATTATTGCTGGCCTTTTATTTACTTAGCACGTGAAGTATGGGGTAGCAGTTCTTTGTTCCCTTTCGCCTTGTTGGGTTTTCTTGTTGTTAAACCAGGCGTTTGTGCTTTTACTTTTTGGTGTGTAACAGTGAGCCGGTCTGTAGCTGTGGCGTGTGTGTGTTCCCTGTCTTGTCTCCTCCCTTATCTGCAGGGTTTCCCGCCTTAGTGGCCCTAGGGCTTAAAGAATCCCCTTGCTGCGTTTGGCTCCTCCTACCTCACACGTCACGCCCCATTACAATATCAGTTTCCTTTACACACTTTGGCTACATCATCTGGGGATATTGAGAACACTCAATTTGGCCGTGCAGGTAAGGCTAGCCTAATTTAACAGCTTTTCAACAAAAAAAAAAGTATACTCAACTGGCATACTCAAATAGTAGTGTGTGCTGATTCGGACTATTCGGACACAGTTGTAGTTGTGTTTGTAGAAAAAATATGGGTTCATACAATTTATGCCTAGGTTTTAACCAAATGCTCATCTACTGATTTCTCCACTTTATTAAACAAATCTGATTCCGATTACAGATCTCACCATTTTGTGAAGTCCAAACCACATGTCCTGTGCTGAATTCAGCATTCTATTCAGCCTACCTAGCATGCAGGTATGTAAAGCAATAATTAAACATAGGCTATCGTTTGCTAATAGTAACTTAGTTTAACGTTGTTGACTCGCATAAACTTGAGATTATAACCCAATCACGTGTAGCGGATAGTTTATTTGCTGTAGCTATAATCGATTGCATTTTGCTAACGTAGTCTACTGGCACCGGTCACCTTGGCATTTTCATGCAGAGTGAAAGGTTTGTTTTTCCTGGTAGCTTAACCACATTAGCCTAGCTAGCTGGCTTATGCTTTTGTCATGTTTTGTTAGAAGTTGTCTGTGTTAACGTTATTAAGACATAAATCAGAATTTGTTGAATAATGTTGAATGGAGTGATTAGTAGGCTAGATGAGCATTTAGCTAAAACATAGGCAAAAATTTCAACAGCGCTAAAAATGTTTTGTTAACAATTCAATTGTAGCCTATTTTGTAACTTAGACAACATAACGTTACGTGACAGCATTTGGATTTGGATCAGAGACGGGAAGCATATGCTATGTTTCATTCGTTTCACCTGAAAAGAGCCTCTCAACTGAAAGGGGCCTCGCCTCAATCATAAACTGAAAAAGTATATAATTAAAAAAATTAAAATCAGTGAATAAAAGAACCACCGATCCTGTAGTTTTCCCATTCAGCCACTGTAGGCGCTGTTCCTTACTCAAGCTATTTCAGTGCTTTTGCTTATAATCTAGTCTATGGATCTGCAGATACCACAGAACTGTGGCAGATGCTCGTGACTATTTCTGACGAAGGGGCCAAGACTGGGCTTTCGTTCTGAAGCTCACTTCCTGGTGCTGTCGCTCACTAGCGCCACTGCGGTTGGGCTCCAGTATAGGTCTTTCCCCATGTAAGTCAATGGCAGCAATGTGGTCAAAATACTCAGTCAATAAATTTTTACACAAAAAAATGTAATTGCAATAGGTGCCTTTCCTTCATCTAATGCCTGTGCATGTGCTGATTTTTTTAAATATTGTATTGTGTCATTTGGACAGGGTATTAACATTTGTTCAGGACCAATCAGAGGGACAGGTTGAGTCCTGGGATCACTGGCATAGATAGGTTCTATATGGTTCTCACTGCCAGGACCAATCAGAGGGACAGGTTGAGTCCTCTTCGGCTCCACGGAGCAGGCGCAGTTTGTACAAACGGGCGGCGAAAAAGACTTCCGAGCTTCAATTCAGTTTTTACGAGGCCGTGGAAAGGCAATGGGTGACGTCACAGTGGCTTTGTCCATATTTTTATACAGTCTATGTTTCTGACCCACATCAAAACACTTGCTGATAGCTACGATGTCAGAATGATCACATACAGTACATTCATAATACAACAGAACAGTTATGTGCATAATTCGGATAAAATACGTAGCCCAATGTATTTATATACCTTAAAAAGTAACGTTACGTGTGTTTTTACATAACAGCATCGTAGGCTATTAGTAGCCACGAGTGCGATAGCGCTGTGGAAACATCAACGTCGCTGGGCAGCGGCAAAATGGACTAAGAGAATCTCTTCAACATTCAACAGAAACCAGTTGTAGAATCATTACGAGGTAGGATATTTGGTTCCTTAATGTGTTTATCAGAGATTTGTAGAAAAAAATGTTAACGCTACATTGGGTAGGCGTAGCCTACGCAAAGGAAAATACACCGAATGTTTATTTGTAACAGTTTCAACTTTTTAATAATAGCCTAGAGGCTAGCCTATATTGGAACAAACGTTTTTGTAGTGTGTAGAAACGGTACATTTTATGCATGTTATTGTCTGACTGTGGCAAGATGGTTGTAAACGGGTTTAGGCTATTTAATCATGCAGTGCAACTTGAGAGGTTGATGTATGCACAAGCGGCGACTCTGCAGCAATCCTGCATTGGAATTTGTTTACAATTTCAGAGAAATATGAATAGGCTACTATAATTGGGACATTGACGACTAGGCTAGCACCGTAGATAAGGCCAATAACCTGCGTGTTCATGGCGAATGATGCAGCATTTGTTGTAGTTATAGTCCAATGGCAATGATTATTATTTTTGAAAGCTAAAGTGAGTATGATCATTTCAGTTGCAGACGGAAGTAGGCTACGTCGTTAGCTATGGAATTTCTCCTCGGCATTTTTCCAAGGTTGTTGACAGAACGTTAAGTGATTCAAAATCATTCTCACCGTGAGCTAGCCTACTGCACGTGCCCATTGACCCCCATTCATTTGGCGATAAAATGTCAAATATCTGAAAAAGTGTATAAGCTATAAAGGTCAAAAGTAATAGCAACCTGGAGGGGGTATACAGGTATAATATGAGGTATGAATGGTGTCGATGGTGTGAACGGTGTAGGAGGAGTTTTGAAAAATCGGCGGAAGAATAACAACGGTCAGTCTGAGCGATAACAGTAAGTGTGGTTTTTCAACCACACCTAATAAAAGATATTTAATGTTTAACTTATCAACTTTATTTATTTTTGTAAATATACGTTAATTCCGAATTTGATGCCTGCAACACGTTCCAAAAAAGATGGGACAGGGGCAAAAAAAAAAAGACTGGGAAGTTCAAAAAACATGTTTGGAACATTCCACAGGAAACAGTTGATACTATCATGACTGGGTATAAAAGGATATCAAAAGACTCTTGGGCTGTGTTCGGAATGGCTCACTCATTCACTTCCTCCCTATACACTACTTAGGGAATCTACATAGAGCACTAGATAGGAATTCACTGGTGAAAGGAGGAGACGATTTCGGACACTACCGTTTTTGAGCAGGTTACTTAGCAATGCGCAACGCTTGCGTGACAGCGGTCACCGGCTTGGTGAGAAAGCATGCAAGAAACGGTAAAAAAGTTTTCTTTTTTAATTTTGAACAAGGGTTTTGTTGTCTCATTGTAGGTAGATAGGTAAGTTAGGTAACTAGGTAGCTAGCTAGCTAATTAACTTGCATTTTCCATTAAACAGTAATAATTGTTAAATTAAAAAAAGTTAGCTAATATATATATTTAATCTATCGCGTTTATTTATATTTCGGTTATAAAGCCGATTAAACTGATTTAATATAGGCTACAAGATGAAACTTGCATTTATATTTACATTTGTAGACCAGCGCAGGCTCAGCCGTCGCCATCTTGACAAAAAAATGTCTCCGGTCATGTAGTGTACATCGTTTGTACCCATCGTTTGGACTATTTAAATTGACATTTTGAATTTTGGACACCCTACTAAATGGCCGATACCCTAAATAGTGCACTATATAGTGAATAGGGAGCGATTCCGAACACAGCCTTGGGGCTCTATCTTGGCGATCTTAAGTGCATTTAGGGCGTGTCCAAGTCCAGTTTTGCTATTTTAACGGCGTGTTTTTTTGGGCGCTAAGCAACGTGCAAATGGGCTGAAACTAGTCTCTTCATTAATTATAGGTGTGTCTTGGGCATGAAATGCAATAAACCAATCAAAATGTAATATCTCATTCCCTTTAAAAGCCTGCTTTTCCACCTTGGCGGATTGCTTATATGATGGCGAAACAGACATGCTCGTGCGTGTTTAGTGCGATCAAGGAATAGGCTTTATCAATAGTATCATAGTAGCCTATGATCAATATTATTCGGACTAACCATTATGAGTTCCCAGTAATTCCTGACAGTGCTGTTTACAAAATATATGCGGTTAAATTTCGTTAAAAGCACCTGCAACAGCTGAGAATAAGCTACCATTGGCTTCCGTCTCACCTTAGAAAACGCCATATTAGCCTGCTTGTTTAACAAATTTTGTTAATAACATAAATAATGTTATTTTGCCTTAATGATGACACTAAATACAATAAAGCTGTCAGGTTGGCAACCCATATGTTCACGCATATTTCCCCTTGTTTTATAATGTCCTGTTTATGGAAATGTGACCAACCTGTTTTACTCGTAGCGTAATGCTTTAAAACAATCCACTTTCCCAGAAAGACTGTGAAACGTGTGATTTACAGCAGGAGAAACAGACCTGCTCCTGCAGAGAATGGCATTAAAATTAATTGTGAATTAATTGTGTAACATGCTGCAAATTTGTTTTCGTTTGTAATTAGATGCTTAGTTCTCTTTAAAATCATTTTGTTCAGTTATGGAATAACAGGTGAAATGTCCGTATTGCAGTGCACGAGTTTTCCATTGAATGCAATTCGCGCATTAGGCTTGATATAGGTGTTATCAGCAAACGGAAAGCCATTTTTAATGGATAGCCATTGTCCCGTAACAGAAGATTGTCCCCCCAGAAGATTACAGGAATTATTGGCAAATATAGGCTAAGTCATAGATTGATCCAGGATAATTGCAAATAGTATATAGCCTACATGTAACCTTACACGTACCATCGCACATTGCCTGGATGTTGATGGAGTGGCCTGAAAGCAATTTAATTCTGCAGTCCCCTTCGCTGAGGGACAGGTAGCTATGTGGTATTTGAACTATGGACCCTTTTATTATTTAATAATAATATTTCACATTGTAATCTTGATATTTTTAGTCATGCTTGTGTGTGCCCCTGTGTGTAACAGACAGGAGGGTGTACGCACGTTGTGCACACGCCTATGTAGACACACTTATATGCGCCGTTAAAATAACATGTAAACAACTGCGACATGACTTTAGACCAGGTTTGTGGTGGTTTTAACGCAAGCGCTTTCTGCTGGCTCAAGATAGCAATACGGCAAAAATAATCCTGGCCACTCCTCATCTTAAGACCAACACGCCCAGTTCACTTGTAATGGGCGCAAGAATACATGGTATTTAAACGACGTGAACGCAAGGCGTTATAATGAACCATGTGCTGGGTGTAAGATAGCAAAGACACTTGCGTTTGGGTTAGCGCCGGGTGTAAGATAGGACCCTTTATATCTTATTTTCAGGAGCTCTTACAAGCGATACTATAACCTCTCTGCATTTGAACGGCTCTCTATGGGAAGCTTCGCTGACATTTTCTTTCGAATACAACAAAAACAACACGTGAACTGAGATGACAGCGCAAGGGTGGGAAGCAGGGTTGCCAGCCAAATGGCGACTCAAAACTAGCCCAAAATATAGTTTTAACTCAAACAAACGTATTTTTAATAAAAATCATCATATTTTTACTTTTTAAAATAAGTGTGTGCTTTGCAACTTTCCATTTTTACCTGTGACTGCACTTTCAAAATATCCCAATTTAGCTCTAAAACCGCAGACAGGTCAACACTGGTGGGACGCCTTATGACCTGCTTACAACACTTCCACAGTATAGAGAATGCTGGAGAATAGTATGGCGGTTATTTTTCGCGGACTGCTAAACAGTGCAGATGAAACGGCACACTTTTGCCAGTGCACTGTACGCAGGAGATGGGATCATTTAACAGAATTGGTGGGCAAACCTCTTCATTGGTGTATGTTGGGTAACTGTGTTTATGTGTTATGTTTGCAAATTATTTTGAATAAACCAATTCTATAATACACACATTGGGCCTCATTCATGAAACGTGAGCAGAACGAATTTGTACGTAAATCGTTCATATTAGCAAATTCTGCCGCATTTTGGCATTCATCAACGTTTTTGTATCTGAGATTTGTTCGCATGTACTAACAAATTTTACACATGCTCGGGACCACACGTACCCCGTTCATAAATTCAGAATGCCGGTAAATGTAGCTTCTGAGTGATAATTAAGCCTCCCCCATAGGGGATGGCTTATACCAGTTGTTGGGTTTCTTTCTACATTGATTTCCTGCAAGAATTATATGCGTCATCAAACTCCATGTCCACCCACTAGTCCAAAACCACTCTCAAATAAAAATGTTTTTTCTTCTGGCCGGTTAATTTTGTAGCAGCGGAATCTCAGAAACTTTCAACATGGATTTCAACTTAACAGCCTAGCAGAATTTACCCATCTCAGTGTCCCAACATATCTACATATTTACAAGGCATAGTTTTCCTGTGGTGAGTCATGGTCTGCAATATAAAAGGGACTTGTATTGAAATTGGAATTGCAGTGCATTGGGAAGAAAAACAAACCAAGGCAGTGGAAGGTCAGGCGGGGGGAGGCTTTTTTGGAATTTCTAGTTAGAATATTATTTTTATTTTCTGTTAAATTCACAAAACTAAATGTGGCAAACACTTTAGATCACGCTTATTAAGACCCACAACGTAGGCTAATGAATGCTCCCAGTAGCCTACTATTTTTTCTAAATTGCAAAAAAAATGTATTTACATGACCTTACATAGGCTCTGCCAATTAAAACACACATTTAACCAATGAACGAAATTTGCTTTAAAGTGGCTTACATGTCTGTAGCCAGGGTTGCAATTGTGGTCAACAGCTTAATCCAGCTAATGCCAGTGTACATCCAGTTCCCCTACAAGATGCAAAGCCAGGTGGAGGTAAAGCGGGGTTTTTATGAAATTGCCAACCTGTCCAATGTTATCGGTGCCATAGACTGCACACCCCAGTGAACGTTTTTATGTCACCAATTTAATGTCAATTAAATTAAACTATTAAACTATTTTTTTTTCCTTGATTGAACATCTGCTAATAAAACTTCGATTTCAGTGTCGGAATAATTATTTCCTTTGCTTTTTCTGGGCCATTTTGACGAGGTATGGACCTTTAAATGGAAGTGACAGCCTCCATATAAGGCAATTCATGGGCGTGGATTTATGCTAATCACAAAATAACGTGGACGCGCTTCGTACGTGAATACGAAATAATCTGCCTTTCCCGCACGGTTTGATGAATCCGGTGTTGATTTTTCGTACCAACTCATTTCGTACATAAATGTACGCGCATATTTAGGAACGCTTCATGAATGAGGCCCATTTTGTGTTAAAATTGAGTTAATCAAGCAACCATTTTCAAGCTATCTTAGGAAAGTAAAATCCTCGTTTTCACCTTCTCAATCAATCAATAAAATTGTATGTATATAACACATTTTATAATTCTGGCAGCACTGGTTGTTAGAATCATCTGGGGTCCATAATGCTGATACCTCCTGTTCTGTGGCAACTGTTGGGCTACTCATACTAACGTTCACAAGCTAGCATTTCAGGTAAGATGATTACACCAGTTGTTGACTGACAAATACATTCTCCATAAAAACAGGTTATAGATGAAATTAATACGTCTTACCTTTTCTCTGTGAGTTTTTCTTCTTGGCTTTCTCTTCTCATATCCCAAAGTCTTTCGACACCATATCACAAGGTCCAATTGCACCGCTTGACTGATCAAGTTTAATTGTAGCTTATATTGAGTTCAGCAATCAATAACGTCCCATTTCGGTGATTAACCATGGGCTTTAGCAGCATCAAATAATGTAAATATTTGTCATAAGAAATGTTGTTTTACAACCCTGTAATATAATTGCACTTTTTATGTCTAGACAATCTTATTGCTTACCGTGCTCTGCAGCATGTCTTGAATAGAGTACTATGCACTAAAAGTGTGGGAACATTGCTGTCAATCATCATCTGTTCTTAATTAGTGGCAATTGAAGTAGATTACTGGGGATGGGCAAGATAATTGACTGACAAGACGGCTTTGTCGTCTTCTTGAAGGATGACTGAATTGCATGTGACAAAACTGCCCTAATCATGAAAAAAATTTTGTAAACTTGTCTGCAATATTATTATTATTGCATTTTTCAGCTTCAGTGGGATAATGTGCTTAAACTAGATAGCTACCATCAGAGACTGGCATGTACATTGTAGGCAACATTTGCATTCTAAATTGGTAGTGTCACCATTTTTCTAAAGCACAGACAATTATGTTTTGCATGTTTTGTTATGTGATTTTTGACAAACTAGTAGCAGTTGTTAAAAGGGTTTTTAAGCATTGTTCAAGCAGTATGCAATAATGGAATAAGGTTCAGACCTACCAATAAACCTCCCAACGGAGCCATTCAAAGTGACAGGGAGCAGTTGGTATTCTGCTGTACCATTCTCAGTATCTGCATTTCCAGATTTGTGGACTTGGAGATGGACATCACACCAAATGTGAGTTGTTGTTGCAACAAGGGTTTAGGGGCCTAGCTCATGTTAATGTGCTGGCAAAACCTCATTCACTCTCAGAAATAAAGCTACAGTGGAGTTACTTTTTGTTCTTTAAGGAACAAATTTCCCAAATGTACCCTGAAAGTACAATAATATTTAACTTGGGTACGAATACGTACCTTTTGCAAGTGAAAAAGGTACAAATGAATTATCTATTGCTGGCTAGGGGTACAATTTTATGTACCAACAGGGTACCACCCCAGTGACAAGCGTTTGTACCATTTTCGGCACTTGTTCATACCTTTTTTGTCTGAAAAATCATTATGTTGAAATGATCTGCAGGTTGAGAGTAGTGAAATCGTAGAATACATAAAATGAGATTGAAGCACTGAAAATTAATACCAAATACAAGGCTGGATTCAATCAACATTTTGTCCTTGACTCGCAATTAAATGCAAGTGTTACCTTTTTTCTTTGCAGAGTTTGGTGAGTTCAGCAATCAGGCAAATGAGCTTGCCAAACTGAAGAAAACAAGTAACACATTATTTGTGAGTCAATGTTAAGGACAAATGTTGATTGAATCCAGGCCACTGTCTCAGCACACACAGCACAGTCAAAACAATAAATAGCCAATGCATCAAAACATCCAGGGCAGTTGCAGAGAAAGTTCAACACTGATGCACTCCTAAAGAAACTGCATTTCTTTCAGCTAACACACAAGTTCCTTGAAGCAGTTAGGGTTTCTGAACCCAAGCAAGCGTGCACACTTATATTGAAAAACTCCTGCTGGACTAGAGTTCAGGATTTTACCAGTTCTGTTGTTCTCAGTTGATCAATTACAAATGATTTGCATAAGAAAAGAGCAATGCCATTGCACTGGGCGAGTTCTAAGACAGAGGTGAGTAGATGACCTCCGTCTCATATTTATAATTTCTAGTACAGATGATATACAGTGCATAATTCATTGGACAGTGACACATTTTTTTAAATTTTGGTTCTGTACTCTAGCACTTTGAGTTTTAAAGGATACAATGACAATGAGGTTGAAGTGCAGACTGTCAGCTTTAATCTAAGGGTATTTTCATCCATATCGGATGAACCGTTTAGAAATTAGAACCTTTTGTACATAGTCCCCCCCATTTTCAGGCATCAAAAAATATTGGACAGATTAACATAATAGAATAAAGTAATCATTTTTAATATTTGGTTGCATATCCTTTGCATGCCATGACTTTCTGAAGTCTGTGACCCAACAATATCAAAATGATATCTTATTTTCTGGTACTCCTACAAGCGATACTATAACCTCTCTGCATTTGAATGGATCTCTATGGGAATTGGAGGGTGGGACTAGACTTAGCTGTAAATTATGCTGGAACAGTATGGAATACATGGTTGGCGAAATGGCTGTAAGTCATCAAGGGTCTGATGTATCAAATGAGCCAGAAAACATTACTCTGCTGCCAGATATGCAGTATATATGGATTGATCACTTTAAGGTTTTTTTTCTCTTGACTCATTTTCCTATTGAACTCTATGGAAAAATAAGTCAGGAGAAATAACCCTTAAAGGGAATTTTGGACATAATGTCTCAATTACGACTTACCCATGATGTAGTTGATTGATGGAAACCATTTTCAGATAATTCCATGCTGTCCCTTCTTTTGGACATACACACGTTGCTAATGCTAGCGCAACTCTAAGCATCCACTACCAAACGCACTTAAACACTCCACAGTGCACCCAAAGCAAATAAAATACGACAACAGTCTATATGAGTGTTTATACCATCATTTTTGAAGTGAAACTATCATTGAATCCTTTACTTTGTGCTGACCTATATTCTCTGTGGAAGTACGGCGGTGGAGCGATACTTTACATTACCTACGAATGTAGTGCCGGCACTGGTCGACTACAACAACAAAGAAGAGCAACAAGTTGCAATGGCCACGTTCGCTCCGCCGCCGTACTTCCACAGAGAATATAGGTCAGCACAAAGTAAAGGATTCAACAATAGTTTGACTTCAAAAATGATGGTATAAACACTCAAAATAACCCAGATAGACTGTCGTCGTATTTTATTTGCTTTGGGTGCACTGTGGAGTGTTTAAGTGCGTTTGGTAGTGGATGCTACCGGTTACCATAGAGTTACGCTAGCATTAGCAACATGTGTATGTCCAAAAGAAGGACAGCATGGAATTAGCTGAAAATGGTTTCCATCAATCAACTACATCATGGGTAAGTCGTAATTGAGACATTATGTCCAAAATTCCGAACTATCCCTTTAAAGTGATCCATCCATATCTACTGTATATCTGGCAGCAGAGTGATGGTTTGACGTTTTATGGCATGCAAAGGATATGCAACCAAATATTGAAAATTATTTCTTTATTCCATATTATCTTAAACTGTCCAATATTTTTTGATGCCCGAAAATGGGGGGGACTATGTACTAAAGGTTCTATAATTTCTAAACGGTTCATCCGATATGGATGAAAATACCCTCAAATTAAAGCTGACCATGTGCACTTCAACCTCATTCTCATTGTATCCTTTCAAACTAAAGTGCTAGAGTACAGAACCAAAATAACAAAAAATGTGTCACTGTCCAATGAATTATGGTGCTCACTGCATCTAAACTTTTTTGTGTTGACTTTTTGTGTTGGCTACTTCCTACAGATTAAAAACAATGATATAGCAAATTATTATAAAAAAATACTTCTACCTCATGTCCTTTGTTCTAATAACCACAAAGACTGCAGGGCATGACAGTGTGGGAACATTATTCTTCAGTAGCAATTGACATATCAACATGAATGCCTGGGGAGGGTCAATGTGATGATTGTCCAACAGATGCAATCAAAGAAGACTTCTACTCACCTCATGCTCAGGGAGGACTGAAATGCAGTTGAGAACTGCTTTGGAAAAATGGTGAATGGGCAGCATTGGTATTGTGAATGGGTAGCAGGTGAGTATTATTACACAGCATGTGGCAAGTTTAAACTCGTTTGTCAGATTAGAAGATCAGTGGTGTCTGAGCAAGTGTGTTACTTTACACCTAAAAGTAAAAGAAAACAGCTTGTAAATAGATTCAAAAAAATGAAGGAATGTTCTCATTCTTATATTTATCTTAATTGTCATCTTAATTTCAATAATCAGTCATCCTGGCCTCGCTTACAACTCGCGAAGCTTCGCGTCATATTTATGTAACCAAAATGTTTGTGTACTTCTTGAAGTGTGCTCCCTAATGTACTCAGCGAAACCCCCGCAAGTAAGTGTGTCATCTGGGTGTTTGAAGTATACTGCAATTTGACTTTCTGACCCTATCTACTCACCAAGGCTACTCAACAGTGTGGAAGAGTGCTGATTTGGACACGGCCCTTGTAAATCTCTCCTTCCAACTTTTCCTTGACCCCCATGACATTTTCTGACGAGGTCAAGGAAAGGAAAAAGGAGCTATTTTTTAGACTATTCGAATGCAGCCCGTCCATTTTAGTTTTTGTTTTTAAAGCACTTAATGGGCTGGCTCCCTCTTATATTAACAACTCTTATATTTGGCTGTTCCCGGTTAAATCTCAAAGGTGACGAGGTCTGCCCCTTCCATCTCCCTTTTTAAATCAATACTTAAAGCACACCTCTTTGCCCACGCATTTTAATTGTTATAGGTTTTATTAAAATGTCTTAATTTATTCTTTAGTCTTGTATGTTTATGTATATATATTTTAATTGGATGTTGCTGTACAGCACTTTGGTCAACAGTTGCTTTTAAATGTGCTTTATAAATAAAATGTACTTACCAACAGATCCCGTGAAAGCCATTTTCTACCAGCACTGTGTAGACGTGCAACTTGAATTTCCACAAAGTAGTTCCTTCACACTTCTTCGCTGGGTCATTTGCTGAGAGATTCAGCAGCTGCGCTTGTGCCAACGGCAGCATTTTCTTTCCCTTATTACATTTTCAGGATTCTCAGCAAATGCAGGATTAATGTGACCATACGGTGAACCAAGTCGTAATTATGAAGCCCTGGTTATCAATGTGTGTAAACAGTTTAATTTTCGGCCTGCTAAAACTGCTTTGTGGTTTTTTTCCCTTTTTTCTAATTAATCAATTGACCTTGACTGTGCACCAGTGTAGTCATATACGCACAAACCCTCCTCTTCCTCACTCCCTCTCGTCCTGGTTTAAAATCAAATCCCATCAAAAAAATTATACCAATATCCTGATTACAAGAGAAGTGGACCCTGTGCAGAAGCTGCCACGTTCAATATTAATATTCAAATTAAAATATAATTTATTACATTATCTCGCTTCTCAGACTGACTCTCTCATTTTTATGGGAGCAGTTATGTGATTTACATAGGCATTCATATAAGACCTGTCTGTGGTCATTAAATTAGCCTAGCCTGAATAATTTGATATTCATCTTAAACCAAGAACCACATTTAAATATAACTGTACATCTATCCACAGAAGGGCTGCTATCTTTGTTCCTCTCCAGCTTCCCACGTTAACAGACGGGACGCATACAGACCAAAACAGTCTTGCTCTCTGGTAAATTAAGAATTCTTCTAGGGTTTTATTTTTACTACTCTAAAGATATTAAAATACCTTCATGTGGAGTAGCTATTTTGCAATATAACAGAAACACAAGTAATCTGATAACATGGTGGGTTTAATTGTAATGCCCCAGATTTCATTATTCACTTTAAATCGCTAAATAGTGTGATATTGGGCCATTCTTCAAGGAAAGCCTCCAGGGATGGAGGTGGTGAAAATTCACACTGTGCTCCAGAACTTCCCATGAAGGTTTAATGATGTTTTAAGATCAGGTGCATCTGTGCATTAGCCTTGGATACAAGCGGTTTCTGAATGGTGGTCCTGCAATAAATACCTTCATGAAGCTCACAACACTGTTTCTGTTGAGACTGGGTCACTGAGGTGTTGATTCAATTCTGAGACCATTTTTGAGGGCTTAGTTTTGGGATGTTTAGTCACTATCCTGTTAAGTGGCCGCCTATCCCTATCGGTGAGCTTCACCTTGCAACCACTGTCTGCCAATGCAGTTTGTTCATGTTTGGCATATGTTGTCAAGGTTTTGACACTGTTCCCATTGCCACATTAAATCATTTAGCTGTTTCTGTGACAGATGCACCTGCAATTTAGGCACCAACTATTCAGCCTCTTTGGAAATGTTAGTTGCCTCGTGTTGCTATGGAAACACATGTCAAGATTGTCAGACCTCATTTATTGCTAACATACTGCCAATTGGCATTCAACTTAAGATGACACCTGTGTGACTGACTTTTTATTTATGATTGTTACTTCAAAGTTAAGTCCTTTTTCACGTTGACCCCTGTAGTTTGAAATGGTGTCGAATGTGGCATATACTGAATGTGAGTGTGTGTGCTGACAAAAGTAGGCCCTTTGGTTACATTTAAAGTGAGAAACTTGTAATTAGCATGGCTACACTTAAATACACTCAATTCTCTTGACATGACCCATCTCTACAAGTAAATTCATGAAGGCTGCTACAGTTCTGTGAATCACACATCCAGCTAAATACAGTACATTTAGGAACGGACGGGTGACTCTGGTCTTTGGTCAAATCTTTTAAGCCCAAGGTGTAATGATGGTCATTTACAGACAATTTAGGGGCAATCCATCAACGTCGAACAATTGCAGGTTGACGCAGCGCAGTGTTCAACAGCTGAGGTGGGAGGCTATTTGAGGATGAGGAGGGTGTTTCTGCAGGGGTAGTTTGGCAGGTCTCTGTCTAGATTTCCAGGGTCGCTCTGTCACCAGCCCTCCCGGACTGTCCCTAGGAGTGCGCTTCTTCACATCTTAGCCTTTCCAAATTTAGCAGATCTCCTGCTGCGCTTAATTAGCCGGAAATTTTGCCACTTTGCACTGGAAGCAGTGCTTGGAGAGGAAGACTTTTCCATCACTGTAAATTCACCGCAGAGTGCTTAAGTGCTGATTTTTACATATTACAATTAACTCCGTTCTAGTGCCAAAATAACTGTGGCAAACTTATAACTAGCACAGCACTCCTGAAAGCGCTACTTATATGACAAACACATTAAATGACGGGCACGAGGCGCAGGATGCAGGAGTGAAGCTACTAAAAACAGTGCAGGTGTACCTCTTAGCCAGTATTATAGATTATTCAGCAGAGCTCATTAGTGTTGGTACCTGCCTGCACCATAAAAGTATGTCAAGTATTTACCATGAAGCTTGCTGTGTGGGTGTTGAACTAAAGAGCCTGAGAATAGCAGGGCACCAGATAACTTTTTATTTTTTTATTCTTTTCCTCCCCAATTTGGAATGCCCAATTGCGCTTGCATATAAGTACCCATTCTTGCAACCACCTCTTATTTCTGAAAGCATGTGCTCTTCTCCAAAGCATGCGATGTCACTGCCACTTCTCATCACACTGCCGATCCAGAAGTCGGGCTAACACAGACATGAGTTGGATGAAGACACCTAGGGCTATATTTTAACAATCTTAGCGTATGGTCTAAAGCGCGTGGCCCAAGTGCATTTAGGGCATGTCCAACTCCACTTTTGCGAATTAAACGGGACAATTTGAGCACAAAGTAAGTCGCAAGGTTCAAATGGGCTGATCATAGTCTCTTAATAATAGGTTTGTCTTGGGCGTAACATGCAATAAACCAATCTGAACGTGATCTCCCATTCCCTTTAAAAGCCACCTGCGTTCACACCTTGGCGGATTGCTAATATAATGGCGGATTTAGCAAGACTTGGAAAAGAGAGATTTACCTCTGATGAAACGGACCTGGTCGTGTGCGAGGTGCGCGCACCCAAGGATGAAAAAGTCCAGTCCGTTACAATTCTGAGAATAAATTGTGCAAAGTGGTGCAACTTTGTTTTTTGTTGTTTATTTTTTAAAACGTTTAATTCAGTAATGGCGTAACAGGTGAAATCAGCTGGGTTTTAATTGCTGAAAGTATGGAAACCTGCTCACTGTAATTTAAAATATGTTAAGAACGAAGTATAAGGCTAAAAATCATGTTTAAAAAAATATTTTAAATTACTTTTATTTTTAAAGTTACATTTGAATTAAGCTGTTTTTTTTAATCGTATCGAGATGTAAAAAAACTAATTTTAAAAAAACATTCACAGTGAATTCCCGGGACCGGATATGAAAAACATTTGAAAAATGCATTAATGTGATTTAAAATTTCCAAATAAATGCAATATTTTGGAGATTTTTTCCCCCCCAATCAAATAAACCAGTTTGTTTACCAGGCTACATATGAAGCAGCTTTCCTAACGGCTGATCCTTCTCACTCATGCTGCTGGTACATCTGGGCATCGGCAGTTCAGCATCACGCCTTCTAAAGTCTTGTAATGTGGCCTCATATACAGATCCTTTCCAAAAAATTAGAATATCATGGAAAAGTTGTTTTATTCCCAAAATTCCATTCAAAAAGTGAAACTTTCATAGATTATAGATTCATTACACACAAAGTGAAATATGTCTAGCCTTTATTTGTTTCATTTTTCATAATTTTGGCTTACAGCTCCAGAAAACCCCCAAAACAGTATTTCAAGAAATTAGAATAGTGTGTCGAAAATCAGCATTTACTTCAGTTATTTCAGAGAATGAATGTTTTAGACTGAGTGTCACACTATCATCTAATTTACTCAAAACACCTGCAAAGTTTATCTCAGTTTGGTTCAGTATGGGGAAGACTGCAGACTTGACAATTGGCCAGAAGACCATCATTGACACCCTCCAGAAGATGGGTAAGCCACAAAAGGTCATCGCTAAGGAGGCTGACTGTTCACAGAGTGCAGTGTCCAAGCATATCAATAGAAAGTTTAGTGGAAGGGAAAAATGTGGCAGGAGAAGGTGCACAAACAAAAGAGATGACCGTAGGCTTCAGCGGATTGTCAAGCAAAGACGATTCCAAAATTTGGCGGAGATGCAGAGGGAGTGGACTGAGGCTGGAGTCAGTGCTTCAAAAACCACCACGTACAGACGTATCCGGAACATGGGCTACAACTGTCGGATTCCTTGAGTCAAGCCACTCCACTCATTCTCTGAAATAACTGAAGTAAATGCTGATTTTCGACACACTATTCTAATTTCTTGAAATACTGTTTTGGGGGTTTTCTGGGGCTGTAAGCCAAAATTATGAAAAATGAAACAAATAAAGGCTAGAAATATTTCACTTTGTGTGTAATGAATCTATAATCTATGAAAGTTTCACTTTTTGAATGGACTTACGAAAAAAAAGAAGAAAAAAAAAAACTTTTCCATGATATTCTAATTTTTTGGAAAGGATCTGTATATATATATATATATATATATATATATATATATATATATGCGCACACGCGCACACGCGCACACACACACACGCCACAAAGAATGCTCCGACCTTCTGAGACCAGGTTTGTGTTGGCCTGACCACACCTCATCTTAAGACCAACCTGCCAGATGGGCGCAAGTTCATTTGCTATTTAAACAACATGGAGCGCTGGATGGGAAAAGGACAACTTCGTCGGTCTGAAACTAGCAAAGACGCTTGCGGTTGGGTTACCGCCACTTAGCGCAGAGTGTAAAACAGTGCCTTCGTGTGCAGCTTAACAGGTGGACGTATAGGTGCCTAATTGACCAGCAGAGGGTCGCTAGTGAGCAATCAGATGCTGTGACGAGGGCTGACTGAAACCCTCCCATTCTTGGGCGACACTAGAGCAAATTGTGTGTCGCGCCGTGGGGCTACTGGCCACAGTCGGCACTGGCATAGTCTGGGTGTATCTCTGGGGCTCATCCATGCATTGAACAGTGATTCAACAGGAACTTTATTCAGACTCTTAACCTGCAGTTCCAGTCATTACATGCCAACCTGCTACACCTCTTCACATGCCTTCCTGAAAACAAAGCTCGGTTTCACCATTTAAGAATATCCACAAGGTGTGTTTTGTAAGTGAATTTAAAACTTATCAATTACATGTGCATTCCTGAAATATAAAACTGTATAATGTACAAAAGTCTATAAAATGTGAATGAAACAAACCAATGGCCAATAGAGCAAAGACTGCATGAAATACAGACCTTTTAAACTCCTCAGTATGTGTAAATATATAATATTTGATACCCAAGTGAAGCACTGCCAAATGCTGTAATTAAAACACTTGATCGAAAGTAAACCCCTTTACTCCAATCCAATCTTGAATAATTTCCACAATACGCCACTTCAAGTTATATAACTGAATAAATAAAATTAACTTCTCGGGCTGTGCACAAAACACAGAACAACAAGAATCTCCTGACATTCTTAATGTGCCTAAAAAATTATAATAATAAAATATAAACAAATCACAATATTGCAACTGGGTTTGTAAAAGTACACAGGCCTAAAACAATGAGGCTGGCTGACAACAACACCCATCTACAAAGGCTTTAACCTTTTCAGGCGTAAGATCACAAAAATGTGATTAGAATGCTCTGAAGTGAACATTCTAATGCTGATGTAATAATCACTACAGGTGATTGAAAGCAATGGAGTTCTAGAATACAGAATTTTGAAAAAACATTCCAAAAAAAACTACTCTTCAAAGGGTTAAAAATGAGATCCAATGGCGGCAGCAGCTTTGCTTGTGGGACATGGCCGCTGCCTAACCACCAAGCTCCCTCTGCAGAGTGGAAGGTCAGCGTTGGGAACCCTAACATGTACTCGCCACCTTATGGCAGATGCGGAGGGGCAGCGTGGCCCCTCTCTGGCATGTGAGGTAGCACCAGGAGGATTCGGGTTAGCCACCGCCAGTGCCATCGTTCCCGCCTGGAGACGCGAGGCGCGTGGGAAGGATTCCTGCGTCCAGCAGCGTGTCCTGCCTCACAGCTCGTCGTGGTCCTTGGTCAGGTCCTCTCCGTAGTTGGTGGCCTGGCTCCCCACAAACATGTTCCAGTTGTCCAGGACCTCCTCTTTGGTCAGCATCTGGTCCTAAAAGCCACGTACGAGGGGTTCAACTCCAGATGAACCACATGCACACTTTTACATAGGCATGCAGAGTTTGTGTACAATCCTCCATTTCATGTAAAAGGTGGAAATAGTTTTGCGTGAAGTTAAGCGCTGTCAGTTTGCAATGTTTATGTTTCTGGTTTCAGGTCAAGTGGCACTTCATCAGCAAGCTGACCCAAACTATTTGGTGTCGGATCTATAGAGAACAATAATTGAATGATCACTAACCTTTTCACTGTAATATGATCTACATCTGGAAAGTGCTCCTCATAAATCAGTTCTTTCCCCACCATAGTAAAGCTGACACCTGCCTATGAAGTCCATATGCTTTAACCATTGACGTTTGTTTTTTTCAACTTGTCTGCTGAATGCTTTGGCAGCACTTTATCTGAAGCTGAAGTTCATCTAGAGAGACATGTCTGCACCTGTCTGAGATTAATCAAAAGTGGGGACGGACAGCTCTGAACAATTAGCTGCAGGGCCTCAGATGTGGGCACCTTCGTCAGCGAGAGCAACATCGCCGTGATTAGAAGGGGACTGCAGTAACGGCTACAGAAACCCCACAGTCAGATCTCAATGGACCTCAACTCCTGCTGTAGCGTCTGGGAGCAGCGATGGGCACGCCTGTGATACGCCAGCTTCAGATCGGTCAGATTTTCAGAGAGAAGTTCACAGGAGAATCGCCCCGCATTCAACCACCTTCACTGAATTGAATCCATTTGTTTTAAAATGCTGGTTATGCCCTTATGCAGGGGGCTTCAATGGCTGCGAACTTGCTTTTGCCCGGCTTATAGTGCAGACGTGTGTAGGTTTTGGGGGAGACGGGGCGACATTGACGTTTTTAAATAAATATAAGCCCATTATATCATGTTTAAATGTCGCCTCCAGTAGTTTCACGTTCATTGATTGCTAGGCTAGCTAGTAAGCCTGCGAGACTTTACGTTTGACTATGCGAGACCGGGTGTTCCAGCAGAGTAGAAATGAAACCTAGACCTATAAGTGCAGAGGTTCAAACCTGGCACCGGTGCCTACTGTGTGGGGAGGAGGAACATGAAACAGCACTGGTAAAGGTACCAGCATGTACTCTGCAGAGTGCGTACCTTGTCCACATCGGACTCGTACACCAGATGCCGGGCCTCAGCCTGAGCATGGTCGTAGTCCTGTGGGAGGATCCAGCGGCGGATCTCCTCCCTGTCCATCTTCCCATCCTTGTTCAGGTCCCGGAAGTCCGAGAACTGGTCCCGCTCAGTCCCGACCCAGTCTGGTTCCGGACCTCCCTCTTCATGTGCGAACATATCGGCTGCAGAGCGAGGAAGGGGGAGGTCAGGTTGGTTCAGATTTACACCTCCACCTTCACTAACACCACCCTAATTCTGGTCAGAGAAAGTCACTGGGAAGCTATTGTAAGTCAATTCATTCATCGTTTTAATTCACTGAAATAAAGATTAAAAATTAAAGAGACAAGTACTACCACAGATTTTAGACTAACCAGATCAACTCTTACACCAGGTGCCATCCTCCCATTTTCTCAACTTTGTTTGTTTGTTTTCTCAACCAGATTTGCTTCAACATCCATTGAAACAGCACTATATTTTGGTCATTAGTCAGACCCCTTAATAATTTTCAGAAGATACACGAAACGGGAAAGTTGCAGCATCAACGGAAGGGAGAGAGAATTTTCAGTGCTTAGAATATGGGCTTGACATGGGTATTTTATGGCATCACATCTCTACGCAAGTATATCCATGCGGAAAACAAGCAATGCATTGATTCATAATTAGAACACAGTGAACAAAACGTCCAGTGCAGAGGAACACATTAGTCAAATAAAGCCATGAATAAAACTAATATTTACACCCAACCTGAAATAAACCATTACATTACGTCCAAATCATTACAAATCAGGACCTACTGAAATATTAATAAACAAACTCTCAGCGGGCAATTTCTTCGCCAGGGAAGCAATCTGATTGACCTACTTAGAGAAAGCTTGTGCCATTCCTCGCCATATCCGAGGTCTGAGGCCAAGGCACGTACACATTTTCCAACACAAGAACTTAATTTAATCAAACATGTTGCCGTGTTGTTTTTTTTGTCCGTCCCCCAGCACCCCACCAACCAGAGACAGATATGCACAGCCGACATATTGGCAGGAAGGGCCGCTGCCGCAGAAAATAAAGGGGCTTGACCTCATGATGGTTAATTTCAGAAAGTGTCAACAACGGGGCTCTCCAAACAGCTCATCCGCCGTGTCCAAGGCTTCAAGTGAGGAGACAACACTTTTTCAGCCTATAACAAATGCTGACAACTACCTAGTAATTATAGGAAGGTAATTTTGCTGAATGGACTTTAATTATAGGGGGAAATTGTACTTCTCCATTGTGTCGCCGGTACATGGAGAGCATTCCAATTGGGCGTCCTAAATAGAAAGCAGACGTGGGGAGAAGAGCTGTCATCATTTTTTCTCCTTGTGCAGTTAGATACTAAGGGTCATTATCAGGTAATTCTTAATCACTGACCTGCAGTAAGCTATTAATTGTATTCCTGTGAATTAAGATAATTCTAATTAGCTGGAGCCTGGGGAATAACTCTTGGGTTGACGTGGCTGGGAGACGCGAAAGGCAAAGCTTCCGTCGCCCAGTGTGGGGCTCACAGACACCATTACTGATAACACACAAGAGGGGCTCCAGGCCCCCTTCTCTCTTCCACACAGCATTCACATAGGAAAATGAAGGGAGTGATTTTTTTTTTTTTTTTTAATGCCTCAATTACCCTCCTACAAACCAGTCTGCCAGCAAGCGATGATCCGCAGTCACGCAAAACGGGGCCATTGTGCAGTCATTTAGAAGAAGCCGGTATTCTGAACCCACCTATGTACTCGTCCTCGTCCACAAATCCATCCCCGTTCTTGTCGATGTCTTCCAGGGTTTCCTGAACACAGAGATAAGGTAGGCCTGAGCGTTTCCAAAAAGCGCACAGGAAATAAAGAGAAGTGGCCTGGTATGTTCAATTGTATGTTCAACGTACCATCCATGATCTACACTTCATGCAAGTATGCAAGGCTGGCCTTGTAACACAGACCAAACAATACTACAATGAAGACACTGGTGGAAACTTCATGATTCGATCCTTATATTTAAATTAATCCACACAAAATGAGGAAGCAGAATCATGTAATCTCTGCGGAAGATATTTTCTATATTACCTGTGTTACTGTCAAACACAACAGCATTGGAAGTTTAACGACTATCATCCCTCAGACGTTTAATGGCTATTTCTTGAGACAGGGAAATGATAGAATGCTTCCCGTTGTGGGACATCACACTTGCGGTCGTACTCAGGGAAATGAAAGCATTATGTACCATCTCTGTACACAATGTTTGCTCCTCACAGCTCTGTTGTGCCTCTGCTGGAGGGGGGCGGGGTAATCCCATAGCTATCTTGGGCTGACTTGTCAAATTTACAGAGAACTTTTTTGTTATCGAAAAATCTTGGACCAAGCGTTTATAAAACATGAAAACCCAATGAACAGAGCTTGGGGGGGTGGGTTTCTAGAGTTAAATGACATATATTACATATTGGAAATCAAAGCATTTTACATAAGGTCAGTGTGTATAGAACATCATAATACTATTGTGCAATGGATGATGTTTCATTCAACAATATCTTTGTTCTGTACAATGCACTAAAGCACACAATGTAGGTTCATTTCAGCAGTTCGTTTTTGTTTCCTGTGTAAATTATGTTGTATTTAATAGAGCATGTGAGGTATCAGAGAATTACAAATGAAACAACATTGTCCAAGCTGGGATTCACCAGTAACATTTTCAGAAACATTTTTAAATTTGCATTCTAAAATGTATTACAACTTTTATGACTATTTATGTTTTCCATATTTGTTCTGATGTACTGCAAAATTTATATTAAAAAAGAAGTAGCATGGTAGGTCGTCCCATACGACATGCTTCAGACCAACAATTTTCAAGGTAAATAAAAATGACTACTAAATTACACTAATCTGGCAAGATAACAAAATTACCTCATTAAAAGACAGAACTGTTGTTCTGTTAAATTGCCATAAACAGTCCCAAAATTATTTCTTATTCACATTTTGAACAAAGTCGGACATTGTCCAAAGAGTAAAACGCAGTACTTGTGTATTATTATCGTTTCATACATTTTTTTAATTCTCACACTATTCTTTCAATGATGCATTTGAACGGAAACTGAGAAATTTTTCAGGTTCAACTTTTCATGACCCTAACTGAAATCAACTCAAGTAACAACAACTAGCAGTTCATTACCCCCGTGCATGAGGATGCGCCCTCTCAGCCGAACACACTGGGCCCCACCACTCTGTATTTTCCCCTGGGCTGACCCAGGGCCACCTCAGCTGTAGCAGGAGCATTTGCCACATCCCAGAACATCCCACAGGATAACTACCTACCTACAAACCCCCTCACCCCCCACCACCATTCGATGTGAGCCATTATCCCGCAGAAAGTAGAACTTACGAGGACCACAATATCTTTCATGTGCTCGAATTCCTCCGGGTGGAGGAAAGCTGTGAATTCTTCTCGGCTGGCTTCCAGGTCTCCGTCGAGGTCGGCCGCCTTGAACCTCCTCTCATCCCGAGGCAGCATCTTCTTAAAGCTGAACTGATCAGTGGCGTCCTCAAACTCCTCCGGATTGGCTGTGGAGGGAGGAGGGAGGAGCAAGGGCACGGTGCTCAGATTTGGACCGTGTCGTCAGCATCATTACCACGGTCAGGTCAGCCACGTCTAGCCAAAAGCTTGAAAGCTTCATGCTGAACAATGCCAAAGACTCAGACTGCTCGCCCGTTTGCTCGTCCGTTATTTGACTTCAGAGGTGCCAACGTCACTAAAACTCCCTCCCATGCAACACCACCTTTGCATTAATGTCACACTCTCACTGAAAGATGACATCTACCTTGTATATTCTGATAGCAAGCTACCTTTGATATCCCCACCCTTGACGTTGACTACGCCCCTTAACCACAACTGGCCCAATGAGAACCAAAGGGATGAGTGGGTTGAGACACTGAAAACATGACAGAAGCACCATCAAACCTGAAAATGTCTGGAAAACCAGGAAGCATTGGCAAGCACCAACTAACTCAGCATTAATGTGGCGATGGAACTGGGACTATTGCAGCACATGTCCTTAACCTCAGTATACAGTATGAAGGGCAATGGTTCTACCTCAAACTGAACCTAACTGGTAGCAGCAGCACATTTAATATAACATTAATGGCTGACATACATGTTTTCTTAAATAAATTTTTTATTAAAAAATCAATCTTACCTACTCTCATTTATGAGGATATGGTTATAAAAATGTTCAGTTAAACACACATTTTTCTTTCAACCTCTTTGCATTATATTGTTTGACAAGAAGAAAATAAAGAATGCGTGTTAAGTAACATTTCACTGGTCAATATCTTACCAAGATAGTAGCCATATGTTGCCTGTTTGTACTCATCCCATGAGATCTGGTTGTTCTTGTTCAGGTCATAGTCAGACCAGACCTTCGCAACGTTTTCGTAAACATAGCGCTTCTGTACCCTTTTGATCCATGCCTTAAGTTCAGTGGTTGTAATGTACCCATCATTATCACCATCTATGCGGTCCACAATTTTCCTGTAAGAAAATATGTATTAATTCATAATTAGTCATTCATGTTAAACAGTACGATAAATGTATGAGGCAATCACAACCTTCAAGGTTAAAATATTAATGGGCTATTCATTTACAAGAGCATTTCCAGCATAGATCAGAAGCACTAAAATATGGGTGGCGGGTTTAAAAAATGTTTAACATACTTATAATGTCAAGTTGTAGCACACAATGACTAAGAACATCCAGGGACATACGTGTCTATATAACGTTAGATATGGGTCTGTTATCTTGATATATATATATATATATATATATATATATATATATATATATATATATCCTGGATGCCACGTTGAGATGTTACGTGGGACCGTCCTACTTGAGGCGTTTCAGGGAATTCCATGGCCACCCAATTGGTTACGCCCATTTGAGCGAACCTGGTGAGTTTAAAGTCTGTATGCCATGCAAACCATGGTAATGTGGGAACAAATTTGAATAAAACCCGTCTGTGTAGTTTTTTTACATCGTCAAGTCAGTTTTTTTAGAAAACGTTTCAACATTGGGCAGGCTACTCAATTCAGCTTCTGATCCCTTAATATTATTATCTTTCTTACTTAAAAAAACGAAGATATTCCATGCTTTGCATTACTTTAAATAATTAATTCAGGACACATTTGAACGTAAGCTGCATGACACTCGTCTTTACGGTAATATTGCACGATTTGAGCATGACAACTTACATTGCGCCCCTTGCTGAACCGTTACTTTATTCGGAAACACGCAACACACGTAACCTAATTTGCACTGATGACTTTTAATACTCGAATCCCATCGTTATTTTCAATACGTCCATGTCTGTAGAGCCGTGCTGAGTCTTAGGCTAGGTTATAATATTTCCATCATACAGTCGTGTACATAAATTAGCATACTGATATCCAAAATAGTATGTCATTGCTCAAAATAAAGACCGTTCAGGAGGATTCTTTTCCTCACATTACCATTGTCGTTTCCGAAACCTCCAGAGAAAAATGGCCTTACCCAAGCCTCTCCTTGCTCTCTTCTGGGGTCAATTGATCAAAGGTAGTGGCCTCTTCTTTGCCTAAAAAGGCCTCGTGATCATACTGGTGGCTCTGATTGTCCTCGTGTTTGCTCAGTTCGGGCTCGTGGTGAACCCGATCTTTCTTTACAGTGGGTTTGCCGAACACCGTCCACGTACACATCAGTATAAAGTACACAAAGCTCCATACCTCCATCGTAAATTATACCTATGTATTAAGTGTCAGCGTGCAATACACCTGGCTACCAAACACACTCGAGAGGAAACGAAGGCTACTGAGACGGAGAACTCTCGATACAATGTTTAAACTCAAGCGTAACGGCAGTAGCTGATCGAATTGTTGCAATTCCGAGGCGCAAGTCGCAACAGTGCCCCAGTCCAGTCAGCTACATGAGGCTAGTTTCCTGAGTTAAAGCACTTTGCTAAGTGCTCACGCTGTAACATGCATTTGCGTTTCAAACATACCCGGTTGATTGCCATAAATGACCACAGACTACAACCTAGTCCTACAATTTTTTTTCTGTTACTTCTCGCCCAACAACCGATTCAAGATCGGTCTGCCCGCCTCGAATTATAAACGCCAAGCTTTTCAAGCAAGGTCTATACTGATCCAAATTCAGTACTTGGTCGCAGATTCTACGTACCCTACAGTAATTTCCCGCACAGCCAGTCACTTCACCGATAACGTGTCTCGTATTGTGGAGTTTCATGTTAAACTGCCTGCCATTGGTCAGGAATGTCTGTAACACGAGAAGCCTATGAGCGCCACGTTGCAAGCTGACAAGCAACTGAGCTTGCTGCCAAAAGACGAACACATGAGTAGACAAACAACTTCCGGATTCTAAAAGTTTTTTTTTTAACCCAAAGTGGAAGTGCTATGAACCATTCCGTGTCCTCTTATGTGGTTCTGTGCTTTATTTTTTTACGGTCTATGTTCTGTGGTATGAACTGGAGAGGGTGGGAGGGGCCAGGCAGTGAAGCATCCTGAAGTAACACGAAACAGATTCTACTGCGCATGCTGAGTACAAAAGTGTTTAACTCAATGTAGAAATCAAGCTGCGTTGACAACCAAACAAAACATAATCAGTCAAATTTTTGTGATCATAAATTTCATTATGTGTAACAGTTTGTGAAACAGTTTTTTTGTCCAGAAGTTTTGGGAAAATAGAACATTTTAGTACCTATTTATAATAGAAATACCATAGAGCCCTGTCTACAATGTGTTGTCCAAATCTATACCCCAGTGCCTAGAATGCCAATTGTCAAAGTGACCATCTCCACTGATGCAGCAGCCTGGATTTCTTCCAGAATTGATTGTATGGCCTTTTATTGATTGAAACAAATCAAGTTAAATTGTTGGTGACATAGCTAATTAGGTTATAATAAGCTCACACCAATAAGGCACTGTGAGAACATTGTTATGGTTGGCTTTATCACTACTACCTTATTGGGATGGCAGGTACATTACATTACATTATAGGCATTTAGCAGACGCTCTTATCCAGAGCGACTTACACAACTTCTTATTACATTTATCCATTTATACAGCTGGATATATACTGAAGCAATTCAGGTTAAGTACCTTGCTCAAGGATACAACGGCAGTGTCCTACCTGGGAATCGAACCTGCAACCTTTCGGTTACAAGTCCAGTTCCTTAACCATTATACTACACTGCCATCCTCCAAGTTATGCCCCTTGGCGGGGCATGCCCCATACCTATACAGCACCAAGAGTTTAGCACTTTTCAGGGTTTCCTACAGAAGGAACCACAAATGACTCTCAGCCCTTAAAAACATTAACTTCTGTATGTTCTGACCTCATGTAACCACACAGCATTCAGATACAACTTCACACATCCACACAATAAAGCCCAAACATGGGTTATTTCGCCAGTTTTTCTCCTTCCTCTTCTTCTTCTTCTTATTCTTCTTCCCATTTTTCCTGCTGTACCCTCAAATAATAATAATTTCCATTGGATAACAACATCACATACCTGCTATCCCAAGCTTATCGACCAATAAAAACGTTTCAAACTAATGTGGACACATCACAGAATCACAGACAAAACCGCGATATGGCTTGGTGTTTTCCATGAAGCTACTGTGGCCTACTGGTTGGAGTTGCTGCCTCTCACACAGAGGATTGGGGGTTTGAGGCTAGCAGGCACAAGTTTATTTTTGACAAAAACAATGTGCAACTGGTATACTTTTCATTCATTAGACTGTTATTTTCACATTAACAAGCTTATTTTTATTGCAAAGGCAAAAGACGTTTACAATATTAACTGTTCAATGCTTCACTTTTACTACAGCGAAATGGTGAGACGACATGGTGAGAAGTCAGACGACACCACTTCATGTAACGTTACGCAGTGTGGAAACAAATGTTCCATTTGCCGTATACACTGACAAATGGCCTATAGCCTATATCATATGACTGTATCCAAGAAGATTTGGTGTAGTGGTAAGTGTCAAGCCTTACCATGTGAGAGCTCTGGGTTTGATCCCTGCCAGGTACTAAAGTGTAATTTTATTTTGGACTAAAACAGTGTGCACATGTTATGGTTTTCTCATACAAGAATGTTTTTTCCATATTAAAAAAAAATATTTTTATTGCAAAGGCAAAGATATGTTTACAATATTAACTGTTCACTTGTAACCTGTTACTTAAACAATTCAGTCACTGGACACCACAGCAGTTATGCAATAGCTAGTCTCACAAAGGCCAGACTTTGTGATAAATACAAAGTCTGGTCCATAGACTTGCCTAACGCAGTAATGAGCTGCCCACTTTGACAAGATGGTGCCTTTGATTGACATGCAATATAACCAACCACAGACCATCTATGTTCCGTGATGTATTGAGGTGCTACAGAAGGCGATCGAGTGAGAAACAGCGCTACAAGAAAAACAGTCCCGCATGAAACAAATTTACACAAATGGCATGGGGATATCCAGTACAACAGTCTAGCACACAAAGAAATGTCGTGAACTTCAAAAACTTTCTTCAATCCAGCATTAAGCTCTTGGTCTGAAACACTCATTGTTCTTGATGGATTCGCAGCATTCACTAGCTACCGGTTAGTTAGCATAACTTGCTTCCCGGCGGACTGATAAAACCCAATGCACCGCGTCATACTGGAAATACGCACACACTCCTGTGATTGACAGTGCTGCTAGCCAATGAGTGCTTACTGTCAGTTTTCCACAGTCCTAACCAGCTTATGCAAGCCTATGCATCAGACGCTGCGTACGAAGTGCGTCAAAGTGGCTGAGGCTGAGACTATGCAATAGCTAACGTTATGGGAACAGGTATCCCATGGCCATTTGTCAAGCAAAGAAAAAAGTTTTAACGCAGAATATCATCTGGTTAAGATCGCGTTGTTGCATTAATGTAAAAAAAATCTATAAATAACTGCCAGGCTACAAGTTTTCACAAACGTTTGTTTTAAAGATGGTCATTACAGAAAAGCCAACATAGTTCCGTAGGCTACCGCTACCACTGCACATACACTTACAGTAGGCTACCGGGAAAAACATCCATGCGTAGCGTAGGCCTACCTATGTTGTCATTTCTTTATTCATTTGTGACAAAAAAAAACGTGCACTTCAGCTTTGTTCACTTTATGCTTTTAACACAATGTGACCATAAAAAGTATGTAGGCCTACTAGGAAAATTAAGAATTTACGATAATATATTCAGAATTGATGATAGCCTACTAAACTGCAATCCCTTAAGAGATCGGATTTATAAACCATCAATTCCCAAAACATATCTGTTTCATGGTTAGTCACTTTAAAAAATGACAATAGCCTCTGAACATGGCTCTAGTTTACGCTACTCTGTAGACAATGTAGCTTAAATGCAAACACATTTAATTATAATAATAATCAGAATAATAATCTCTGGTAGGCTACTTTTTTAGTAGTAGGCCTAGCTACTGTCTTCTTTCTGGCTAAGATTCCTGGGAAATATGCGTTGTCCAATTAAGCTTGTTAGGCAACGTTAGTTTTGCCAGAGAAATGTCAGTTAGCTGCTAGTCAGGAAGCAGGTACAACTTGTTAAGCTCTTATATGTTCTCATTCTCGTGAGTAGAGGGTGTTATGGTGCGCGAATGTCTGCATGCATGTCTCTCTCGATGTCACTATCTTCATGCATTATTCATTATTAGTGAGCTACCAAAAATAAGTGAAATCTGAACAAAAACCAAATCCAAGTTACTCATGCATAGCCACAATATTGCCTATCGTAGCTCAGACTAAATAAACTAGCTCTATTCCAAAGCAATGTTATCCAAACTTTCTTAAATTATTAAATGCAACTTGGCCCAGTGTTTTTTCATCTTACCATCTCAAGAGAATGTGGTCAATGAAACTGTATGTGCCACATGACAATTAATTTATAGTGGAAATACTCTGATTCAGATGTGTTGCACTTAGAAATTAAAAAGAAAAATTACTGTGATGTTCTCACTCCCGTCCTCTTGTATCCCGTGTTTTACCTGTTTCCCTTCGTATCAACTCTTCCTAGTTGGTTTCCCTCGTGCTGCAGGTTGGGTGTGGTTTTTCCCTTTCGTGTCACTCTGTTCCACTGC
Organism: Synaphobranchus kaupii; assembly: GCA_029718625.1. Lineage (NCBI taxonomy): Eukaryota > Metazoa > Chordata > Actinopteri > Anguilliformes > Synaphobranchidae > Synaphobranchus > Synaphobranchus kaupii. Next base: position 28,622,557 of record CM056388.1, on the reverse strand, counting down.
TCATCGTCCGCCTATCCCTTTCCTCCCTTTCGCATGCATTCCACACACTCCGTTTCCAATCTGCTCCGTTTGTCACTCTCGCATACATTCGCACGCGGCACCTAATTGATACTTGTTAATGTTTGTATTTAGTCACCCGGCGTTCTTTGTCCTGTGCCAGTTCGTTAAATCTCCTTGTGAAAACCTCTGGTCTTGTCTCATGGATACATTGTATCTAGTCCTGTCTTGCACTTTAGAAGCCTTGTCTTGTATTCAGGTGTTAACTCGCCCATTTCCGTTCTGTCCAGTTTTGATCAAGCTCTCGCCAGGAACGGCGCGTCTCGCTGTTCAGTCTGTCCTGCCTCGCTGTAATAAATTTTGTCTGCTCTGAGTCTACCAACCTGCAGTTGTTCGTATTCCCTGCTTGTGCTGCTGTTCCTGCCAAACCAACAGCTGTGTGTGCATGCAGCCGGAGCTCCAGCTCTACTATCCTGCGGCGGTGCCTGCTTCCTGCTTGTGCTGCTGCTGCTGCCATCCTGCTGCTGTGTACACGTCCAGCCGGGACCCCGCTCAGCTAACCTGCAATTGTTCCTCCGACTCCGCTCTGCCCTGGTTCCCGCTCCCCGCTCCTCCTCTGCTCAGGATTCCTGTCACCACCACCAGCCCCTGGCCTCTCCTGCTCCCGCTGTTCCCCTGCTGTACCCATCTCTGGACTGTTTGTCATTATATGTTCTCCCTATGCTTCAGGAGGAATTCTGGTTGAAGCAATAAAATATTTGAGTATTTGAACTTCCCGTGTTTGAGTCGTGCGTTTGAGTCCAGTTCATACTCGGAACCGTAACAATTACTACACTATAGGGCATGTTTGAACAATTGTCTGCATCCACTGCTTTGGGTCTATGAAAAGCATAGCATGAATAAAAAGTTTTATTATTATTAATATTATTATTATTATTATTATTATGTATTTATTGATTAATTTATTTAGAATATTTGGATTTCTATAGAAACCTGTGTGGTCCTACAGAGCATTGACATTCTTGTGTCCACAAAATTCTGTTTGCAAATATCATAACTATTATTATGTTAAAAAAATTAGTACTATTACTTATTTGCCATCATCTGACCCACAAACATGTCTGGATATGTTTGTAAAAATACTATATGTACGCTATTTTCGAAGTCAAAATATAAAATACATTTATTTATTCATCCCCCTTTCTCTACGGTACATGATGTTTCTTGATATAAATGTTTGTTTGTGAATTGTAAAAAAATCTGTAGCAACAGCGAACATTTTAAACCTCTACATTTAAGTAAACTTGCCAACAAAGTATAACCATATCCTTTCTGGAGTGTAATTATTCATCAACTGTTTAAAACATTAATTGAAATCATATGTTGTTCCATGAGGCACAATTTCTTCACATGATAAGATGAAAAAACACAGGGCCAAGTTGCGTTAAATAATTTAGGAAAGTTTGGATAGTATTGCTTAGGAATTGAGCGAGTTTATTTAGTGTGAGCTACAATAGGCAATATTGTTAGTTGTAACTTGGCCCCATTTTGATCTCAATATGTTTAAAGGCAGGCCTAGTTTTTGCAAGTTGGAATTTAGGACTTATAGACAGCGCTCTGTAGGCTATGCGTGAGTAACTTGGCTTTTTTAATGTTGAAAACGTTTTTGTTCAGATAAAGTTTACTGTGTGTACACAGCTGGCTAACAATCTTGTTTCTTGCATTGATTAGCTAGCTACCATCATAGTTCTATCACAAACACACTAGCTTCTAGAAACAAGAACTATTTCACACTGCCACATTTAACCTACCATGAATTAATGTATAAGCTATCCAACAGTTATAGTTAGCTGGCTAGCTAGCTGAATGCAGTTTTTAAATACAGAATGTCCTCAGGTATTGTACATGTAGCTTAGCCTTGGATATAGCCTGAATATGAAAATGTTTTATTTCCATAATTTGCAATCATTTATCATTTTCTATTTCATTACAATATGTTCATGGCAAAAATACAAACACCAACATGTTCTTAATCAGCAGATTGACAGCTAGTTTAATTTTTATTAGACTATTATAAAACTGAACAAATGGCTACTGCTTCTGGATATAAAGTCACCCCCTACTGGTTTCTATAATTTGTACTCAAAAAGCCAATTTCCCCATTAAATTTCATTTATTATTTTCCCACGGTCAGATTGTAAGGGGTCGGGTTTGGAGAAGCGGGGGATCTGAAAGTTGTCCCACGAAGTGTGAGAACAACCACTAAAGAGGGAAAAGGGTGTCCGTGAATGGAGCAGAGAGAAATAAACATTAAGGGAATATAACTCCCGGCGTACAGCCAAAATAAAACAACCCAGATAACAAGGTGAAGTTCGTAGACTCGAGCAGAGAATAGCAAAGAAACGAAAAGAAATGCCTCTAGCTCAATAACAATTAAAGGGCAAAAATAAAAGGCAAACGGAAACGAGGCGAAACTGAGGTACTATCTCAACAGAGATAGGGGAAAGAAAACCAAGGAAGGAAATAAGTAAGAAAGGAAAACTATATCTCTACAAGGGTGGGTGTCATGGGTTTTGGCAGTCTTTTGTTTTCTCTGTGGTCATTAGCCGCCTGAGTAGCGCGAGGGCGCTCTCGGCTTACCTTTTCATTTTGTTCCGGGTTTTAGCCCTTCCTTTTACTCAGCTGTCTCACCTGTGCTGAGTTACCTATCGGCTATTTAAGCTCCGTGCTTCCTGCTTCCGGTGCTTCTGTATTGCATTACATTTGATACAAAGCCGGTAAGGTATTGGCTGTAGGTGCTTTCGGAGACCATTTTGCCCCATCGCTTTGCTTTGGAGTAACGCAGGTTAATGCCGATTGTGCATTAGAGTTCTTTAGGATATTCCTTCTCTTCTGCATTTTCAGTGTGGGTTTCTTTTCTAAGTTTCATTAAGGCAGTTTAGCCTTTACCTTTTGTTTTTCCTTTCTACCTCTCTCCGCTTGCTTTCTGTTTAGACAGCGAGAGGTCTTTTCTGTTCTTTTTCTTTGTATTTACTCGAGTCTATGAGTATTTCGCCCAGCATCCGGGTCGCTTTCTGTTATCTTTTATTTTCATTCACCTCCTCTTAGTTTTCTCTCTTATTGTGAGAGCGTGAGGTGAATCCTTTCCTTTCTATCTCTCGTGCTATGAGTTAGTTCACCCGACTTATTGCGGGTCACTTTTCTTTCTCCTCTTTCCCAGCCTCCCTTCTAGTTGCTCTCTTGTATTGAGAGTGGGAGCCTGTTTAAGTTTCTCCTATTTTTCCCTGTCCTTTTTACAGAGTTTATTCCGTTCTAGTGGTCCCTGCTTGCGGAGACTTTCAGATTCCTTTTGTCGCGTCTGGTCTGGTCCTCCGAACCTGACTGAATAATTAATTAGTCACAAGAACTAAAACTGGGGGCGCCCTCTCCTGGCCCTGAGAGGCAACGCCCGAAAACAGAACCTGAAACACACAGACAAAGCTATGATTTATTCATGATTGCTTATTTTCTCTGTCATATTTTCATACCATACTTGGCAATGTGCATGTCTGAATTGGTTGATCACATAAAAGAGTTCTGAAATTCAGATGACATGATGCGCAGGGTCAAGGAAACAGAAGCCAAACTGCATTTCTAAGGTGCCTGTGGTTATGGCAGAAAATTACAAGAACATTTATATTATGCCATTGCGATGAAAAATATATAAATAATTTGAAATTAATCATTTGGTCATCATTTATATATTTATTATTGTTGGATTATTAAAGACTGTTTACTAATTTCCATGTTGTGATTTTTGGCACAGTTGAGTCCTCCATTTTAAATAATTGGAACAAGGGTCACATTGTAGATTAATTCCAAAAAATATGTTGATTATGATAAAGTTGAAAATAGTGACATATTTTTGTGATTAGGCTACTTTATTAGTCTATTTGCCTTTATCTGATTAAACTGAAGATGGTGGAATACTTTGGTGATTAGGCTACTTAAAGTTGCAGTCAACAAGATTTTATCGATGTAATTTTGGCAAAATATACTCATTATATTCCAGCAGCTATCAATAAATCAAGTGTTCTGGGGGAAAATCTGGTTTCTGTGAGTGTCCTGGGCTCTGTATTAGGCTGTCAAAAAATCACAACATGGAAATTAGAAAAACCAACCAATCAGGGCTAGCTATGTAGCTACCAATCAGCGCAACTATCTACAAGCAAAATATCCTCCAATAGAATAAACCCCTCCCTGTCTGCCTGTCTCTGTGCTTGTGCACTGGAGCATCATTTGGTGGGAGGGGCTTAGGAGAGAGATAAGAGGGAGGTGAGCAAAAGGGGGAACTCTTTTTGCCTTGTATATTTTTAAACTTGCCTACTGCAGCTTTGCTGCTTTAATTGGTCTATTAGCCTATATCAAGGATAATGAAATCTGGCCCTCAAGGCCAGTAGTACATCTGGTTTTCTTTTCTACCTGATAGTTAATTGATTAATTAATGCCACTGATTAGCCAGAGATTTAACTTTAAAGCCACGTAAGGGAGTTTTCACGCAGAAATTCAGATGTATAAAATAACACGTGCTGTGAGAATCTGCGTACCTCTGCACACGCTGGACACCATATGTATGCAATGTTTGGCGTCAGTGTGATATGGCGACATAGTGACCGAAAGGCAGAGGTAGAAAATGCAAAACTTTTTTTAAAGCAGATTTCCAACTTTCACCCTGAGTGTTCTTTTACGCATTCTTTTACTCAGTGGTTTATACATGTGGCCCCTGGTGTCCCAAGTATACATCTGTCCTTATTAGAGGGGAAGAATGAAAACCAGCAGTACCACTGGCCTCAAGGGCCAGATTTGAATATGCCTGGCCTATATATAAGGCTAATAGGCTACTGCAGGGCTGGGCAATCCCGTTCCAGGAGGGACGGTGTGTATGCAGATTTTTGTTTCCATCAATTACCCTAGCAAAATTAGCTAATTGGCTGTATACACAAACACTGCTTCACTGATAGATTAGATCACAGTAAAATGTTTCATTTACAAAAACAGTCTTTGGCTGTCATTCATGTGACTATCAAGAAATGTAGCTAAAATGTCAGTCGGCGAAAATGTTAGGCTAATAAAGTAATTATGGCACGAAAAAAAATTGGCACGAAAACCAGACACAGATATGGCCCTCGTGAAGCCTATCCTTGATAATGCAAGTGAAAATCAGGAAGAAAGAAGAAGTCCACTTGTCTAACTGCATTTCTTAAGTTCTTAAGTAACAGGGGGACGTGGGGTAATGCAATTTCTATCGGAGCATCTCTGTTATTTTAGCCCCATCAGAATTTGCCATGTCAGTAACTTTTACAGACTGTAACAACGTTACACATCCTATCTTCACTGCAAACTGATTGCTTCTGGAAGAAAATCGCTGGTCAGGAGCAATTGACAAAGATGCAGGCGCTCAAAAATAAAAAAAACTACATTTTTTATTAGCTTGAGAAAAATAGTACAGTGTTAGGCTAGAGCTAGACCGTAACATGTATGTAAGGCTATAACTAGGCTACAATAGCTTCCCAAAAGCTGCCACAAGCATCTGCCACAAAAATCAGTGGGAAAAATATTTTATTTCAAAAGAAACTTTGACGTGTCTAACCAGCCATATATTGGGCATCAGAATGGGGTTCACGTCTCCCAATTTATCGCCCCTCCTCCTCTCATATCAGCAGCACAACAGACAGAAGTACAGAGATGTAAAATCCAGGGATCAGAAAGGAAAAGTCCTGCTATGTGTTTCTTCCACCCATGAATTCAGCCAGCTGATTTCACTAATTAGTTCTACCTCCTGGCTGAAGAATTGTGCAAATTAGCAAATCCAGGTGATTGGAACTAAATACTGGGGAGGATTTTTTACTTTCTGAACCCGGATTTTACACCTCTGGTTAAGTACCTTAAGAGGTGACTGCACGTTCACGCTTTAAGAACTGTTTTGGAAAACGCGTGTTACAAATTAAAGAACCATCATAGAATCGCTCGTTGACATCGCACTTAACCCTAAGATTGATCGTTATTGGGAAACGCACCCCTGGCTGTTATTTTTACAGGGCATTTAACAGTAGGTAATCTGTCTCGAAGGGTTGTTTCTCCTGACTTATATTTCCATATAGTTCAATAGGAAAATAAGTCAGGAGAAACAACCCTTAAAGTTATACATCCATATCTACTGCATATCTGGCAGCAGAGTGATGGTTTAAGGCTTGTTTGATACCACAGACCCTTCATGACCTAGAGCCATTTAGCCAACCATGTGTTCCATACTGTTCCAGTGTAATTTACAGCTAAATCTAGTCCCACCCCCAATTCCCATAGAGATCCATTCAAATGCAGAGAGGTCATAGTATCGCTTGTCGGAGTACCAGAAAATAAGATATCAGGAGTCTTTTGATATTGTTGGGTCACAGACATCAGGAAGTCATGGCGTGCAAAGGATATGCGACCACATATTAAAAATGCTTAGTTTATTCTACATTATGTTAAACTGTCCAATATGTTTTGATGCCCGAAAATGGGGGGGGGGGGTACAGAATTATTAATAAACAATTATTTAAAAGTGCTAGAGTACAGAATCAAAATAACAAAAAACATGTCACTGTCCAATGAATTATGGTGCTCACTATAATTGGAAGAGTGTTGGTCCTAAGGTCAAACACTGGAGCACACCGAAAGTAATGGGGAGAGGTTGGGAAAGAATATTTTTGGCCTTGACGCACTACATGCGGGAATGAAAATAGCTGGAGAACCATGACAATGTTTGTTGGGAGAAACCTGAGTTACGTAACCTTTGCAATAAAATGGAATGATCCACAGAATCAAAGGCTTTGGCCAGATCAATAAAAGAAGCCACACAAACCTCTCTGGAGTCGAGGGCAGTAATAACATCGTTCAACACCTTCATAATTGCGGTGGAGCACCCATGCCGAAAGAACTTTTCGTAAAAACCACCTACGACTTGCTTTAACTGCCACCTCCAATCCTGCTTCATATACGACAAAACATGAAGTTGGTCATAGAGTGTTAGCATAATGAGTTAGCCCCATGGTTTTTTCACAAAGGGCCTATAGCCTACTATAGGCCGTACAACACATTTTAATGAAAAATGTGCTCGGAGCTACAGTACTGGCCTTTAATAGCATGAATGAATTGTTCATTTATTTTAATAAGTTTTAGGCGGTCAATTTGAATCAGCGTGCTGAGGATGGTTTAAGAAAAAAACAGTCATTTTCAATTTAAACATACGCTCTGCGGATTTTCCAGTAATTAAAACATTGTATAATGAAGACTTGTTTTCATTTCATTTACACATGCCTGATTTTCTCTCTCCCCAACCCCCACCCCAACCCATTCCAGTTTTTTAATTCTGCTCACTCGCTCTCGCTGTCAAACAGACAAATGATACGACATATAGTGTCGCTAATCGTTTCAGCCGCGGACGGTGCTTCAAAAATAGAGTGAGCAATGAAGAGCGATGACGGAAATATTAAGAGCAGAACCTATAATTAAGACTTTGACATGAGACAATGGCTGCGGTGACATAATGTCAGCACGCTGGATTAATGCACTCTTTCCAATGTGAATATTTCATAGTTGTGAAGAACGTGTGTGTGTGTGTGTGTGTGTGTGTGTGTGTGTGTGTGTGTGTGTGTGTGTGTGTGTGTGTGTGTGCGTGTGCTTGTGTGTGTGTGTGTGTGGGGGGTAGTGGTCAACTACGTACATAAGCATAAAATGCATTTTGTTATCTCAAAATAAAATTGCTATCTTAACAAAAGCTTATCTTGAATGGTGGCCCTATGGTGGACCCTATCTGTATAGATACAGTTGAAGTCAAAAGTTTACATACACCTTAGCCAAATCCATCCATTCCTGAATTTAATCCTAGCAAACATTCCCTGTCTTAGGTCAGTTAGGATCACAACTTTATTTTAAGAATGTGAAATGTCAGAATAATAGTAGAAAGAATGATTTATTTCAGCTTTTATTTCTTTCATCACATTCCCAGTGGGTCAGAAGTTTACATACACTCTGTTAGTATTTGGTAGAATTGCCTTTAAATTGTTTAACTTGGGTCAAACGTTTCGGGTAGCCTTCCACAAGCTTCTCACAATAAGTTGCTGGAATTTTGGCCCATTCCTCCTGACAGAACTGGTATAACTGAGTCAGGTTTGTAGGCCTCCTTGCTCGCACACACTTTTTAAGTTCTGCCCACAAATGTTCGTTTGGATTGAGGTCAGGACTTTGTGATAGCCACTCCAATAACTTGACTTTGGTGTCCTTAAGCCATTTTGCCACAACTTTGGAAGTATGCTTTGGGTCATTGTCCATTTGGACGAGCCATTTGCGACCAAGCTTTAACTTCCTGGCTGATGTTTTGAGATGTTGCTTCAATATATCCACATAATTTTCCTTCCTCATGATGCCATCTATTTTATGAATTGCACCAGTCCCTCCTGCAGCAAAGCACCCCCACTACATGATGCTGCCACCCCCATGCTTCACGGTTGGGATGGTGTTCTTCGGCTTGCAAGCCTCACCTTTTTCCTCCAAACATAACGATGGTCATTATGGCCAAACAGTTCAATTTTTGTTTCATCAGACCAGAGGACAGTTCTCCAAAAAGTAAGATCTTTGTCCCCATGTGCAGTTGCAAACTGTAGTCTGGCTTTTTTATGGTGGTTTTGGACTAGTGGCTTCTTCCTTGCTGAGCAGTCTTTCAGGTTATGTCGATATAGGACTCGTTTTACTGTGGATATAGATACTTTTGTACCTGTTCCCTCCAGCATCTTCACAAGGTCCTTTGCTGTTGTTCTGGGATTGATTGCACTTTTCACACCAAAGCACGTTCATCTCTAGGAGACAGAATGCATCTCCTTCCTGAGCAGTATGACGGCTGCATGGTCCCATGGTGTTTATACATGCGTACTATTTTTTGTACAGACGAACGTGGTACCTTCAGGCATTTGGAAATTGCTCCCAAGGATGAACTTGTGGAGGTCCACAATTTTCTTTCTGAGGTCTTGAGTTCTGATTTCTTTTGATTTTCCCATGATGAGGCACTGAATTTTAAGGTAGGCCTTAAAATACATCCACAGGTACACCTCCAATTGACTCAAATAATGTCAATTAGCCTATCAGAAGTTTCTAAAGCCATGACATAATTTCCTGGAATTTTCCAAGCTGTTTAAAGGCACAGTCAACTTAGTGTATGTAAACTTCTGACCCACTGGAATTGTGATATAGTGAATTAAAAGTGAAATAATCTGTCTGTAAACAATTGTTGGAAGAATTACTTGCGTCATGCACAAAATAGATGTCCTATCTGACCCCCCCGTCCCCCCCCCCCCCTCAATAAGAACATTTTAATTTATGCTAAATTCAAGTAAATAAGAATTCTAAAATAGAATATAATAACACACTGTATGGGTTCTTAGAAATCGTATAATTAAAAAAACTGATTAAATTATTGTGTAATGTGATATTGTCCTTGAAAAACTGTCGATAATCACTGGCGATGGGAGAGTTGTGTGCACCGACCACATTGACAGGCTTGCTGTAACCGTTAATTTGTTGTGTGTGTGTGTATGTGTGAGGGAGAGAGAGATAAATATTACAAGATGTTGTTAAGTAATAAGATATCTGTTTCACAAAAGGTAGTATAGAAAGTATTGTTCTTGATTATGGTGTTTATCTTAGTTTCTGTGGGTTAGTGTGAGAGTTGGTGTGTTTGTGTGTGTGTGAGCATGTATGTACATCTTTGTGCGGGCATGTGTGTGTCTGTGTTAGTGTGAAAGTGTGTATTTCTGTGTGTGTGTGTGTGTGTGTGTGTGTGTGTGTGTGTGTGGGTGGGGATGAGACCACGTGTTAGTATGAGGGGGTGTGTTTATGTGTTTTCATGTGCTTAGCCATATCTTGTGAGTGGCTGATTGAGTTGCACTTGTGCTCAAGTGGGGCAGCAGATGGTATGATTCCTAGAAAGTCTAATGAGCATTTGAGGGGCAGACCTTATCACCCAGCTAAAAGCTCAGTAGATACTCCTCACTGCTCTCCTTCTAAGGGGAGACACAAGCCTCATCCCTTCGGCACTGTGATATCACCAGTCACACTTTCTATATCGCCTTTTATCACGCAGATGTGTCTTTATTGATGTAAAGAACATTTAAAAATCTGTCCTTCTCTCTCCCCGTCTCTTTGTCTCGGATACACGCACATATCTTAGTTGATGAGAATACCAGGACTTCTGTTCTTTCACAGGTTTCATGGACAGGTACGGGTTTCAGACACAAAAACAGTAAATTGGTAATTACATTCATCCTTTGCTGTAATGGCACGTAAAGTGCATGTGATTAACTGGGAATGATATGAATGCCACTCTGCTCTCCTGAGAGCTCAATTGTCCATTAATTGCTTGAGAAATTACTGCTAAATATAAATGTGATTCTGTGATATGTGGAGTCTGACTGACCTGTAATGAGGAACTCCATTTGCGAAATACTAAGCAGTGAACCAGTGCAAAATGCAAGAAAACACACACGCATTCACGCACGCACGCACGCACGCACGCACGCACGCACGCACGCACGCACTCACTCACTCACACACGCAGGCACAATAACCTTGTTTTCCTTTCTTAGAGACTTGGCAATTAGTAACTAACCTTAAGTACCTTACAAAAAATAATTTACTCTTACCACATAAATCCCACTTGATCTCTGGTGCTAATATTTTCAAAGTACATGAGCAATGATTAAATGGAATAAACTCAATGTAAGCCATGCAATAAAAGTGTTAATAATGCACATTGAAGCATGCAGCGGAGGTCAACGTGGGCTAGCATGTTTATGGCCCCTTATAAATTCACACTACACCAGCAAACTAGGCTCCCCTATTAGAAACACGGACCAAGAGGAGCCATTAAGAGGATTGTCTTAGGGTCTCCGTGGCGATTCACCGTTAACCAACCATTCCTGCCTCTGTGGTCACTCACACCCTGATCTCTTACCAGACCGAGAGGCCCTATGATGCAAGAGGGCTCTGCTTCCAGGAACAGTCATAAAAACAGGACTGAAAACCAGAATCTGCAAGTGAGAACCACCCCAGAGTCCCCTCAGGCGCGACGCCTTCTGTAGAATGGATAACTCTGCCCGACCAGTAGAGAAATGTTAATAAACTTCCAATAACCTCACAAGGGGGGATGGGTGTAAAAAAAAAAAGTTCTTTTTTAATTACTACTGTAAAATGGAAGCAATCAGAGATTCCTTCCTGTGACATTTTCAAGCGGCCTGTCTGCACCACTTGTGAGAAACAAATGGCCGAGGCGGGCGCAAATCGAGATTGAGTTTTTCATAAAGTCATTACTTCTGTCACCGGGACCATTTCCAAATTGAAAAATCTGAAACAATAAATGATGGCGAAGCAGTTAATAACTGTTAAGAAATCACATTTGGAAAATTGCATTTAAGCAATAACCTTTCTCCCTGTAATTAAATGACAGAAAGGTCCCGGTTTTAATTAAGTCAGCAATTTATAGTTATGAAGCCATACTTCACTGTGGAGATTAGCGGCTGATAGGTCACGGAACACTCTGAGTGCATTTTTAGTAGAGCTGATCTGGTAATTACACCGCTGTTCGCCAGTGACCATCGCTGAACCCGCCGGCCCCCTCAGATTAAACCCTTCTCCCTGCTCCCCTCGCGCCATGATGTATAACCTGGATTAGTCAATGTACCGCTGTGCCTGCGCCAGCCATCTTTAAATTAAAATGTATTTTAAATTAGGGGCATCAACGGAGGGAATAATGTTTGAAGAACTGCACTGGGGAGATGGATGATCCGGAAGACATTATGGAAGAATACATGGGAATATACATCATTGTTGAACTGGGTGAGAGTGGGGGGTGGGGTGGCTGGCATTATTCCCTGCCCTTAATAACTGTTGTTGGGGCTCAGATTTATGGGGAAGTTAAATGATAATGTTAGTGTATTTATAAACATATGATGGCATTTCATCGGTAATTTATTCCTGGCTGTTGAGTAATGTGGGCCGTGCAAGGGAGATTAAATAAAGTTTTGGACGAGTAGAGATGTATCCATACGGCTTTAACATATTATTTAACTAACCTCTGCATTCCATGTTACACAGTGATCATAGGGATGGTGGTTGTGTGTGTCTGTGTTCTTTTTTAATCTTATAAAAGCATCTCCCTAGGCCCTATTTTTTCCCCTCCTTGTAAGTGTCATTTGAGGGCTGCATAATTGTCCAGTTGGAGGAGTGCTAATTCTACATTTTGTTAGCCTCCGGGAACATGACATTCAATAGACTACATTAATATGTTTTCCAGAGTGGATTCTGAGAACAAAACGTGACACTTTTCAGGCACTTGATTAAGGCAATTAAAAAAATGTTTCCTGATGTGCGCTGCTAATTTCAGGCTTGTGTCTGTTGGGGCTGCAGCATTTTCTGCCATTTTGTTCAAATTTGGTCAATCTCTATGTGAAAACAAATATCATGTGATTTTGTGATCTTCTTCAAGAGTAGTCCTCTATCAATTTTGGATTTTTCTGTTTTCCACTCAGTTCATACTGATTTTCAGATTTTTATGCTTGTTTGTAAAATAGTAGAGCAAGCCTACATATTGCTGAATATACCCACAATAGCATGCTAACTAGCTAATGTTAGCTAGTTCAGACACCGCTGATTAAGAACCGATTTCTTTCTATTTAGCTCGATAATTCCGCTAGCTATCCCACTCACAGTGCCTGAGCAGGTATGATGTACTGTTTCTATGCCTATCTCCTGGAGGAAGCTAGTTCTACCTATTTTGCTCAGCCCTAAATGTTTGCTTAACTTTTTTAGTATTTAGTATTTTTTTTAAAAATGTTTTGACCCACATGTAGTACAAACCCATGTAGAACATCCCACTGGCAACAAAAAAAAAACCCTGAAAATAGTTTTCTTGTCTTAAGACAATTGTGTACAGAAAAAGTCTGAATCATACAATCATCACCTTGCCCCTCCTAATCTGAAGCCATGTTGTGTTAAGTTAAGTTATACATTATTGACCCTGTGTCAAGTCAAGTCAAGTTTATTTGTATAGCACATTTTCATACACAAGGCAACTCAAAGTGCTTTACATAAGACATAGAAAGACATTATATAAAAAGTAAATTAGAATTGAACAATGTTAATAAGAAGTTAAAACAGTTATAATAAAACGCAATACCGTGGGGTAATTTGTCCTCTGCATTTGACCCATCCTAACTACTTAGCAGCAGTGGGCAGGCACAGTGCAGCGCCCGGGGACCAACTCCAGTTCTGACACCAGTGCCTTGTTCAAGGACAATGGCAGGAGTTTACCTAACCTGACATACATGTCTTTGGTGTGGGAGGAAACCGGAGTGCCTGGAGGAAACCCACACGAACATGGGGAGAACATGGGGAGAACATGGGGAGAACATGCAAACTCCACGCAGGGCCCGGGCCGGGATTGTTTACTTGTTGATTACTTTGCGCCAGAACAGTGCTTTCACCAGCAGAACAGAATGCAGGCATTGGCACAGCCAGAAATGACATTTTTTAAATTGTGAATTCTGATTCGGGTTATGGTTCGCACAAACAGGTCCTGGAATGCAGACTATTCAAAACTCAGAGGTCATGGCACAAATTAAGATACTGTCTGTGGTCAGTACCTGATGGGGGGTCAATGCTGATCATAGACTGCAGTTCACATTTCCATCTACCATTTTAAGCTCTTTCATGTGGTCTCATGTATCTGGGTATCTGGCCCTAGGCCAGACACATAACACTGAAGGAGTGTTAGTTTTGTTGTTTAATATTTTCTGTTATTACTTAAATGCTGCCACGTTCAGAATGACCTGAATGTGGTCTGTACCTTGCAAATCACACAGGTGGCTGCTTGAATTAAATTAAAATCTTTCTGATACTGGTATACCAAGCTGAGAATGGTACTGTCCCTTCCATACACCATACATTCCAACCAGACGTCTCTGTTCAGCATCCTCTCACCAGCTCCTCACGGCTCCTGCTCATCTCTACCCCTGTCCATTGATGGTGAAACAATGTTTCCAAATCAGTGAAGAGGGCAGATGCACTGGTGAGTTTCCTCAAACTTCTAAAAACTCACCTTTTCAGGCCACATCTCAATGTTTCTATTTAATTAAAATAATAGTAACCCTTCTCTCCCTTTATCTTCTGGCATATCTTGATGTGGGCACTTTATCTATGACTGGCTATAAACTGTCTTGATGGGAACATATCCACCTGTATTTTAAAGGAGTCGTTGCAGGGATGAAATTCAGAAGATGAGGTTAAGGAATGTTTCACAGCAAATTAACATTGGTTCATTATCCATCTATCAAGATGAACTCATCCCAACCAAAAGAATATACAGTAAACGCATGACAATGTGTTTTTGCATGAAGTATCAGTATTTGGCAAGCTGGCACGTAGTGACATTTATTTCAACAAATACTGGACATAGTAATTTTGAAACATGGTGAATCAGTGTTATGACACCCCTGTCATAGTGAGCCTTCTATGCAGGTCATTGTGTCAGTTGTGCCATAACACAAATTGCAGATTGTGTCATAACAACGCTATGTCATAGTTATGAATGGACACTTCATGACAGGTATTATGTCATGGTAATGACACTGTCATTTCCATGTCATGACGACCACTGTCAAATAAAGTGTTACCTATATATTTTGATAGATCAAAGTATTAGCTGCAAAGGGGCCATCTCCCAGTGAAATACACTTTTTGCTATTCCTACCATTCACACAGGAACTCCCATTACAAAAAGCTAGTTTTGTGAAATAAAGTAAATATTTCAGAGAGAAAAAAACTCACATTTGAATAGTGTTTCAATAACTTAATTGAATATAAATTGCTAATTTCAATAACTAAAGAGAATTGATGTGAAATTGACCTGACATCAACTCCGTCAGATAGTGTTAGGATCCTGTAATTTGTCTGTCTGTTTATTCTTTATTATTATTTTTCCTGATTTCTTTTCCCTCGCGGTTGTCAGCACGTGTGTCCACTTTCGCGTTCCTCCCCTCCGAGCTGTGCACTTGTCTACCTGCTAACCCCAGGCCGTTTGTTATCATTGTGTCTATGTGTATTCCAGTCCCTGTCTTACGTTTTCCCCCGTTATTGTATTATTGGTCCTTGTTAACCCTCATTGTTCTCACCTGTGTACTCTCCCATTTCCCCTCCCCTTCACACCGGATTCCTTTTGTGTAATCTTCTCCCTGTGTATTTATACCCTGTCATTTCAGTCTGTCTTCGCGAGTTCCTACTAAATATTCTGTTACTGTGTTTCTTTCTGTTTCTCCGAGTATCCCAATTTATTTGTTTCCGAGTTTTTGTATCCCTCGTCCGTTACCTGTGGTTGTTTTATTTCTGTTTTCTGTCTTCTGTTTTTGTTTTATTTTGGTTCCTCCTACGCCTCCCTGGTTTCGACCCCTGCCTGTGTTCTCGCGACTCTGATTTTTGGATTCCGTTTTTGTGCCTTTGTTGTGCCTTCCCAGTTTTGACCCCTGCCTGTTCTGTGACCCGGTTTTTGGACTCTGTCTTTGCCCTGCCTTCCCGGTTTTCGACCCGGCCTGTATTACCACGGATTGCTGCCTTGCCCTTATTAAACTTTGTTTTTTTTGTACTCCTGCCTGTGTTTGGGTCCTTCCCCCACCAACACCTAACAGAGAGTTATAATTGAGTTGACAAAATGTTATATTTCCTCATTTCACGGCATAGCTGTGAGTACCAATAATATTTTTCTCATTTGCAAGAGAAAATACACATTAAACCATAATTGTTATTTTGTAGTTGGAGATGGAGTTGCCCTGTTATGTACAAATTATCCCACCTTGCAACATTATGATCAAACATTTCCACTAATCAAGCATTCAGTTGTGCATTTGGACAATGTCATGTGTGAATAAAAGAAAATCAGAAATATGAGTTAATCCAAAAGTTCATCTGCCAAGGGTGTATGTCTTTATTCATAAGCACCATCGATCGGGCAATGATAACACAATCGATTTAATTAAAATAAATTTTCTGTCAAAGTCATGTAGAATAATGGCAATAACTCAATATTTTGAGTTTTCAGAAAAGATTGTACTTGAAATAGGATTTGAGGGATTGTATTTCAAAATTGTTTCACTTACATTTCGAGTAGTCATTCAAATATTTAAAATAAAAGTAATTATTTTGTGCTTTTTATTTTTTAAATGATTAAATACAATTTGAATCACAATTTCACATACAAATACTGAAATAAAAATGTCAACCCAGGTCTGCCTGGTACAGAGGCAATATACTGACACAGTGGTGGCCACACCATTCTAGCTGTTCAGGAAATACACCGTCACCAAGCTTTGGCGTAGTTCACCCCATCGAAAGCTACCTGGGGTCCGACCGCAGGAACAATGAGAGAATTTGTCCCAGACTGGCGTGCGAGTGGCTGTTGAATATTTTTGGCTGTGAGTCCCTGGCAGGCGGTGTAATTGCACTAGATGTTTATTTGTGTAAAGTGTGTTTGGAAGTGACGAAATGCCAAACAATACTGTGAGTGGCTTTCCACTGCCTGGCTGGTGCAGAGCGAGGTGAGCATAATTCACAATCGCGTGGGCAATCATGTGCCAGGTAAGCTCAGCCGGACTGCCATGCCACGTGCCACCACTGCCACACCGGGGCCGCACATCTAAACCAAAGAGAGGGACGTACAACAGAGAACATCCAGAGAAGTGAGGGAACACTGTGTGGAAGCAGGCAGAACAAAATGCACCACCCCACCTGCTCCGCTAAATACTGCAGCCCACATCTGGAACAGTTGGGTTAAGCTCTTTTTAAACTTTTTTATTTATTTATTTAGTTTCTTTAATATCTACATCTTTACGGCTCTATTTTCCGGGAAGCGCATGGCGTGCGGCAAGCCATCATAGTCAATGGCGTAGTGTATAGCGGCTATTGAATTTCTCTATTTTCGGACCAAAGGCGAGGAGCGCACAGCTCACAGTGCGCTGCGCAGTTTGAAAATGGGCTGGGTTATGCTGAATATTTATCAGTGAGTGTGCTTCAGCTGCACCATAGCTAATCGAATGACCTCTTTTCAGTTATTTTAAGAGCCATGTGCATTGGACTCGTTTTGACCATGTCCGTGGTTTAGTGAAAAACAACAGCAGAGCAGGTCGGGAGGCCTCCCGCTTGCAGAACAAGAACGGTAAAGGAGATAAAAGTCACTAATAGGTTATCTGGACTGTGAAAAATAAAAAGCTTTTAATAATTTCCTTAGCCTCCAATCAGTCAATAAAATACATTTTTAAATTATTTATTTTACTCTCCCATTTATAATTTACTGGCTCTTTTTTATTTTTCAACTGCTCTCTTTTCCTATTTTCTAGGTCCTAAGCATGTCCTAATCATTTATCTATTTCAAATTTTCTCCATGCAACATATGCCATTTCCTCGCCACATTTATTAGCGACTTTTGTCGCCTTTAGGATTCTGCATTGGAAAACGATAGGCTATCTAATCTATTTTGCATTGATTTAATTGAATGTAATTGAGTTATACTACGTGCAATAAGAGTGAATGTATGCACCAAGTTTGTCATTATTCTCATTACAGACGGGTGTATGAAAGAATACAGTACCCCTGGGAACACAGTGCAATATAATAAAAGCCATAAACAATTAAAAACAGAAAGAAATACAATAATTAACATTATAAAAAAGACAATGAGCAATAAATGCAAAGTATAATTTTTTCCTGCTTGGGGGATTTATTTCAAAGCCAAATTGGACCGCATATGATCCACGAAAAAGGTTGATTGGCTTTTGAATAGGTTATGATCATGCATGCATTGGGGAAAGCCCCGAAATTAGCATCTCGCCGTACGCTGTGGTGCCATTTGCGCCGTTAACGTGGTCTGACCTGGCGGGCAGCGCTAGCACGAATCGCAGTGTAATTTAGCCCAAAATAGCATTCCACTGGAGTAAAATTTAACTGGGCTGCTCTCTCTTGATGGACACACCCCCCATCAGCGGCTTCCCTCCCACTTCAGTGCACGGCGAGTCCCCAAATTACCAAACGAGCTCAGGCGCATGCAAATCCGTGACGAAATTGCTACCTCGCCAGTGATGGCTCGCCACTGGCCGGGAAATAGAGCCCCAAATTTGCAGTTTCGCTGCTCGCTCTGGACTGACACACCTCCACCAGCGACTCTCCTCCCACTTCCGGTGCACGGCGAGTCAAACGGACTCAGGAGCGTGAAAATATATGCCAAAAATGTCACTTCGCCAATGTGCTCTATTTTCCGGCTGGTGCATGGCGGGTGGCGAGCCGCCACCCACCATGCGCCAGCCGGAAAATAGAGCCCGTAAAGTGTTAATTTTAAACTTTGCATTTTCTGCATGAAAAATGTATGCATTTACTTCACATTGCTACTGAAATACTTTTTTATGTAGACTGTGAATATAGTGTCAGCCCTAAAAGAGTGCAAGCTTCCGGAAACATCTATGAAAGAAGTTGAACTGTCTTTGGTTTTATGGGACAGCTGTAAACTCGGACAAAGTCACAGACACAGGGGAATGTTGGTCTGAGGGATGACGGGTGAGACAGAAAGACAACATACACATGGATGAAGATGAGGATGATGGACACTTGAGACTTTGGGGTGTGTGGAACATAGGAACTCAGGTTCTTTTCAACCTAATTGAGTGTATTGTGGTTTTCTCAACAACAGGATAATGTGATGAGTATAGTGCAGTATTCATGATTAGCTTAGTGCATGCCCGCTTGCTTGCCTGCTTGCTGTGCTGCTACCCATGAAGTCAGGCGCTGCTGCTGGCTAGCTATCAAGGTGAAACAGGAAGCTGAGAGCATAAGTCATTCTTGCCAGTACAGAGCCTCTCCATTATCAAGATTCCTACAGTGCCTCCTCGTGGCAACACACGGTAACTACCAGGCTAAACCAGTGGGGGATCTAGGAGAGAAAACCCTGATTTCAAATCTGTGGTGGGGACCTGCATTGGCAGTATCCAGAAAACTGGATTTCCGGTAGCCCCCTGCAGCTCTGGCAAGACAAAGGTCGTCGTGAGTTCCTCTTGCCACCTGAATCTGTCTGGTCAAAGTGAAGATGGTGGGCATAGCGCTCGTGCACCCCTACTCCCACCTTAATCTACTCCTTGCTGACAACCCCCCCCCCCCCCCCCCCCCTCAAAGCCCTGCGGTAACAGCGAATGGTGGAAGGGGCAGGTCAAGGATGTGCCTCTAGCCAGACGCTGCATGTAGGCGGCGGGGGAGCGTCAGTCGCCGAGACACGGGATGGGACAGTGTGTCTCCTCGGTAGCCTCCACCGTGTCTGAGCAGCCACACACTGCTCACCCTTGACAGGAAAGGGCCTTGAAAAGGTGGTCTAAAAATTGTCTGTCCTACTTGCTCCAGGTGGTTAGCCGCTACCACTGGACCATCCCACTCAGCAGTCGAAATATGAAGAAACGTTTGAAGAAACCTAAGACCCATTCACCACTATAAGTCGCATCATGGAATGTCCACACCCTCCTTGACTCCAATGCAAATACTGACAGGCCCCACAGAAGGACAGCCCTCGTAGCTCACGAATTGAGAAGATATAATATTGACATTGCAGCGCTCAGTGAAACCCGCCATGGGGAGGACTCCCTCACAGAGGTTGGCGAGGGCTACACCTTCTTCTGGAAGGGTGTTCCATAAGATGCTTGCCACCTCCATGGTGTGGGTTTCGCTGTGAAAAACTAACTCCGCCAGCACATCCCTGAATCCCCTGTGGGTATTAATGAGTGACTGATGATGTGGCACATCCCCCTGGCTAAGGGCCGCTCCGCCATGTTCATCAGTGCCTACGCGCCAACACTGGATGCAGACAATGACGCCAAGGAGACCTTCTATAAAGCACAGGACAATGCCATTCATAACACACCATGCACAGACAAAATATTCCTAATGGGAGACTTCAATGCCAGGGTGGGCTCTGAACACCAGATTTGGGATCATGTTCTAGGCCGGCATGGGGTGAGCAAGCTGAACAGCAATGGACTGCGGCTACTCTCCCTATACTCAGAACACCGCCTGGTCATCACCAACACCCTCTTCCAGCTGAAGGACAAGCATAAGGCCTCCTGCTAACACCCTCGCTCCAAACACTGGCGCGGTGGCACCTCCTCGATTACATCATTGTTCGCCAATGCGACCAAAAGGAGGTGCTGGTAACCTGAGCTATGTGTGAAGCGGAATGCTGGACTGATCATCACATGATCAGATCCAAGCTCCGCATCGAGATCCCTCCACACCATCCCAGGAAGGCTGCAAGTAAAAGGCTCATCTGCAATGCCCTCAAAAACCCAACATTTGTCAACAACTTGCGCCGTCTCCTATCCTCCAAGCTCCCTGCAACCCCGCCGGACACTACTCCTGACGTCATATGGACTGAGCTGCGCACCAACATCCTGGAGGCAGCTGCTGAATCAGTCAGCTACACAAAAAAATGTCACCAAGACTGGTTCGACGAGAATGCAAGTGTCATCCACACGCTTTTCCAGAACAAACAAAAAGCCCACAAAGCTCTCCTGTACAACCCAGACTCCCCCACTCTGCAGTCCTCTCTCTCCAAGGCCAGAGCAGAGACCCAGCATGCTCTCCGGTCTATGGAAGACACCTGGTGGGTCCAAAAGGCAGATGAGACCCAAAGCCTGGCGGACGCGAACAACATCCAAAGGTTTTATGATGCCATAAAAACCCTCTATGGTCCCCAGAAGCACACCATCACTCCGGTCAGATCTGCCGATGGCCACACTCTCCTCAAGGACCACCAAAAGTTTGTGGAAAGATGGGCAGAGCACTTTACTAACCTCCTCAATCACAAAAATCCCACAGACTTGCACATCAACGCACTCCCAGACTTTCCCCCCAATCCATGATCTTGACGCTCCACAGCAGTTCTCTGAGGTCCACCAGGCAGTTAAAGGCCTGAAAAGTCCATCTGGCTGTCCGAATCAATCCCTCAGGAATAGGACGACGCAAATGTTGTTGTGATCCATAAGAAGAAGGGTGACAAAGCTACCTGCGGCAACAGCAAAGGTCCCCACCCCCACCCAATTGAGGAGCATCGTCATCATCGACTTGAATGGTCAGCTAAGAAGTTCATTGATCAGATAATGCCACTGCAGCTGCAGTGCTTCACCGCGTGCGGCTGCGGAGCTCAGTGCTTCACCGTGTGTGGCTGCGGAGCTCAGTGCTTCATCGCGTGCGGCTGCGGAGCTCAGTGCTTCACCGCGTGCGGCTGCGGAGCTCAGTGCTTCATCGCGTGCAGCTGCGGAGCTCAGTGCTTCATCGCGTGCGGCTGTGGAGCTCAGTGTTTCACCGTGTGCGGCTGCGGAGCTCAGTGCTTCATGGCGTGCGGCTGCGGAGCTCAGTGCTTCATCGCGTGCGGCTGCGGAGCTCAGTGCTTCATCATGTGCGGCTGCGGAGCTCAGTGCTTCATCGCGTGCGGCTGCGGAGCTCAGTGCTTCATCACGTGCGGCTGCGGAGCTCAGTGCTTCATGGCGTGTGGCTGCGGAGCTCAGTGCTTCATCGCGTGCGGCTGCAGAGCTCAGTGCTTCATCGCGTGCGGCTGCGGAGCTCAGTGCTTCATGGCGTGTGGCTGCGGAGCTCAGTGCTTCATCGCGTGCGGCTGCGGAGCTCAGTGCTTCATGGCATGCGGCTGCGGAGCTTAGTGCTTCATCCGTGCGGCTGCGGAGCTCAGTGCTTCATGGCGTGCGGCTGCAGGTTGGAACCTACCTCTCTCCGGCACATGGACCACTGTATCCAGCCAGGCCAGACCAGGCTCAGCACTTCACTCCTCTCTCTAACAGTCCCAGCAACCAAATCACAGGCAGATATAACTGTATTAATAATATTAAAGAGCATACACATGTACATGTACATACACACACAAACACAGACAGACACACACATAAATACACATACACAGACACACACACAAATACACACACATACATGTACACAATGTTCCTCAACAACTTTCTGCAAGAAGTTTGTATACAAAGTTTGCGTGTGTGTGTGTGTGTATGGGGGATGATCACTCCATGCAAGTGTTTGAGGAGAGAGAGAGGGAGAGGGAGTGAGGGGGAGGGAGAGAGGGAGGGAGAGGGAGAGAGAGAGGGAGTGCTGCAGCTGGCAAGCTGGGTGCAGGCACCATATGCGCCATCCCAAGCCCATCATGTTCACCTTCAAACGCTCGGCAGCCATGATCACCAGTCAATGGAGCGTTACCGCTGAGCCCAGCTACCTCCCTGCCCTGTGCCGCACACGTTGTTCAGTTACAAAAACAGCTCATAAAAAGAACATGACAGAGGCGTAAGCCCCCTGGGTACAGAGTGTGTGTGCTGGACCCAACTATGCTCATATCTCAATGGTCTGGATGCATGGAATTTACCACACAGTGTACAGCTGCCCAGAAATTAAGCAGTGAGGAGAATATTCATCTACGCGCTTAGCTTCAGTCAGTCCCTGCAAGGACTGCAAATCCTTTTTATTACACTCTTCAGTCTATAGAAACAAAGAAAAATCTGGGCACCACATGAATATCCCTGGCAACAAGAAGGTACCACACTCTAAACAAGCTCTTACCATACATAACAGTGTGTATATAGTTTATATAGCGCACTCTCAGAGCACTGTCTGTGAAGGGGACTACACCAAAGCAGATCCAATGAGCAGCACCCACCTCTGCTGGTCAAAACACCCCAAACCCAATAAAAAGTTCATATAGCTAAACTGTTTGAAAATCAGTATCGTCAGTGTCAGTATACATATTAAAAAGTTTCATCTAGCTCCATGTATTGTAAATATCTTACAACTAATAAATTTGGTTCAAAATGCCACGTGTCTAAACTGTTATGGCGTGTTATTCACTTGGAAAACAAAAACAGTTTATACTGAATTTGTTTTTCTGGAGACATGAGGTCTTTGTGCTACACTGGCACACTGTTCTGCTTCATCTGGTCACACATTGAGGCTTTTACATATATATATATATATATATATATATATATATATATATATCTATATATAAACTCCTCAAAAAAAGTTCGGAAACGTTATTTCAGTCGATTATTCCTCCCCTTTAATAATACCAATTTGTATTGTATTTTATATCGCTGGAAAGCCTGATTAGTCACCTTTACAACGAGGTACAAATTGTAAGGATCATGCATTCGTGGAATGAGCAACACAGCTAACCGTGTGGGTAGCGGCCCAAAAAAATGTGCCAAAATCCCCTGCAATATTCTTCTGTTGGTATTCACTCTCGTTTTGAGTTGCTTGGTGGATTGGATGATTGCACTCTCCCACAGTAATAAGGAAAAAAACAACACATATTGGCCATTTTTACACTTTATTCATTTTACACTGTCAGGGACCTCAGTAGCGTGTGGAAGATCCATACGCAGTCACAACAGCTTGGCACCTCCTCCTCATGCTGGTCACCAGCCTGGTCACACACTGCTGTGGGATGGTATCCCATTCCTCAACCAGGATTTGCCGCAAGTCAGCCAACATGGTTGCGTTGGTCACTCTGGCATGTACAGCACGCCCAAGCTGATCCCACAGGTGTTCAATTGGGTTGAGGTCTGGACTCACGGCAGGCCATTCCATCCTCTCCACTCCCAAATTCTGGAGGTACTCTGTGATGATCCTGGCTCTGTGGGGGCGAGCGTTGTCATCCTGGAGGATGGAGTTAGGTCCCAGATTCTGGAGGTACTCTGTGATGATCCTGGCTCTGTGGGGGCGAGCGTTGTCATCCTGGAGGATGGAGTTAGGTCCCAGATTCTGGAGATATGGGATCGCCACTGGCTCCAGAATCTCATTCCGATATCTCACTGCATTGAGATTGCCTTCAATGATGACAAGTTCTGTTTTGCCTGTGAGAGAGATACCGCCCCACACCATGACACTGCCCCCATTGAAAGGTGTCACGCGATCTGTGCAGCAATCTGCATAGCGTTCTCCACGCCGTCTCCACACTTTGATCCTGCCATCCAGCTTCCGCAGACAGAACCTTGATTCATCACTGAACATGACGTTGCCCCACATTCTTAGGTTCCACTGTCGGTGCTGTCGACACCAGCGCAAACGGGCCTGACGGTGAAGGGCAGTCATTGCAGGCTTCCTGGCAGCCT
This sequence comes from Synaphobranchus kaupii, assembly GCA_029718625.1. NCBI lineage: Eukaryota > Metazoa > Chordata > Actinopteri > Anguilliformes > Synaphobranchidae > Synaphobranchus > Synaphobranchus kaupii. The sequence continues at coordinate 28,598,291 of CM056388.1, read as the reverse complement.
TATAAGCATGAAGACCGGCCATGTGCAGTCTGTTCCTCACCGTCTGATCAGAGATCTGTCTGTGGTACCGTTGTGCAAATCTTGCCTGTAAATCTCTGGAAGAAAGCCTACGGTTCCTCAGTGAAGCAAGGGTGAGGAACCGGTCTTCTTGGGGTGTTGTCTTCCTGGGACGGCCACTTCGTGGTCTGTCTTTGACTTCACCAGTCTCACGGAACTTGGTCCTAAGTTTGGAAATGGTACCAGGGCTGACACCAAATAATGCTGCCACTCTGCGTACCGGAACACCAGCTTCCACTTGCCCTATTGCACGGGCCTTATCCTGAAGGGACAAATGTGGCATGTTTATGCTTGGAGCACACACAAACTCAACAAAGTTGCAGGACCCATGCACACAAGTGCTGTCAATTAGGTGCCAATCAGGTGCCAGTCACACACCTGTGACTGGCATACACCTGCCAGCACTTGAAGCTCAAAACGAGAGTGAATACCAACAGAAGAATATTGCAGGGGATTTTGGCACATTTTTTTGGGCCGCTACCCACACGGTTAGCTGTGTTGCTCATTCCACGAATGCATGATCCTTACAAGTTGTACCTCGTTGTAAAGGTGACTAATCAGGCTTTCCAACGATATAAAATAAAATACCAATTGGTATTATTAAAGGGGAGGAATAATCGACCGAAATAACGTTTCCGAACTTTTTTTGAGGAGTTTATATATATACATATATACAGTGCCCTCCACAATTATTGGCACCCCCGGGTAAAGATGAGTAAAAAGGGTTATAAAAAATTCAGTTTGGTGAATTAGCTTGATCTCACACTGAAAAAATGCGAAAAATCCAACCTTTAATTGAAGTAAATTTATCCCTCATCAAGAAATAATTATTTTTAACAAACCCATGTATGCCACTATAATTGGCACCCCTAGAAATTCTTAAGAACAAAATGTAACTGAAGCATTTTTTCCATTTATATTTTACTTTTTAAAGTTGATCAGAGTGTTTAGGAACTTTCAAGCAGTAATTCATGACTTCACTGGGGTATAAATATGAGGTGACACAGAGGCCATATTCCCTTATTTATACATCAACATGGGAAAGATAAGAGAACACACAAATCAAATGAGGGAAAAGTGTGTTGAGCTTCATAAGTCAGGGAATGGCTATAAAAAAATAGCTACTCACCTGAAAATGCCCATATCTACCGTTCGGGCAATACTTAAAAAGTTCAAAGCAACTGGAACTGTTACAAACTTGGATGGTAAGAGAGGCAAAAAAATCCCCAAGGATCAGTTGGAGAATTACAGAGGAAAGTAGCATCTTGGGGTCATCAAGTCTCCAAAACTACCATTAGACGTCACCTCCATGCCAATAAATTATTTGGAAGGCATGCCAGAAAAAAGCCTTTCCTGTCATTTCACCACAAACATAAGCGCCTGGAGTTTGCTAAACGCTACTGGAACTTTGACTGGAACCGTGTTCTATGGTCAGTTGAAACGAAAATTGAGCTTTTCGGCAACTAACACTCAAGGTGGGTTTGGCGTAAAAAGAAGGATGGCTATACCGAAAATAACCTGATCCCCACTGTTAAGTATGGTGGAGGTTCTGTGATGTCGTGGGGCTGTTTTTCCTCCAAAGGCCCTGGGAATCTTGTTATGGTACATGGCATCATGAACTCCATGAAATATCAGGGAATTTAAAATCTGAATCTGGCTGCCTCTGCCAGGAAACTAAAACTGGGTCGTCGTTGGATCTTCCAGCAGGACAATGATCCAAAACATACGTCCAAATCAACACAAAAATTGTTAACTGAACACAAAATTAAGCTTCTGCTATGGCCATCTCAGTCCCCTGACCTAAACCCCATTGAAAACCTGTGGGCTGAGCTGAAGAGGAGAGTGCACAAGAGAGGACCTAGGATTCTGGATGATCTGGAGAGATTATGTAAAGAGGAATGTTCTCAGATTCCAAGACTCAGTGCTGTTTTATTGGCAAAGGGAGGTTGTACAAAGTATTAAATGCAGGGGTGCCAATAATTGTGGCATACGTGGTTTTGTTAAAAATAATTATTTCTTGATGAGGGATTTAAAAAAATATTTTTTTTTCTCAGAATACTGACATTTTAATTTTAATTTTACTTCAATTAAAGGTTGGATTTTTCTCATTTTTTCAGTGTGAGATTAAGCTAATTCACCAAACGGTGAATTTTTTATAACCCATTTTACTCATCTTTACCCGGGGTGTCAATAATTGTGAAGGGGACTGTATATACATACAGTGAGCACCATAATTCATTGGACAGTGACACACTTTCTTTTATTTTGGTTCTAGCACTTTGAGTTTGATAGGATACAATAACAATGAGGTTGAAGTGCAGACTGTCTGCTTTCATTTTTGCCAGATATGCAGTAGATATGGATGGATAACTTGAAGGGTTTCTTCTCCTGACTTATTTTTCCAGAGTTCAATCAGAATATTTGTCAGGAGAAACAACCCTTAAACTAAGTGATCCATCCATATCTACTGCGATGGTTTGAGGCTAGTTTGATACCTCAGACCCTTGATGACTTACAGCCATTTCGCCAATCATGTATTCCATACTGTTCCAGCATAATTTACAGCAAAATCTAGTCCCGCCACCCAATTCCCATAGAGATCCATTCAAATGCAGAGAAGTTATAGTATCGCTTGTAAGAGTACCATAAAATAAGATATCAAGAGTCTTTTTTATTGTTGGGTCACAGACATCAGGAAGTCATGGCATGCAAAGGATATGCGACCAAATATTAAAAATGATTACTTTATTCTACATTATGTTAAACTGTCCAATATATATTGTCCGATATGGATGAAAATACCCTCAAATTAAAGCTGACAGTATGCACTTCAACCTCATTGTCATTCAGAATCAAAGTGACTACAGAACCAACATAACAAAAAATGTGTCACTGTCCAATGAATTATGGTGCTCACTGTATATATGTGTATATATGTATATATATATATATATTTTTTTTTTTTACCAAACGTCTGGTGTTTTTTATATAGCTGTTGTTGTGTGCAATACAGGTTTATTATTTCACAGTCTGTGCCTGTCGTCCAAGCGCACAAGCACATCTGGGTTCGGTGTGCTCAGCTAAAAACTCCTCATCCAATATGGCGGGAGCAGATGTGCGGTTGGTATTTCAGGTGAACATGAATGATGGTATCAGAAGCCCCATATGCTGACTAACAGAGCTGCAGATCACATAGGAGGGCGGTGAGTCACACTAACTGCTCAGCCCTTTGTTCTTTTACTCTGTCACAGCGGCAGGCTTTTATTTAACCCATTTGTTGGGGCCACTGCTTCAAAATTCAGAGCGAGGACAAATAACTGCTGAAAAGATCGCTTTATGGGTGCGTTGACTGATAAACGCATTCATAACAATTAGCAAGAAAGAGTTGCTTGCCCTATTTTCAGCACAAATAAGAACAGTGATGTCATTTATTTTAATGGTGTAGACTTCAAAGATCATACAGAAAAGCTTCATGTAGAAAAAAGGACGCTTTATGAACCCTTTTTATAGCACATGGTGGCAGTGAAAAAAATGAATTCAGAGCATTGTGGCATGGAATGGCAAATGATACGGACGTGTACCATGGGGCACACTGACAGATGGCGCTGTTTGGTGAGGGAGAACAGTCCCCATTCCGTGGACTGATATGCATGGACAGATGACAGCATGAAAAGACTGTAGACTGTAACAGCCATTGGACTAATGAGGTCAAGATGTACCTTCTGATAATATGGGGTCAAGCGGAGGCTTTACATGAACTGAACTAATTTTCACTCTCAGCAAAGAAATCCGCATGATTAAAACACTGCTGGAACGTCACAAATATACGCCAATATCAATTGCAAATTACCTTTATTAATCAGATCCTTTAAAGCCTGTGGTTCTTTCTCTTCAAAGGTCACACTTCATGAGGCGAAAGGGGGGTTGCTCTGGTGGTTGCTTTCCTAGATATGCATGTAAAACAGGTTCAAATGAAGTTGAAGCATGCCATTTGATTCCTTTTTACTCGGTCGGTCGGTCGGTCGGTCGGCCGGCCGGCCGGTCGCTTGCTCGCTCACTCGCTCGCTCACTCACTCACTCACTCACTCACTCACTCACTCACACACTCACACACTCACACACTCGCTCGCTTGCTCAAGTTGGCATTGTAGTATAGTGGTTAGGGAACTGGTCTTGCAACACAGGTTCAATTAATAGTTAAATTCCCAGGTGGGGGGCAACGTTTTTCTTCAGTGCTTTAGCTGCTGGTACGCAAAGACATATCAGACATTTTACAACAAAGTTGTACCCTTGAGCAAGCTACTTAACCTAAACTGCATCAGTAAAAATCTGTATGTGAAAGTGTAATCTGTGTAAGAGTGTTTGAGGTACACCTGTTTTATAGCACACTTCGACGGCAAGGAAGGTTTCTCCTGTATCTCTGTGCTTATGGGGACCCCTCCTCATCTCAGCCCATGTTCATCTTCCCTTTCCTGCTCCTGCAGCCGGCTGTCAGCTGGTCCGCTTGGACTTGGCTGCGGTTTCTGGAACCTTCCCGTGGGTCGGACTGTTGTTCTTTTTCCGTACAGCTGGAAATATGAGGGACAGATGCTCTGCGAGCCTCGTGAGCCTGCCGTCCCGCCGCCCCCCGTGACACACACGCTTCCAAGAAAAACCTGGGCTACTCACCACCACCCCCACACCCGCCTGCTTTGGATGGGTGGCACATGGGTATTCTCTGTTCCAACTTTGTAGCGTGCCTTTTACCGCTGCCCTTTAACTGTGACACATCAATTACGAGTGAGGGACACCAAGGTTTGTGTTTATTCTGTGTTTTGTACATGTATGTGTATGTGTGCTTACAGGATTGTGTGTATGTGTGTGCTTATTTGTGTGTGTGTGCGCGTGTGCTTATGTGTGTATGTGTTTTTTTTTTTTTAAGTCTTGGCCATGTCCACAGGCTTGTGGTTAGTGGTTTAAGGATAATGGCGTTGGCTAAATAGAAAGCAAAGCAACTTTCCAAATATTGTTCAGTTTCCTCAATTACTGGCAGTCACTGTATATGGAGAAGATGTTTTTTGTATCCATAACTCTTCGTGTTGCAGTGTTAATAATTGAGATGTTAATAATGAAGTGTTAGCCTATATCTATATTGGCATATCTATTATATCTGTTGTACTGCTACAGAAGTGAACGACATGAAATAGCAAGTCAAATATATTTGGGCCCTTATAATGTATTTTATAAATGTGGACCTAAATAAAGAATTAAAACGTGCTTATGTGTGTGTGTGTGTGTGTCTGTGTGTGTGTCCGTGTGTGTGTGTATGCATGTGTGTGTATGCGTGTGTGTGTGTGTGTGCTTGTGCACGTGAGAAGCAGGTGGACAGATGGGTAAGGTGCAGGTGTGGGGACAAAACAGACTGGCACAGGGGTTGCCTGGCACAGTGATGAGAGTGGAGCAGGTACAGCTGTGGTGAGCACCTTCCACAGGAAGAGTCTGCTGGCGCCTGCACCCACTGCGGCTCACTGGAGCGCCACACCACACACCCCGCACCCCGCACAGTGCCACACCACACACACACACACACACACTGCGCAAAACACCACACCACACACACACCCCAGAGCACCACACCACACCACACACACACACACACACCGCGCAAAACACCACACCACACACACACCCCAGAGCACCACACCACACACACACACACACACACACCGTAGAGCACCACACCACACACACACACACACACACACACCGTAGAGCACCACACCACACACACACACACACACACACACCGTAGAGCACCACACCACACACACACACACACACACACCGTAGAGCACCACACCACACACACACACACACCGTAGAGCACCGTAGAGCACCACACCACACACACACACACACACACACACACACACACACACACCGCGCAAAACACCACACCACACACACACCCCAGAGCACCACACCACACACAGAGGACAGTTGGTAGGGAATGAAAGGGGATGGGGTAGCACTTTAGAACAAGAACACCACAGAAACCCACTGTTCCCACATGCTGCTGTTTCAGCATAGTCAGGAATAATGTTTGTGAAAAGTTTGCGACAAACTTGTAAGGAAAACGTTGTTTGGAACAGCCGTGAAGTTCAAAGGTCAAAGCTTGTGTGAATCAAGATGATCCACAGCCCTGGAAGGTAACCATGAACCCTGATCCAAAATCACAGAGTCACCGTCGCCGTGGGAACGGCTGAGCTCGCTTGCCTGGCGTAAGTTTGGGTTACTTCTATAGTGAGCGCCCAATAGTCACGTGCACCCCACTCCACAGAAGGGCTGTAACAGGCCCCTTTATCTGACACATCTGCACACCTCTCTTTTCCCCTCTCTCTGCCCAAATACGCACACTGCGGAGTTGAGGGGAGTGACAGAGGGCAGAGGGCGGAGCTGCACACGAAGCAAAGGCTGCGTGCGCTGGACCAAAATAACGGGGCTTGTGCTCTGTTTGCTTCATTACCCAAACCCCTGTCCTTCCAGATGTGGCCTTCCACCACCCCTGCCGCTGTATCCCCTAAGACTCGCTCAGCCGAAAGCTGGGCTGCTACGCTCATCCTTGCCTGTTTCACCCACCCCCCGTTACTGAAACAAACACAGTCGAGTTTCAAAAGACTCGGCCAACAAGGAAACACTGGAAGGGAACTCTGGAGTTTCTTAATCGTTTTGGGTACTGAAAGGTGTATAAGGAAGGGGGAGGGGTGGTTCGAAAGTAGACAGTGGGCAGGGTGCACATCTGTCCGCATTTCTGTACTGAGCCCATTGGGGTTGGCGGCAGCATGGCATATGCTGCCTAGCAGGTGAATCGACTTTTGTTCCAAGTTGTACTTTGGCACAAAGCACAATAACATCACGGTGACCTCAGAGTCTGAAATACCTGGAGTAAACTTTCTCCCACTTCAGAGGTCACATCGCCTCAGAGGCTATGGGCAGAAACTCAAACTACAAAGATATAATTTTTACAAATTGCAATACGATACCATGTCAATTTTAACATGGCTTTTTAACATCTATTATTAAGTATTCTCTTCAAGCCAGCAATTCATTAGAGGTCAAAGGTACAGTGCATGGTGAACAAAGGCATTCAGTTGGAAGAAAAACATTCCACATTACCTCCCTATTACCATTTTGCTTATCTTTAACTATTAACACGAGGCCGGCCAGGTTGGGCTCTTCCTCTATTTATGGGTTCCTCATGAGATTTCTTTCTTCCTCGCTGTTGAAGTGTTTTTTTTCTTCGCAGTGGGGACACCTTTTCCTATTTCCTGTTATTCTGTAAAGCGCCTTTATGAGAGTGTAGAAAGTTACAAACCCAAATTCCAAACAAAGTTGGGACAGTATGTAAAATGCACATAAAAACAGAAAGCAGTGATTTGTAAATTCTCTTGTACATATATGTAATTGAAAACAGTACAAAGAAAAGATATTTAATGTTTTACCTGATCAACTTTATTGATTTTTGTAAATATATGCTAATTCCGAATTTGATGCCTGCAACACATTCCAAAAAATTTGGGACAGGGGCAAAAAGAAAAAAGACTGAGAAGTTCAAAAAACACCTCTTTGAACATTCCACAGGTAAACAGATGATGCTATCATGACTGGGTATAAAAGGATATCAAAAGACTCTTGATATCTTATTTTCAGGTACTCTTACAAGCGATACTATAACCTCTCTGCATTTGAATGGATCTCTGTGGAAATTGGGGGGTGGGACTAGATTAAGCTCTAAATTACACGAGAATAGTACGGAACCCATTGTTGGCAAAATGACTGGAAGTCATCAAGGGTCTGAGGTATCAAACGAGCCATCAATCTGCTGCCAGATATGCAGTAGATATGGATGGATCACTTTAAGGGTTGTTTCCCCTGACTCATTTTCCTATTGAACTCCTATTTCTAGGGCTGAGCCTAATGCCATTTTTTACACTTCGAAGCTTCGTTGGCAATTTTCCCTGAAGCTCCGAAGCTTCGTTTTAATAATAATCTATTAAAAATATATATATTTTTTGAGTCTTTGAAAACAATGTTACGATACGTCCAGTAGAGGGCGCGCTCACATCTATTTCAGTAATATGCGCATAAAGAAAGGCCGTTTTTTTTATTGAAACAACAAAGTATTAAATTGAAATGGAACAGAATTTCAGGGCATGAAACATAGGCCTAAATAAATTTAAAAGATACATATAAGCCGCATTCTTCACAGGCCTATAAACTCTCAGACTTCACGTAGTCTAAAGCCGAGTGTAGGAGTCTAAAACCGAGTGTAGGCTATTCCCGAGTCTAGGCTATATTGTTTTCTTTCCAAAACATAATAGGTTGTCATGCTATGCTAGCCTAGGCTATATCATGAAATGTAGCCTAAACAGATCGGCTAGCTAATGCTAATGTTGCTAGGCTATTACTCTGACGAAGATATATAAATGAGGCTACTTACATTTTTCAAATGATTTGTCAAATTCGTAGTTCCACCATGGTATGCCAATTTCTGCTGGCACATTTGGCATTTGACCTTTTTTGGATTGTCAGCGGTAATATTAAAATGTTTCCACACAGCTCACTTCTTTGACATCTTGTAACTTCACCTCAGGCTTTGGGCAACAGCGCAACAGCGTAGCGAATGTCGAGACAAGTCACGTGGAAGGCTGAACCGCATCCTTGTACGTTCGATAAACTTCCAGGCGATTCAAAGCTCAATCAGTATAGAATAAACACTTATATCTTGACAAACATCCAGTAAACCATCCATTTTCTTCTTCTTTTTTGTTTAGTTTTTTTTTTTTTTTTTGAGGAAAAAAACTATTCGAATCTGAATTTAGGATCCGAATCCCAATCCAACGAACAAAGCCTCGGAGCTCCGAAGCATTCGGCTCAGCCCTACCTATTTCCTACTGAAAAACAAGACTGGGCAAGCCTAGCTCAGCCCGAACACCTGTATGCAGCCAGTGGGGAACATTTGACAAGGCACGGCGGATATTGTTCTGGAGAATGCAGCTTGGCCTGCATACTGGGGCGACAGAGTGCATCTGATGCTCAAAGGTGTGTGTGTCAGAGTATGTGAGCGGGAGCGAGCGAGCAGGGGAAGCGGACGTAATTTAATTACAGTGATGAGCACTATAGGTGACGTTACTACTCCACAAGCTCCAGTTTGCTCCGGTTTATATATTGTGATAAAAATGGACATCACATTTTTTTATTTAGATACAACATTAGTTTAATTCATAAAATTTTAATTTATTAAGCGTTTTGTTAGCCTATATAGTTGAAGCTGTTTTAATGACCTGTTGACATTTTCTGTACACAGAGAATGCACACATTGGGCCCCATTCATGAAGCATTCCTAAATATGAGCGCACATTTATGTACAAAATGATACAAAAAATGTATGCCGGATTCATCAAACCGTGTGGGAAAGACAGATTTTTTCGTATTCACATACGAAGCGCGTCCACGTTATTTTGTGATCCACGCCCATGAATTGCCTTATTCATAGGCTGTCACTTCCATATAAAGGTCCATACCTAGTCAAAATGGCCCAGAAAAAGCAAAGGAAAAAAATATTCTGACACTGAAATTGAAGTTCAATCAAGCGGGGAAAAAAAATTGTTTAGTATTGTCAGAACCGGTGTCATGAACTGGTAAAGTAAAGGCCTAGCAGGAGATAACATGTAGGCTACCATCAATGCAGGATCACCCCTCACATTAACTTTTAAAGTAGTAAAATAAAAAATAAAAATGGATTGACATTAAATTGGAGGCGAAGAAACGCATACCTGCACATCTATCTGCATCGGACGAGCAAGCGTATTGTTTTATTGCAGCCTGGAAATAAATTAAACGTTATTAATGTTGGGGCTCTGTGCATGTGAGTTGTGGTTTGAAATCGGGTAATCACATAGGTTACCTTATTTTAGAATCTCTCTGGCGCGTTCTAATTGCGGTCACATTGGTGTGCATGTCCCACTGAGCAAAAGTCAGACTCGAGCTCAGGTTTTACCAGGATATAGCATAGCTACCTTCTAACCGGTTAAAAAACTTTCACTTTTAAATCAAGTTTATCTGGTTTTTCACCTGAACGCGAGACGGCGTTTCACCGACTTTTCAACAAAAACGTTCACTGGGGTGTGCAGTCTATGGCACCGATAACATTGGACAGGTTGGCAATTTCATAAAAACCCTGCTTTACCTCCACCTGGCTTTGCATCTTGTAGGGGAACTGGATGTATGCTGGCATTAGCTGGATTAAGCTGTTGACCACAATTGCAACCCTGGCTACAGACATGTAAGCCACTTTAACCCCTTCGTGCAGATGGCAAATTTGGTCAATTTTCACCTATTTAGGGGGTGTGTAGGGTAATAATACATCAACTTCACCAGTCCAGGCCAGATAAGGAATGCTTCAGGTATTCACCCTTCATATTAAGTCCAATTCTCTTATCTCTCAACTTCTTAAAATAACATGGTCTTCCAGAGTCTGATGCAATCAGGATTTATTGTATATAATTCAAAAGAGAATACATGCAATAACCCAGGCTGATCTGCGCAGATAAAACATTCATGCATAAATCATCTTCTATCCAGTGAGCCTATTAGAGGCAGCCTGCAGGCCGCACTCTTCCCTGTCAGTTTCTGTCTAGGTCTCTTCTTTGTCACGAGTGGTAAGTGCATGAGAGTTAGAGTCTAGTCAGTGTCTTCCAGTGTATTCCAATGTGGTGAGCCACCTAGGTGTCACAGGTCACGTCTCGCCCCTTCTCCTCCTGATGTAATTTTGACATCCACCTTTATATCCTTTTCCCTAGTTACACCCTTTGTGGGGCTAAGGAGCCATCTCCGCCCATAACCTGCCCCTAATTTTTTATTAACCAGGGCTACGAATTTGTCACCATTATTTACGATTTCCTGAGCCGATGTCGTATCAATTCTTGTCACCATTATATACGACTTCCTCGCACCCTCCTTTTTTAAAAGATTGGATGGGGTTACATCCTCTGACCTCTAGTCTGTGTGCTTGGTTAAATTTTGCACCTGTCCCACTTTGTTGCTCATTACTGATTACTTATTATACATACTTTTAACATATATATATTAATCATACATCATGTGCCTAGGTATATACTTATTGTGCATCTGTATACATATAACTTGGTTTACATTTGATCATATGGCTTATAAACTGATTATGGCTTACATTATGATTATATAAAATAACATGATGGTCCGCTTGGATCTCCGGGGATTCTGGAATCTCCCTCGCATCCCCAAGCCTCCCATAGCTCCTTCCCAGTTTGTACTGCTATCTTATGCCTGAGTGTTCCAGGGGTCTTTTTTTCCTCCCACAGGTGCTCTGTTTAAGGCTTTATAACTCCAGGGGCCCTATCTTGGCGATCTTGGCGCTTAGTCTAAGCGCATGGCGTAAAGTCCATTTAGAGCGCGTCCAAGTCCACTTTTGCTATTTTAATGGCGTATTTTTTGGGCGCTAAGCACGGCGCAGCGTGCAAGTGGGCTGAACCTAGTCTCTTCATTAATTATAGGTGTGTCTTGGGCGTGACATGCAATAAACCAATCAAAATGTCATATCCCATTCCCTTTAAAAGCCTGCTTTTCCACCTTGGTGGATTGCTTATATGATGGCGAAACAGCTTGTGCGTGTTTAGTGCGATCAAGGAATAGGCTAAATGGAGTAGGCCTAACAATATTATTTGGACTAATAGTGTAAAGCTTTAAAACAATCCACTTTCCCAGGAAGACCGTGAAACGTGCGACTTACAGCAGGGGAAACAGAGAACATGCAGCGCACATGCAGAGAATGGCATTAAAATTAATTGTGAATTAATTGTGTAACGTGATGCAAACGACGTGCTTAGTTCTCTTTAAAATCGTTTTGTTCAGTTATGGAATAACAGGTGAAATCAGCTGGGTTTTAATAAGCTGAGAGTATGGAAACCTGGTCACTGTAATTAAAAAAATATGAAGGACGAAGAATAGCTAAGGTTACAATTTAGTTAACATGGTGACATTTATCTATGGCAAGCCGTTTTAGCTTTTATTCAACTTGTTTTTGATATCAATAATTCTATTTGAACTAGTTATAATTCAAATTCTTGATATCAAGAATTCTATTTGAACTAGTTGTAATTCCAATTCTTGATATCAAGCATTACCTTTGAACTAGTTGTAATTCCAATTCTTGATATCAAGCATTATATTTGAACTAGTTGTAATTCAAGTGGGTTTCCCATTCATTTCAATGGGGCCTTTAATTTTTGATATCTAGAATTGAATTTGAACTAGTTCAAATTGTTATTCTTGATATCGAGAATTGAATTTTAACTAGTTCAAATTGGAAAAGCTAATTTGAACTAGTTCAAATTCAATTATTGATATCAAGAATAACTATTTGAACTAGTTCAAATTCAATTATTGATATCCAGAATAACTATTTGAACTATTTCAAATTCAATTATTGATATCAAGAATAACAATTTGAACTAGTTCAAATCCAATTCTTGATATCTAGAATAACTATTCAAACTAGTTAAAATTAAATTCTTGATATCAAGAATAGACATGTAAATAAAATGCTAATTATTTTTGCATAGGCCGATCAACGTCCAAAACCATCACATCCTGATGGGAGACCAGTGGAAACCATTAAAACCATCACATCCTGATGGGAGACCAGTGGAAACCATTAAAACCATCACATCCTAATGGGAGACCAGTGGAAACCATTAAAACCATCACATCCTAATGGGAGATCAAAACCAAGATGTCCCAATTCCCATCAGGTAATGGTTACCATTACGTGATGGTTTCTAATGGTTTTTCTAGCAGGGTAACTGTTGGTCAATCTACCTGTGCGAATGCGTTGGGCCGAGTAGGAAACAACAGCTGGCGCATCAATGTCAAGGGAGGCCCGAAGAGCAGTTAGACTCTGCACCAATTCGCTAAATGTCTCCAACCTCAAATAATTTTCTATACGTCGCAAGTTTGCAATCAGAGAATCTATTGTCATCAGTTCACCAACTCCAGCGCTCCCTCGCTGGAAGCTTTGTTCGATTGTCATGACCCTTCTCCCGATTCGACGGAGCACCAAGTCTGCCATTCTAAATTGGGGCCAGAGACAAAGGATAGACTCTCTGTGTTTGAGACTTCCGAAGCTTAGGAAGCAAAGTTTCAAAGTGTCCTACTTATAGACCGTAGAAAAATACTCATGGGTCCTAATGATCCTACTAAACCCCTTAATCCTAATTAAAGGAAAAAAACAAACATACTGTCGTAATTCCTTAGTAGGATTGATACCTCTGTCTCACTTTATCAACACCATAAATTTACGTAGCAACTTTCTTTGTTTGCATTTTCAAGTCTGGTAAAGGTATAATCATAAACGTATAATTAATGAGCTAGAATACTCCACGATCTCTTGCACACTGTCCCACTCTCTCGACCTTATCATAAAATTATTGTAGGCTTTATTTTTCATAAATCCGCTGTAGCCTAGGCTATTTGAAAAACAATAAATGCAATATTCACTGGACAAGGTTTTGAACTTTTTTCAGTCACAAACCATTTTATTTACTTACAGGCTGTATTCCTAGATAAACAGAGCTGTATTGTAATGACATCTGAAGCGCATTTTCAGAACTCAAATGTCCGTCTATTGCAGTGCGCGAGTTTTCCATTGAATGACAATTCACGCATTAGGTGCAAATGACAATTTGCGTATTAGCCTTGATATACAGTCAAGCCGGAAAGTCTGCACACCCATTTCACCTTCTCCATGTTTTATTATGTTACAGACATATTCTACAATAGATTGAGTTCATTTTTTGTCTCAAAATTCTACACAAAATAGCCCATAATGACAAAGTGAAAACAGGTTTTTAGACATTTGTGCTAATTTATTACAAATCTAAATGTAAAATATCATATGTACACAAGTGTGCACACCCTTTGATATGACACCCAAAAGTGAGCTGAGGTGCATTTTTTTTCCACTGATACTGCTTGAGATGTTTCTACAACTTCATTGGACATGATTGGGGATTGCCAACACCTGCCTATATAATGTCCCACAGTTGACAGTGCATGTCAGAGCAAACTCCAAGCCATGGGGTCAAAGGAATTATCTGCAGACCTCAGAAACAGGATTGTGTCAAGGCATAGATCTGGAGAAGGGTACGGAAAAATCTCTGCAGCTTTACAGGTCCCAAAGAGCACAGTGGCCACCATCATTCGTAAATGGAAGAAGTTTGGAACCACCAAGAATTTTCCTAGACCTGGCCGCCTGGCCAAACTGAGCAATCGGGGAAGACGGGCCTTGGCCAGGGAGGTGAGCAGGAACCCGAGGGTCACTCTGACAGAGCTCCAGCGTATCCTTGTGGAGATGGGAGAACCTTTCAGACGATCAACCATCCAGGCAGCACTCCACCAATCAGGCCTTTATGGTAGAGTGGCCAGACGGAAGCCCCTCCTTAGTAAAAGGCACATCACAGCCCGCTTGGAGTTTGCCAAAAGGCACCTAGAGGACTCTCAAACCATGAGAATCAAGATTCTCTGGTCTGATGAAACCAAAATTTAACTGTTTGGCCTGAATACCAAGCGTCACGTCTGGAGGAAACCAGGCACCGCTCATCACCTGGCTAATACCATCCCTACAGTGAAGCATGGCGGTGGCAGCATCATGATGTGGGGATGTTTTTCAGCAGCGGGAACGGGGCGACTAGTCCTGATAGAGGGAAAGATGAATGCAGCTAAGTACACTGAGATCCTTTAAGAAAACCTGCTCCAGAGCGCTCTGGACCTCAGACTGGGGCGAAGGTTTGCCTTCCAACATGACAACGACCTGAAGCACACAGCCAAGAGAACAAAGGAGTGGCTTCGGAGAAAGTCTGTGCATGTCCTTGAGTGGCCCAGCCAGAGCCCAGACCTGAATCCAATTGAACATCTGTGGAAAGAGCTGAAAATGGCTGTGTACCGACTCTCCCCATCCAACCTGACGGAGCTTGCAAGGATATGCCAAGAGGAATGGGCAAAGATGTCCAGAAACAAGTGTGCCAAGCTCGTAGCTTCTTTCCCAAGACGCCTTGAAGCTGTAATGACTGCCAAAGGTGCAGCAACCAAGTATTAGGCTAAGAGTGTGTACAGATATGTAACCCTTAAATAACCTATTTTTGTCAGTAAAATAAAATTGCATATTTTCTAAAAACCTGTTTTCACTTCGTCATTATTGGCTATTGTGTGTAGATGTTTGAGGCAAAAAATGAACTTAATCTATTGCAGTATAAGTCTGTAACATAATAAAACGTGGAGAAGGTGAAAGGGGTGTGCAGACTTTCCGGCTTGACTGTAGGTGTTATCAGCTCCTTTTTAATGGATAATAGCCATTGTCCCGTACCATCGCACATCGCCTGGATGTTCATGGAGTGGGCTGAGAGCAATGAAATGTGGCATCGTTTCCCTTCGCTTAGAGAAAGGTATGTGGACCTATGGAACCTTTTATTATTATGCATTTTTGATATAGCCTGCACAATAATAATATTTCACATAGTGATCTAGATATTTTAGTCATGCTTGTGCGCGCCCCTGTGTGTAACAGACAGGAGGGTACGCGCGTTGTGCACACGCCTATGTAGAGGCACTTAAAAGCGCCGTTAAAATAACATGTAAACAACTGCGACATGACTTTAGATCAGGTGTGTGTGTGACCAGGTTTCCATACTCTTATCTTATTAAAACCCTGATTTTAAAGAGAACTAATAGTCAAATTAGAAACGAAAACAAATTTGCAGCACATTACATAATTAATTCACAATTAATTTTAAAGCCATTCTCTGCATCTGCGCTTTAACTTCATGCAGGAGCAGGTCTGTTTCCCCTGCTGTAAATCACACTTTTCACGATCTTCCTTGCAAAGTGGACTTAATTATTTTAAAGCATTAGCCTACGCTACCAGTAAAACAGGTTGGTCACATTTCCATAAGCGGGATATTATAAAACAAGGGAAAATATGAGTGAACCTATGGGTTTCGAACCTGACAGCTTTAGTGTATTTACTAGTGTCATCATTAAGGCAAAATAATAGTATGTATGTTATTAATCAATATTATAATGCACATAATGAACTTCGGATGTGAACTCGAGAACTCCATGAGAACAGCCTCGTGGAATTGATGTATGAAAAGTATTAGCCTATTGTGTATATCAAAACGCTTCATAATGGTTAGCCCGAATAATATTGATCATACTATTGATCCATATAGCCTATTCCTTGCTCGCACTACACACACACGAGCATGTCTGTTTCACCATCATATAAGCAATCCGCCAAGGTGGAATGCAGGCTTTTAAGGGGAATGGGATATGAGATTTTGATTGGTTTATTGCATGTTACGCCCAAGAGACACCTATAATTAATGAAGAGACTAAGTTCAGCCCATTTGCACATTTCGCTGTGCTTAGCGCTCAAAAAACACGCCGTCTAACTAGCAAAAGTGGACTTGGACACGCCCTAAATGCACTTTACGCCATGCGTTTAGACCAAGCGCTAAGATCGCCAAGATAGAGCCCAGTGTGTCTTACAAATGAAAAACACGATTATCAAACACAGCATATTTTGCAAATGCAAAACGTAGGTTATTACACATACAGAACAGTTTTAAAGTACAACACGCTTCACATACACATACAACACGTTGTACAAAAAAATGCTGTATTCCACTTGTGAATCATGTACCTATTAGGGGGCTTTAGTGGCAAAACAAACAAACAGAACACGTTTTACAAATGTCCTATGATTCACAAAAACAAACACTGTATCAAACAAAAAACAATGTTTTGCAAATACAAAACAGTTTTCATCAAGCTTCACAAAGACAAAACATGTTTTACAAGTTTTTGTGAATCACGTGACTTTTGAAAAGTTTCCCTAAGGAAGAAATGTTTTTTTAATTATTATTGATAATTTCAATCAGTTTACATATAATAATGAATACAAATAGAGTTAACAAAAAAACGAAAAAAATAAGATGAGAAAATTAACATTAAATGAATGAAAAAGAAAAAATGTAGACAATAAATTAAGACATTTGATCGATCTGGTAACACTTTACTTGAATCCTGCGACATAGGGCTGACAAACACTGTCATACACATGACATTGTAGCTGTCATAACATGACATAACAGCTGATGTCAATTTATGTCAAATTACATAAAACTGTCATCACTTTTATCAGTAAACCATATGACAGCTGTTATGTCACATGTTGACATGACGGCTTATGTCACTTGCCAAATTTAGCTACCTGTGCTTGCTGAAGTTAAAGTGTTATAACAGCTGCCATGACAGGGAATTCATGACTCTGTCATAAGCATAAGGATAAGCACTGTCATAAGCCACACGTAAACAGTCTTGACAGTATATGGCAATCTGTGTAACAGTTTCATGATCCATGAAGCTGTAGGAGCCATAACATGTTATAACACATGTTGACATGACAGCTAATGCTGCTTGCCATATTTAGCTAACTGTGCTAATTGAGGCCAAACCGTTATAACAATTGTCATGACAGGAGCTACATAATAGGTTATGACACATTGACATGGCAGTCTTTGTCATTCACCAGATTTACTCATTCTAGTTAAGGCCAAAGCACTATGACAGCTGTCATGAGAGGGCCATTGTGGCACTATCATTTTCATAAAATGTCTTGGACCCTCTGTCATAAGGTCAACATAACAGTGTCATAAAGTTGACATAACAGCAGTCATAACAACTTATTACAACATGCCTATCACTTGCTGTTTTATGCATGTTGTCAAAAACTTACAAAGTATTATGACTGCTTATGATGCAGTTAACAGTTAACTTTACTGACCAGAAGTATATTTATGAGTATTTCTACACGTATGTTTTACCATTTTAAAATAACAGCAACCAAAAAGATTATGGTGGTTTCTCGACTTGTATACCTTTCCTGTAGGATCCCACCATTTACAGAACCTTGCAATAATAATTGATAATGTTAACAAGTACCAAACAACACAAGCAACACCCATCCAATAATTAATAGATTTAGTATGTTGACTTATTTCAACAGATTACAATTTTCTGCCCTGGAAATACCATAATATTTTAATATCCTTATGAAATCACCCGGAACATGGATCGTCCCCCTATTTTGGACTGTCAGGTGTGTGTCATAACAATTTTAACTTTGAGATAGCTTCTAATGCTCCTGTAGTAGTGATATGACATTGTTATGACAAATGAAACAATGAATACTTTACTTCAACTATAGAAAAAACTGTCATAACGATGTTATGAATCTATCATAATGAGAAACTCTGGCCACAGCTACTTGTGTACCTGTCAATGAATGCAGTATGACTTTTTCAGACAGCTCCTCATGGAACTTTTAACTTAAAATAGATTCACCAGGTATGTTGGACTGTCGGGTGTGCATCATAATCAATTAAATACTCCCAAAGTACAGTTATGACACTGCTATAACACATAAAACACTGACCGCTTTACTTTAACTATACAAAAAAACTGTCAAGAAGGTGGTATATACCTGTTGCAATCAGAAATTGACCATAGCTTCTGTCAGAAGAGTCAATAAATGCAGTATGACAGGACCTTTTTCAAACAGCATTCCATGGAACATTTAACTTGAAATAGACTCAACAGGTAGCCATGTTAGATGGACAAGTGTGTCATAACAAATTATGTTTTGACATAGCATCTAATTATCCTGTAGTAGTGATATGACACTGTTATGACAAATTAAACAATCAACACTTTACTGCAACTATAAAAAAAACTGTCATAACGATGTTATGAATCTATCATAATGAGAAACTCTGACCATAGCAACTTGTGTACCTGTCATAAGAGTTAATAAATGCAGAATGACAGGAACTTTTTCAGACAGCTCTTCATGGAACAAGTAACTTGATTAATTAATAGATTCACCAGGTATGTTGGTTCAGGTGTACATCATAATGAATTAAATGCTCCCGTAGTACACAGTTATGACACTGCTATGACACATAAAACAATGACCACTTTACTTTAATTATAGAAAAAACTCATGAAGGTGTTCATTACCGGTCATAATCACAAATTGACCATAGCTCCTGTCATAAGGGTCAATGAATGCGGTATGACAGGAACTGTTTCAGACAGCATTCCATGGAACTTTTAACTTAAAATACACTCAACAGGTAGCTGTGTTGGACTGTCAGGTGTGTCTTTATGTTTGACGTACAGTGGCTTCTAATGCTCCTGTAGTACAGTGTTATGACACTGCTCTGACAAATGAAACAATGAACACTTTACTTTAACTATCGAAAAACTGTCGTAACAGTGTTATGAATCTGACATAATCAGAAACTGACCATCATAAGAGTTACTTACGGCTGGACTGAGTGGCCGCAACGACAGACTGTTTACGTATGGCTTATGACAGTGCTTATCCTTAGGCTTATGACAGTGTCTTTAGCTTCAGCAAGCACAGGTAGCTAAATCTGGCAAGTGACATAAGCCGTCATGTCAACATGTGACATAACAGCTGTCATAACGTTTACAGATAAAAGTGATATGTCATTTGACATCAGCTATGTCATGTTATGACAGCTGCAATGTCATGTGTATGACAGTGTTATGTCAGCCCTATGTCGCAGGGTTCAAGTGGTATCATTGATCTTTTACTGGTAGAGCCGAACAGAGAGTGCCTAAGGATGTATAGGCTATGTAGGGAAATGGTATCAGGATGATGGTTTGTCAGTAATCTATGGATTACCGTTACGAATAACGTTGCCCACTTTGGGTAATAGTTAGCTAGAGGGTTGAATGTAATTAATATTACTTCATAGCTTATGTGAATGTTATGCTGCGTTCAAGACAACTGGGAACTGGAACATTTCAAGTGGGAAATTTCCGACTTCCAACATCACTGCGTTCACGCGGTTTACTCTTGGCATGGATGCAAGCAGGAAGCCGCTTAATTTGTTTGTGAAGGAATAAATAAAATTTGTTTGGGCATCATTTCAGAACTCCAATTTATCCGACCTGAGCGCTGGTGATGTGACAGCAAGAAGAAATTGTGGCATTTGTAGTTCGTAGTTCGAAAGGGAAAGTGTTTATTTGCATTTGAATGTATATTTGGCTGGGTAATAATGTGATATGTGTTAGTATCATTAATGTTTCACATTCATTATAGGAGTAGCTATGTGAAATTTTAAAGTAAAAAAGCTTGCTCAAAAATGCTGCAGATGAAATAACGAGGCATCTGACATTTAAATAGAGCGGCTACTAGTCGTTACTACAACCTAACGTTAGGGTACTTTCTCGGTTTCAATCTTTTCACTCGTTTTCCATCCTAACTAACATTAACTAGCTACCGGAGAGCTATGTTATTTATTTTCAAAGGTTTGTAGGCCTATATGCTGCTGCATTTATTACTTAACAGCTGCTGCATATATGCTGTTCCTTCACAAACAAATAAGCTGTTTCCTGCTTGCATCCATGCCAAGAGTAAACAGTGTGAACGCAGTGACGTCGGAAATTTCCCACTTGAAATATTCCCGTTTCCAGTTTTCTTGAACGCAGCATAACATTCACATAAGCTACGAAGTAATATTAATTACATTCACCCAACTAGCTAGCTCACCTATTACACAAAGTGGGCAACGTTATTTGTAACATTAATCCATAGATTACCCCCAAACCATCGATCCTAATATCGCATCTCGACAATGCCGACATAGCCTATACACATTTCTTCCTTAGGGAAACACGTGATAGTGCCAAAAGTCACCTGATTCACAAATGGAAGACACCATTTTCGTATTTGAAAAACATGTTTCATACTTGTAAAACATGTTTTGTACTTTTAAAGCATGTTTCGTACTTATAAAATATGTTTCGTACTCGTAAAACATGTTTCGTACTTTTAAACCATGTTTCGTACTTATAAAATATGTTTCGTACTCGTAAAACATGTTTCGTACTTTTAAACCATGTTTCGTACTTTTAAACCATGTTTGGTACTCGTAAAACATGTTTCGTACTTTTAAACCATGTTTTGTACTTGTAAAACATGTTTTGTCTTTGTGAAGCTTGATGAAAACTGTTTTGTATTTGCAAAACAATTTTTCTGTTTATTTGATAATCATGTTTTGCATTTTCAAAACACAGTTTTTGT
Source organism: Synaphobranchus kaupii (assembly GCA_029718625.1). Classification (NCBI taxonomy): domain Eukaryota; kingdom Metazoa; phylum Chordata; class Actinopteri; order Anguilliformes; family Synaphobranchidae; genus Synaphobranchus; species Synaphobranchus kaupii. The sequence continues at coordinate 28,576,981 of CM056388.1, read as the reverse complement.
TTGCGAATTGTAGGACTTCTAAAAAATGTGTTCTGTTTGTTTGTTTGGTTTTGGCACTAAATTAGCCCCCTAATAGTCACCTGATTCACAAATATGAAGCTAGAACATTTGCTAGCATTTTCCTGATGGTGGAATATTATTTTATTGGAATCTTATGATACATAATATACACTGTATGGCATAGCATCTCCCTGGGCAATACTCAGGGAATGGAAAATACTCATTCAAATTTACTGTGCATATGTGCTAGATAAATGTCAAATTTTCCTTGGAGTATGAATGTGTATATGCTTTATAATGGACACAAAATATTTTATGTGTCCATTATATTTTATAGGTTTTGGATAGGTGTTTAGACCTATAGATATTTATCCCCCTATACCAGTGTTTCTCAACCCTGGTCCTGGAGGGCCGCAGGGTATTCTGGTTTTAGTTGTTACTCGGTACTTAATTGATCAATTAAAGCAGCCAATAACATAGTTATAACCACACCTGGTTTCTTGGGTCTGAATTGGTTGCCGATATTAAGGCAAAAACAAAAACCAGCATACCCTGCAGTCCTCCAGGACCAGGGTTGAGAAACATTGCCCTATACTGATGAAAAGATAGTAATCCCCACTTGAAAATGATGCAAAAGTGAGTTTTATGAGCCAAAACATTTGATTTGTAGTTAAATGTTAAAAATGTAGTTACAACAGTGCACAATTTTGCCATTTTGGATACATTTGGAGACGCTAAGGGTACACTGCCTATATTATGCATCATAGATCTGTAGTAGTTCTGCATATCACCCTCAGATTTTGCCCACTTGTGAACACAGAGTTTATGATCCAGGAAATGTATAGCTTTCCTGTTTCACATATGTAGCGCTCAGTATTTAATTGCAAACTAAAGAAAAACATTTTTTCTTGCATTTTTTTTCCCAAGATTTCTTTGCATTTGTGGCACTTTATTTTGACCTAGATTATGAAAATAAACTAATCTAAGTTAGTATTGTAAATGGTACAACTGCCTTGTTTCATTTAAGCCATGTTCCAAGTTTCTGTGATGCTTACACCTGGAGTTATAAAGCCTGAAATAGAACACCCCCTAGATAGGTGAGAATTTACCAAATTTGGCATCTGCGCGAAGGGGTTAACAAAACAGTGCACTTTTCTTATAGTTATTTATTTATTTTTTGGCACCCAATGCAGGGCTGAGCATGTCGAATTGCCCCCCCTCCCCTAATTTGGAATGGCCAATTGTCTGCAACCGCAGCCGTGTTCATGCGTGAACCCCACAGCCGATTTGGGTAGACATCCACGGTTCTTCTCTGAAACACATGGTGTAGCCAGCTGCTTCTTTTCACACCACAGACTACAGCTATGCGTGCTTGGAGTGGAGGCAGGGGAAGACCTTTCATATGTGGCTTTAGCAGTAGACGGGTGCCCGATTGATCAGGGGTCTATGAATGCAGACCCCTAGCCGACTGAACTCTCACATACTGTGGATGACACAATCGGCAATTGAGCATGGCCCAATTGAAGTGACTGGCTACAGTCACCACTGGCATGGTGTGGATTCGATTTGAGACCGTGGGGCTCATCCATGCACCACAGCAATGCCGGAGTGGCTAATCGGGAGAATCGGGAAGAATCCCGGTGGGCCGCTGGTTTTTGGGCTGGTGGCGAGGATCGGTAAACACAATAATTGTAGACTTGCTGCAGTGTGGGCCGCGTGAGCTCTCACTCGGCCCCCTCTCTCTCCTCCTCACACACACACGAAAAGCAACCACGGACCACACCAGAAACTTGGATGCTGATAGGGGGGATGAGAGTGGCCCCTCCCAAATTCCATAATTGGTTGAACCCAAGTTTGTTTTAGATTATGATTGATCACCTGATGTAATTAGCTTAGTTTATGAGCTTGTGCCAGACGAAGAAGTTAAAATGGAGAATAAAATAAGAAAAGGAGGAGCAGAAAAGGCTAGGATAAAAAAAAGAAAGGCAATGGAAGAAGAAGCGACCAAATGTGCCAAATTAACCGACATATTTAGAACAAAAACGCAAACGCAGCTGATGATGAGAAAGGTAGCGTATAGTGTTAAGATGCCATAGGTATGTAAAGCACAATATCATTGCATGCCAACCACAATTAAAGTTTATTGTCAAGGAATTTTAAAGCATGACTGGCGTATTTACGAATAACTGCTTTGATAAATGCAAAATGGTTATGGAATCATCTAATTGTGAAAGGCATTTTTCTGTATAGTCTCTGAGCAGCCAGGATTTATTTTTTAATTTTTTAAGCGATGGGGGAATTAATTGTGTTAGAAATTATTATTCTTGTTTATTATTATTAGGCCATGAAAGGTATAATAATAATAAGTAAATTATTAACACTGTTTTAGATGTAGCAAACCTAGCTAACGTTAGCTAGCCTACTTGGCTAACGTTAGCTAGCCTACTTGCTGTATCTAGCTGTCGCTTCTTGTTGGTTTTGTTAGCTAACGTTATTAACTTTTTATTTATTTGACATCTAATGTCACCCTTCAACCGTGAGGTAACGTTAGCTATCTAGCAAACGTTAACAGCCGAATTAAGTTAGTTTAACTTGATAACTTACTGGAGATTTAAATGTTACATTCAGAGAGCTAACGTTAGTTATGGACGTTTTATATCTTTCTGGCCACTGTCAGGAACGTGAACATCTGCCAAGTTAAGAGTGTTATTTACTAAATTAGAAAATCGATGACTAAAACAGCAATTAAAGGCCTTATGATAACAGTCACTTCTTAATGTTCAAAAACAATAGTAGCAGCAGTTTTTATTAATAGTCAGTGTTAACATTATTCCAGTGAGTCGTATATATTGTACGTGATTCGATAACGATTTCATAGAGTACACCTAAAAAATATGGCTTTATTACTTTCCCAGACATTAAATGCCTAACGTTAGGACAATATGCTTTATTTGCATAGCATTAGCCTACTTATTGAAGTTGTACATTAGTATTAGGCGATGAAAGGTGGTACTCTTTATTATTATTATTATTATTATTATTATTATTATTATTATTATTATTATTATGTTTTAAGTGACAGAGCAGAGTCTGCTGTTAGGCCAAGCCATTGATGAGGCAGTGCAGGACCAAGCCATGAGCCCAGAAGGATCCCTGCTGTGGACAGCACAGGTAGAGGCTGTACCACAGTGTGTGCAAAATCTAAAAAGTCCAGACAATTAGTTCTAATATCACCACTATACATACCTATTTTACTAGTTATTTCTTATATATACGTATCTTATAATTGTTCTATATTTTAAAAAAATGTATCATAAAAAGGCCATCAAAAGAGCTAGAATGGTCTATTTCATTGTGGAAAACACCCCTCCCATCCAAAGTGGGCTGCTCTGAGACATGAAACTCCCGGGCTGAAAATGAGTCCCCACTCCGGCCCTGCACAGTGTGCTGCCTTAACCGAATGAGCCACCAGCAGCCCAACAGTGCACTTTTAACATCACTGAGTCTCTGCATATGTAGCAAATTCAATAAATGTCTTCATCGCTGTAGGGAATGTGACCTGCAATTAAAATGTGACCAAGAACAAAAAATGATGGAAATATACATGCATTTTTTGTTCTTTATAAATGTAAATGTGGTCAGAATTCTAAATATAACCAAGCTCAGGCTTTGTTTATTTGATAATTCATGTATTAAAGGAGCTATATGTAACAGATTTACTGTACTAAATCATAAAATGACCATTATATGTCATCAGAGATTAAGGAAACACGCTAAGTCGAAATACTGGCTTCTCCGACAACAATGTACAGCCAGTATGTCCTCCTTTGAAATTTCCATTCCGGGTCGGAACGTCTGTATTTGTTTTTGACCTGTGTGATTCACTATTCTCTGAGTTGACTCCGAGTCCACTGCCCATTACGAACAACCAGATGTACTCCGGCACTCCGACAGCCGATTTACGAATGCCTAAGCGAAGTTCAACATCGTTTCCATTTAGCTAGCTAGCTAAAGATTTAAATATATATATATGTATATAGTTACTCGCTAAACATACCACTAACGTTAGCTTATATCTGTGTGACCATAAACATAGCCAGCCATGCATCTAGCTAACATTGACAGTTATAATAAATTCACATGAGCTGGTTTATAATTTGCAAAGAATAATAATAAACAAATTGCAAATGCATACATTAGCTGATCAACTTACAGTGTAGGACTCGTCGTTGCTTGTCATTGTCAAAATAGCTTGTCTCAAAATATAATGTTGCGCTCGACTCGTCTTGTGCTCGTGTTCGTTCAATGTCTCGACTCTCTCCAGTATTGTGAATTTGGATTGCAGTACCCATTTTAAACGCTCTGTGTCAATGTTACATATAGCTCCTTTAATTAGAAGTTGATTAAATTAAAGGCAGAATCGTTTTCACTTTGTTCTTCTAATTTTCCCCAAACGAAATGACTCCTTCAGAAGTACCCCTTCTCTTCCAATACTGCCTTTAACTTCATCTGCTGCGTCAATCCTGAGCTTCAACACTTAAGAGAGACTCAAAGAGACCGAGAGGAGTATTGAGGCTTAGACTTTAACACAGCTGACGCGCACGCACGCACGCACGCACGCACACACACACACATAAAGACACTACATGGCCAAAAGTATCTGGACACATCTTGGTCTGGGCCTGTTTTTCATGGTTTGGGCTAGGGCCCCTTAATGCCAGGGAAGGCAAATCTTAACACTACAGCATACAATGACATTCTACAAGATATTGGGTTTCCAGCTTTGTGGCAACAGTTTGGGGAAGGCCCTTTCCTGTTTCAGCATGACAATGCCACCGCACCACTGTTCCAATATCTAGTGGAAAACCTTACTAGAAAAGTGAAGGCTGTTATAGCAGCAAAGGGGAAACCAACTCCATATTAATGCCCATGCTTTTGGAATGAGATGTCGGACAAGCAGCTGCACAGGTAGTATGCATAGGCACACATGCACTCGCACAGATGTACTCACTCACACACACACACACACATGTACTCAACCCCCCCCCCCCCGCACGCACGCATGCACACACACACACACACACACACACACACCACACACAACAATGAAGCACGCAGGGCCAATGGAGGGTGGAGGAACACGACAGCATTCCAAAGAGCAGAGAATGCTCTCTTAAAAATCACCCCAGCTAAAGCGTGCTGGCTTACTGCTGCTTTACTGTGAACATTAGCATGTGCTAATCAAACTTGTTTGGTGACATCAGAGAATCTGGCGGGAAAACTGGGGGAGGGCATTCCTTTGGCGGGGGGTTACTCATCAGGGACGGAGTACGTTTGCCCAAACAGATGGTCAGCAGAACTGGGCTGAAGTCACTTCTTCAGGGCACTGGCAGCCAGGGGAGGAGAAGTCAGACTGACACTGAGCATTGAGACACAGCTCTACTGTCTTAATTATTGCTGTGCTACAGCCCTGGCTCCACAGAGGCCACAGAGCAAAGTCCCCTACTGCCCAAATACATCTCTAGGTCAAAGTCTGTGTGTGTGTGTGTGTGTGTGTGTGTGTGTGTGTGTGTGTGTGTGTGTGTGTGTGTGTGTGTGTACATGCATCTGTGTGTGTGTACATGCATCTGTGTTTGAGTTAAACTGTTTTATGTGTGCATGAGTGTGTATATCCACTGCACAAGTGTGCATGAGTGTATATATCCATACACAAGTGTGCATGAATGTATTATCTGTACACAGGTATGCATGAGTGTGTATATCTGTACACAGATGTGCATGAGTGTGTATATCTGTACACAAGTGTGTATTAGTGTGTATATCTGTACACAAGTGTGCATCAGTGTGTACGAAAGTGTGTCATCATCATATCCATACGAGTGTGTGCATGTGTGTCTGTATGTGAGAGAGAGAGAGGGAGAGTGAGAGAACATGTGTAGATACGTATGTGTGTGAATGAGACAGTGAACATGCATGGGCTTTTCTGGGTGTGTATTTGAGTAAAGGTGTGTGTACGCCTGTCTGTATTCATCGTGTGTGATGGCATGCCTGTAGATGCGTGTGTGTGCGTGCGTGCGTGCGTGCGTGTGCGTGTACTTTGAATGTGCACGACACATTCCTGTTGCAATGAACCACTGAGCTGAGTCGAACCTCTGACATATCGCTACACTTCTCTGAATCCCAGGCTGTGCCCCATCAATAACCATTGCTTCAGTCCAAGGCGCATATTTAGATTTGCATATGCCATCCTGGAGGATGCAAGTAAAATTGCGCTGAGTATAAAGATCCGCATCAATCATGGGGTGACATTTTGCCAGAGTTTTGGAACAGGACTTTTATTATGAGTTGGATGAGTGACATCGACTGAGTTAAATTGCCTGTTAAATTGTCCCAGTCGTCGGCTATTTTAAGTTTCGATAAAAAGACTGTTTTAAGCTAGCACTTAAGGGAGAAATTGTCAAGTGCCGCCAATCTCCCTAGAGAGGGTGCAGAATGAGTGTCCGCTGCAAACAAATCATATTCACTGGACATGTCTGTCGGTTTACTTCGATGTATTCTTAAAGAAACTTCGAAAATCGAAATAATTAGCTCTGTAATTTGCTTTATGTTCGGCGCAAAAATAATGAGCCTCATGTAGCTACTCTTTCTCTGAATATAAACTTTAAACCAAACACTACTCAAGGCAAACTACCGTAAATCAAGAGAACATGTATAAGATAATCTGTAAAATTACTTTCTTCACCTAATAATAATAATAATAATAATAACTGAGCGTTTTTTCGCACGTGCTCAAAGCACTTTACAGTCAATCACGTTTATGACGTGAGTAGCTATTCCCTCGTGGTAACAACTGACAGACAACAAGGAAACGCATCAAAAAACGGAATAATTCACAAACAACGCTTTGTAAGTGAACAGCTATACGTAGATATTTTAGCCGTTAGGGAACAGTGAGAGGGACCTATAGCGAAAGCGTATTTAATTGATTCGCCATTTCATTGTTTCGTTTTAATTACCCAGAGGCAGGTCAATGGGTTGACAGCAAAACGTCCCACAACACAAATTGCACTGACAGGTGAGTTGTGGACTTCCATGTTACAAATAATTTGTCACAGAGTACACAAAACACAGGAGTGCATTTTTAACCGACTGTCCACAGTGTGGAACGGTTACGTGGAAAGCGTGTTTCCCCCCCCACTTGATTTAACCAACAGGGTGTTTAATGATTGTCTCTATAAGCAAACAGAGATGATGAGAGTGTTTACTGAGCTCTTCATATGCATTACAAGGAGGAGCTCTGTTCCCCTAGTCACTGGGCCTTTTGATAAAATGACTCTTATTGGATTGTGTACTTAATGCACTTACAAAATTCATTAACAATTAAAATGAACTCCAGACACGAGATAGAAATTAATACATGAATTATTAAATATGTCCCTGCAAAAAGGAACGAAGATATTTCCGTTGCTTCTCCGCCGCGCCTCTCAAACGCGTTCATTAGTGGGGAAAATAAAGATTAACCTTTCGAATCCGACTGGCATTTCCCTCTTTCCGCCCAAATGTGGAATTAATGCACATTTTTTAATCATTAGTGCAATTTTCAGGATGATACTTTTGTTCTTTTGGCTGTTGAACTGTTACGGATGTTACCCACCCTTCAGATTGTTTGCTTCATTCAAGCATTTTTCTTTGCATTATTCATTAAGCATTATTATCCAAGCGTGGAACACCTCATTTAGCGTTGGTGATCTCTTTCTTATGTGTTCTTGACAGGCAATCAAAGTTTTTATCAGTGCAGAAAATTTGCAATTCAGAAACGGACTCACGGCAATTAGTAGCTCTCAGGTAGCAAAAGAGTGGCACGTTGGCGAAGAGGATTAAATTAGCTTCGCGAGTGTTAGCATCCTGCAAATCGGACGAAAGAAAGGCGTCTGCTTTTAGCATCGCTTAGATTATAGGTTTTCTTCCTACGAGACGTGTCCTACACTGAATTAAACTGAAAACTTCTTCCTCACCAAGGAAATCTAGGTATCACGATCCACTCTCCGCTGGTCGTCGTCATTAGAAACGGTATAGCCGTACAGTCCAGCATCTTATTTGATCAACTTAATTTGGTTTCTCGTGCAAATTTGAACTTGGGACGTACAGCGCTGTTGCCATTGTGTAAATGCTGCGCAATACAGTTCAGCAGCTTGTTTTTCGCCTACGTATAGCCTGAAGCCGATAACACAATCACATTTTTGGCGCTGCAAGCAGGCTTTTAGAGAACTTGAGTAGCAGAGTTTCGCAGCCAGGCGAGGCATAATGTGTAACTTGCAAACACAGCATACGCTCTGCACCAAAAACGGACTATTTCCCATAGTTGAAGGAGTGTGTGAGAAAGGCAGTGGCACTCAACAATTAAAACATAAAAATGTCACATCAAAGCCGAACGCTTTCGGGAATGTAGGCTATGTTCATTGTTCGATAGAATCTCCAAAGAACGATGGAGAAATGTCCTCCTCAACGGGGTTAAGACCATTTCCATGACCTATCTTCAAAGAATACAGTACACCTGACATCAGCATCGTCACCCCAGTGTGACCATACCCCGTTTTATAACCTCTCATTGTAACGGGACTGGTACTCTCGGGCGTTGACACATTTTAAGTTTCAGCCATTGAATGAGAGGACGTGAACAGCCTGTCCACGACCAGGAGAGCGTATTCACTTGAGACTGACGTGCAAACGCTGGGAAACAGCCGAGGCCCTTCTCAGGCCGCAATTAGTCTCCTCCCTCAATGCAGAAAATCCGCCTCTCGTTGGATAAATTTTCAGCTGTTACTTTTTGTCACAGGTTGTGACTACATAGGCTAACTGTTTAATTCAAACTACATATTTACATATACTAGTTTCCCATCCAGAGATTTATTGCAACCTGTTCCAGAGAGAGGAAACCACTGCATGAAAAAAACACAGTAAAGCAAATCTGAACCCAGTCATGGAAGTTAGCTCCACTTCGGTGGACGACTCACGTGGGGTGCTGGAAAACGAAAACGGCGACGTGCCAGGGGAGAGTACGTCTACGTCTACGGCCTACGGCCACGGGGCAAAAGGTACCCGCACGGGCCGCTCCATTCATGGCGAACAGTACATAAAACGCCATCGCGACTCATAACATGGTCCGTCACACCGGACAGTGATCAAAGGAGGGAAAACATGCGTCCATTAAGGCAGCTATCCACCCTCTCCTGAACCCTCATTAAGCACAACAGGCAGTCTTGTTAAAATACAAGCCAGATTTGTGTTTAATGATCTCGAACGAAATGTAATTGACTGGGCATTACTATAAAAAAAAACGCGCTTACACCATTTGCTGTTTACCCGTCTACACTTCACGTGGGGAACCGCCTGCCGACAGCTTACATAGGAGAGATGAGAGACGCAAGAGCAAGGACTGTTCGCAAAGCTTTTGGGATGAGATACTGGCATTGAATTGGCCACTCTGTCCATTTCTGTAGAGCAGTACTATTTTAATTAAACCCGAAGCTTGCTGACAAGAGTAGAGACTAAATAAAAATGGATCCCAAAAACAAAATGCCTTTGACATAATGTAGGCTACTAATGTAATAATATTTTTTAAAGTATGGTTGTGTTGCATTATTTTCTACTTAGAAAAACCGTTCTTTTTTTGCTTATTTGGAAAGGTTTATAAAATATGGGCATATCATGTCGCGCAACTTAGTGTCCATTAGTAGCCTATAATTAAGTTGTGGTTTAAAAGAACAGAATAGTTAACCACTCACTTTTCACACAGGAAATGTACGCAAAGGGAAAAGAAAAGCGTCAATTTGTGAAAATCCTTACAGTGGTGTAATATTTTGGAAATAAACATCGCATGATTTTTGATTATCGCCAGGAGGCAAGTGACGAGGAGCTGTCCGTTTCAGCACTACGCGCTTCACATGCAGTACAACGTCACTCGGCTGTTAACGTCTGGAGATACAAAAGTAGTTACGTCAGCTAAGTCAAATTAACAGTAAGTGTGACAGAATGAACACGGCTGGTTTATTTACTGTTTTGACAAAGACACAGTTAAAAATACTGAAATTAAAACAGCAAATTACACAATTTAAAGCAGTAATAAATACGATGCAAGGCGGGAAAAGCGTGCGTATCACATCTGTATACGAAAACCTCTGACCTCTGCTTTTCGCAAAATTGCGCACAAAGCATGTCGCGTCAGAGAACAAGAAAGAGCTTTACATTGGCTTTACTTCAATGCACTTCTTGAAATATTTAGTAAACATTAAAACGTGTAAACACAAGCAATTTAATATATGGACGGCACACGCAGGACGGCAAACATCACATGCTCAAATCTTGTGTCAGTCGCAGTAGGCCACATTGGAAAACATCTTGTGTTTTTACAATACTACTGTATCATTTTACTACTGAATTGTATCGTGGAAGGTCGTTTCTCCAAATTATTTGCAAGGCAACGAAACAGAACAAAGTTTTAGGCCTACAGTCTATGCGACATGTGGCACTGTATTATAAAAATGAGTTCAAAAGATCAAACTTGCTGTTGCGAATAAGCATACTGTGTTAGATCTTAAGTATTATTTTAAGGCTTTCATTCAGAAATATTTCCGTTAGAAAGGACTTCATGAATGGTCGCAGTTTTTGAATCATAATCAGCACCTAAAGACATTTGCGGAGCGTAACTCTTCTTTCGGCCTGCCACTAGAGGGTGTTCAAGCACCGCAAGGGATATAATCGAGACCGGATCAGACAAGGAGGCCAAAGAGGACCTGTGACTAATAGTTCATTACAAGAATACAGTATTCAAAAATTCACTTACGACAAAGGACTGGACCAAACAAGTGTAATTTCCTAAACGGAACATAATAGACAACATGGCCAGTATATCCGATGTTAACAGTAATCATACTATTTCTAGCTGTTCGAGTAATAATAATAATAATAAATGTGTTTAGGCATATGCCCAGGCAAACCCTCTTTCAATACTTACTATAGACTAAATTATTAATTACTAATTCCCGAGTCCCGCCCAAGTGTATTGATTCTGCAAATATTTTAGGGCTACTAATTATACATAGATATCCCCAAAAGCAACGTTCAGCTAAGTTTTCTGATACACGGATCACAAATCTGAGAGTTTTTCATATTATTACATTTCTATATTATTTCTCAATACATAATTACCTAAAATGTGTTGTTCATTATTTACGCAACCACGCATTCCATTGTATCATTATTTTCATCGACAAAGTAGCATATTCCAAACCTCTTCACACTGTCTTTGTTGTCTATTAAGAATAGAGAATAATGCTACGAAAATATTATGTCATTCTAATCTTTGACCAAACGTCAAAGGTCTACCTACTCCAAAGACTTAAACGTAAACTTATTTTAACATGAAACGTTAGTTTACCGTGGTTATTAACAATGGGATATAAGTTTTTTTTTTTTATCAACAAGGCCCTTTATTTTCAATGATAGGTATTGACCAGACTCCCCTTTTGGTAGTCTGGTAGCTTTAGCCAACTTTGGAAAATCACAAGTGGAGTGTTTTGTCTGTCCAAGATTTACTTGCTGTGGAGCTTTCATTCCACTATTTTATTGGACTTCTTTTGCATATGTATATGAGAGAGAGAGGAGAGAGAGAGGAGAGGAGAGAGAGAGAGAGAGCGAGGGAGGAGGGAGAGAGAAGTGAGAGAGAGAGAAGAGAGAGAGGAGAGAGAGAGAGGAAGAGAGAGAGGAGAGAGAGAGAGGAGAGAGAGGAGAGAGAGAGAGAGAGAGAGAGAGAGAGAGAGAGAGAGACGCTGTTGGGTCAACAAGAGTCCTGTTTCCATGTGTCTTTGACAAATAAAATCGTACCAGAATCTTTGGCTTGTGTAGAAGGCCGTTCACAACGTGGCAAGGTTGTAAAATACGCTGGCTTCTTTTTACATTTAAGTAACACATTCCTGTGCCCGGGGAGGGGAATACACCATCTGTCTTTGAGAGCGCTGGAGCGCCAAAGAGAAGGTTTAAACTTTGGCCACAATGTAAACTCCCCACTGAAACACAAGTCGAGTTACAAATTACACAAGAGACTTTCAATAGAACATTGGCTTGTCCTCAAATGGTGGTCCGAGCAGTCGTTTATTGCGCCCACCATGTTGTGTGAAAATAAGGGTTATAAGTAAATCAATTTTTAGAAAGGCTGGAATGGCTTTTCCCGCCTAAGGAGGAGTCCTCCTATCTTAAAAGTTGATTAATTGTAGACAGGATAAACGAGAAGGTGATTTGTAAAACTTAGGCATTTAACCTAAATGCCAGTGAAAGCGGTACTTCACTTTGAGTGGGGAGAGAGACAATGTTCTCAGGATTGAGGCTGAATGTCCAACCGATCTGTTATTCACACGAAAAACGGAAGACATGAGAAAACTCTCCTCGGAGTTTGAGTCTAGTTTGCACTATCCCCATTAGGCCCATTTCATAGTATTGGTCTATCTTCCATATTTCAGGAATATTACTTTGTGTTCCATCGTTTTAGACAACATTTATTAAGTGAATCAGTCTCTACGCAGCACAAATTGAGTTTACAAAGGTTGTCTTAAAACTTGAATACCCTGGTAGGAGTGCCCACAAAACACAACCATTTTAATTAGTTCAATGAATTTCCGCTCATTATTGGAATTACTTACCATCTCGGTTTCTCTTGCGCGCTGATTCTATGCCAGGGTTAGACTGTGGAATCGCACCTTTGTCTGGCCAATTACACAAAAGGATAGACAGTCCATGTAAACAAATATGTCTTAATTACGGTCTCTGCCAAAATAGAGCGGAATAGTATTTCCACACTTCCAAATACTGACATTCCAAATATTTGCAAACAACGCTGGTCGAAAGTGGCATGACTCCATTTTTTATTTTATTTTTTGCATTTTCCTATGGTGAATTTAGTGGAAGGTCTTTCTGTTTGATACGTAATCCGACTTTATATCAGAGCATAAAGTACGTAAATGCCTTTGGGGAATATACAGGCCGTATGTTTCATGTACAGTGCAACTCTTAGTAGCCAAATAAGACAGCGTCATTTATCCAAGGGACACCTCTATAACTGATGGACTGGTGCTGGTGATTCTGGTGCTTTTGGCGCAGTTGTTTGTATTTGTTGAAGTTTGCTCTAATCAGGGTCATAGGCCTGACAACAGGAAGTTCGCTCTACCTGAGACACAAACACACATATACCCGCGCGCGCCCGCACACACACACACACACACACACACACACACACACACACACACACACACACACACACACACACACACACACTTGAAAATAATCTCATGCAGCTTTCATAATGCACGATGGCATATCTTTACACTGTCTTTCCAGTGCATGATTCGTGCGCCCGGGAGAAAGTCCTCTGATATTTTTTTCTGGCACAAAACAGAAGACAGTATCAGAATATCTGCAACTCTTTGCTTATAGTTTATGGCAGAAATGTTGTACTCTGCCCAGTCATTAGACATTTCTCATCTCAGAGTCGCGTGAAGTCAGGACTCGTTCGTGTTACAGTCACAGTGAACAAATGAATGTAGCCCTCCATGTCCGCATCAAGTCTAGGTTTTCATAATGAAAAAAATGGTGCAACAATTTAGAAAGGAATCGGAGGTAGGGTTTTATTTCTTAAAATGGCAGCGTATGAATAGGCCACGAAGTACATTTCCTTCGGAAAGAACATAGCCTATAATAACGATAATAATACGACATAAAATAAGATTCCAATACGATATTGTATAGGATACATATTGTGAGTTCTCATACAATACGCATACTAAATAGTGTGAATGTTAAATACATAAGACTATTCCCCAACTAACACATGAGTACCACATTAGTAGAAAACAAAGAAGGCAGAATACTCGAGAGATTCGCGAGATTCGTCAGAAGATCGCACAAATAACGCCGTCCAGGAGTTCTGCAAGAACAAGCACCCGAAACTGATTCATTATTGACCCGACTGTGTGAGTGTTCAGTTCAAATTATGCCCCAACTCTATATGTAATGGCCGAGAATGTAGGACAACAATCTTCATTGCTACTTTTTTTCAGGAAAATTAAAATGTTAGACTCGATGGTAACAATAGGCCTATAGGATCGATTATATTTAAACGAGGATACACTTGACTACGGTAAGCTCAACAATTAAAAGTCTCAAATAATGATAATGACATTTGTGGAATCAACACATCTTGGTAACAACACCCCAGATATTCACACATTAAATGTAAAAAATGTAATAATAATATACATTGTACATGTGTACATTATGATTATGTAGGCCTATTTCATATTGTTTTCTGTGTAACACTTTACAGTACGGCTTTACACTCTTGAATGGTAGATTGATTAATAATAAATGTTGATCGCAATAAAACATATAAAGACTATTCGCTTAACTTTGGATCTTGATATTATCAAATACATCACTCAGTCAGACAATTTTGAATACCTCCGACCTATTACATTTGCCTGTACTTATTAAATCACATTGTGCCACGAGTTTAAGGAATTGTTTGCGTTAAAGTAATGCCCATCAAAAACTTTGTAAACCATTATATTTACTGTTACTAATACCAAACGAGAACAATTCTTCATAATGGCCATATTTTACGGTATGTAGAATATAGCATATGTAGGCTAAATTTTAATTTTACAACCATTACTAATTAATACGTTTAAGTAATTTGTTTAAAAAAAACGGTGCAAGTGCTCATCACGTGTTTTCTCGGCGTGTTCTGCCTGCGCCTCCAATGTTCGAATTATGCCATCACGCTAATACATTGTGACTGCTCCTCTCTCTTGTGAGAAAGCCTTACAGCTGCCTCCGAATCAATAGATGTCAAAAAAAAAATATATTAAAAAAACAGAGAACTTACATCCTAACTCTCAGAGTATGTAACCCAATTCTCAAGACAACGGATTAATTTATCTCAAACTTTTGTCAAAATGTATTCCTGTATCGTCTTCCTGTCAAATAAAGCATGCTACATCTGTTGTCTTTGTAGTGTAATCTGTCATTACTGCCCTTCATCTACTCCCTTCAACCATTTTAATTAGAATAGTAAGTAAGGAAGACTGTAAGCAACACAACAAGCAGATGGTTCTCTTTGAACCATAAAAGTTTTGAGGACTTTGTTGGCTGACTTGTGATTTCGTTCACATTCTCGGATATCAAATGGAACAGTGGCACACAGGGACGCGAAATAATTATACTCTTTGCAATTGTTATTGTAATGCAAACTATCCCAACGTTTAATAATGGAATGACAACGTCACGATATTTGTGGTTCACGTCACGTTTTCCAACATGTTGCTGTTAGCAAAGTTAATTTACTTCAGTTTAAATAAATGATGAAGCTTGAGAACTGCGTGTAATGGCTAAGCGCTGTTTTAAAAACAATAAGCTCCCTTCAATTAATAAGCATAATAACAATAAAAAGTTACTTCAAAAGTATCGTTTTCATAATGCGTTACACGGGATGGAAAAGATGTATCAACTTTGCTGTGGTCGACAGGGTTTTTGTGTCCACGCAAAAGTAAAGCGCGGGAATGAAGCCACTGTGCTCATTGAAGTGCAATCCAAGAACAATATAATGTATACGCATAGGTCTACATAGAAGAGAGAGAGAGTGAGAGAGAGCGCCTTCAACTTGTACTTTTTAAAGTAGTACACATGCATACCTAAAATCCGACCCCCGTGACATTAGACAGACCACCCGTTACATCATACAGAAGCATGCCTTTACCATGAAATTATGCATTAGAATGGATATTCTATAACTTTGACAGGCCCGAAATTTAGGCTACCTTCTCATATTTCTGAGAGCCCATATGTGAATAACTCCATCAATAATGTATAAGATAATAAACTGGAGAAAGATTAGCATATGCATTTCTTGACAAAATGCATAATGTATTGCCAACGATGTGGAATTCATCAAATAGACCTATCATGCGTGGAACTTTAAACGACTGCCCTTTAATATTTACAGAATATAGGCCTGCTTTTTTCGAAAAATATAATTAGTTATCTTAAGAATATTTACTTAAACATAGAAATGCATCATCTAGATAAGAGCGTGAATTCTTGCTGCTCCATGAGTCCATCTTCCAGACGGTTTGTCGTTGTAATTGCCTGATTTAGTGTGTTATTTTACATATTCGGGTTACCTTCGCTTATTGGAATACTGCAGCGCGGCGGTACCCATTTTAATGTATGTTGTGTTTATCACATTAGGTGCATTTATATGTTGTTGTCGGGTCACATTGAGATATGTAGCGCAGGTTAATGACCTTACCAGTGCATTTTGTTTGCGCACATTTCTGTCCGTTGGCTCTTTATAAATACTTTTTTGATGTCTTAAAAACTCCTCCGTATACTCCTCTTTATCTTTCCAGCTCCTTCATTTCATTGTAACATTATAAAGTCACGATGCGTGAAATATAAACATATAGCTGAGAGGTGTAAGTGTGGAGATGTACTCACATTCGGCGCGCGCGCGTGTGCAGGCACACATACACACACGTATATAATGCAATTAGTTAATAATTTAATGATGTGAAATATATCACATCATCCTGAAGTATAACGGCTTTGTTGCGTTTAAAATATCTCGTCCTCATAGATTTTCAATGATAAATCGCACACTCCATAACTTTACTTTTGAAATCACATGCCATAAAGCAAAACCTTAACATTAAACAGAAAACTTGAGGATAATACAAATGATCTGATTCAAAATAAAAACCAATAAAAGGCATATCATGTCTGAAAATAAGGTGTGGTGCTGAAGGTTATTTTGAACCACAAATCTCAGAGTTTTCCTCCCTATTCACTTGGCCCTTTATGTATGATTTTTCTTAGACGATTAGCTCACAGACATACAGTTATTGGTAACTTTGGGTGGGGTGAGGGGATTAAATTATCTTTTGTTTAACTCTAATCTAGCATGGCTGCTTTGTTTAAGGTGGCTGAATGTAAACCTGATTTCTTGGAAAAAATAGGTATAATTTCATGAGACCCCCCCCCCCCCCCCCCCAGTTTCTAAAGCATTCTGCCTAGTGGTAGCACCTGGAACTGGGCAAAAAATTAGCATTAATATAGATTTAGTTGAAATGCAATCTTTTAAATCTTGGGCAGGATACAGGCAGATAATTACACTTTCAGCGAATTGCCAGGGGTCACCGTCTCCAAGGACCCAAGAAGTTGATTCGCTAACAATACTGTGTACATGGAAAAGAAGACTGCATCGGAGATTATAATGTTAATAGAAGCAGTCACTGGGGAGAGGGAACAGGCAAAAACTCATTCAGTGTTTCTTGGCCGTACCTATTATTCTGCATCACATTATCCGCGGGTCTAATTTAGGGGAAAGGGTTCATCTGTAATTACAACAAAGGGAAAGAAAAGACACAGTGTGTTGTACGTTTTGCAGCGGTCTGCTCGGAGCTTTACGTTATGGAATTGTATGCGAGCAGATAAATGATTCCTAGTCAGCTAGAAAGCAGCAGACGCCGAGAGACTTCACTTTCTTTAACAGGGCTAGCGATGGCCTTGAAGCCGCTCAGACGGTGTTGGTTTAAATACTGTGCGTGTGACTAGCTCAAAGCCATGCTCGCAGGCTGCTGCGGACCAAACAAATCCAACGACGCTGTGCAGAAAAATCAGCCTTTGCTCAACGTGCATCAGCTCTGACATTCAACGCTGTGGCCTTACTTCCCATGTACATGCCACTCACCTCATGGTGGACATAGACACAACACACAGTGGCTTTACATCCCATGTACATGCCACTCACCTCATGGTGGACATAGACACAACACACAGTGGCCTTACATCCCATGTACAAGCCACTCACCTCATGGTGGACATAGACTCAACACACAGTGGCTTTACATCCCATGTACATGCCACTCACCTCATGGTGGACACAGACTCAACTCACAGTGGCCTTACATCCCGTGTACATGCCACTCACCTCATGGTGGACATAGACTCAACATACAGTGGCCTTACATCCCATGTACATGCCACTCACCTCATGGTGGACACAGACTCAACTCACAGTGGCCTTACATCCCGTGTACATGCCACTCACCTCATGGTGGACATAGACTCAATATACAGTGGCCTTACATCCCGTGTACATGCCACTCACCTCATGGTGGACATAGACTCAATATACAGTGGCCTTACATCCCATGTACATGCCACTCACCTCATGGTGGACATAGACTCAACACACAGCGGCCTTACAACCCATGTACATGCCACTCACCTCATGGTGAACATGGACTTCAAACCTGAGGGGGAAGAGCAAGAGTCACACCAACGAAAGAGAAGGTGATATTAGACATTTGAGCATTTGACCACCCCCCCCCTCCCATGATTGGTTTTTATACAGTTTCATAACACCAGCCCTCATGAGCAACTCCTCAACACAATAACAGGAAGAACGCCGGCTCTTTTTTTTTTTTTACCATACTATCCTACTCCTGGTGCTCTGCAGTTTGTGACGTTAACTTCAACCGTACGAATGGCTGGACAGTGTTTCCCTCCACGTCGGATTGGGAAACGGCCTTCACCGTCAGCCGTCAGCGTCAATATTAAAGCCAGAAAAATGGCTTCAAATGTTTCATAATGAGTCATAATGATACACAGTAAAGAGGCGGAACGTTAATTGAATTCAAACAGAGTCTAAATGGTATCCAATGTACTCCCTCCAGAGTTGATTAAACACTGAACACAGGGAGTGCCCGAGAGGGGACTGATTTCCAGGACCATCATGCAACAGACACGTCCCAACTCTGGGGCCCCATAGCTCACAGATACAGTGGCCACGCCTGCACACTGTGTACGGCCGTGTAAGTTGCTCTGGATTGGAGCGTCCACCAAATGCCTGTGATGTAATGAAATGCACACAAGACTTATTCATATAGGGCTGGTGCTGGGGAGAACTTGCGGACGAAAACAGACCACTATGTTCATTTTCGCCGTGGCTCATCTCACCGGCGGCTCATCTGCAACGCGCTCCCTTTTAAACGCGGTCATTTAAGCGGCCACGCCACCTGCATTTCTGTTACACTGAAGACTTAACACGTGGCAAATCAAACTGTGTTTTTATCGGAATCACATGGGAGGGAGGTATTCGGTTGGTCAGCTTGAGGCCCGACTGGAGAGCCGGCCTGGCCGCAATGGTCAGGGGAGAGGAAGTGTATTCTGTGAGGGGGGGAGTGTATTCTGTGAGAGGGGGGGGGGGCCGAGGGCCAGTGGGCCGGGCCTTCGGACTTTAGCTCCATAAATGGTTCTGCAGCTGAAACTGGACTCTGTGGTCTACAGGAGTCGTTTAAATATCATCAGTTCACGGCTCATATTATCTGCTGAAGCTGACTAAGAGGTGGAATATCATGAAGCAGCGTCTGGCTATTTATGGAGTGGAATTTGGAGGGAAGGGATTCTGTGTTGCAACCATAATTCCGCAGCAAAAGAATGCGCCGAGTAAAAGTGCCCTGAAAGGCGCAATGCCGTCATTTTTCTTTGGACTCGCTTTGTTTACTGAAAGTGTTTAATTAGTCTCAACACAACCTGCATGCAGATTTGCCTCATCTGGGGAAGGTGATGGCTCCTTCTGAACTGGGTCTAGGCATTGCGCACAACCACATTTGGACCCCATTTTAGATTAACTACACCGGTCTTTGTACTTACCTCAGAGTGATGGATTTATATGGGGTGTTACTTTCCCAGATTCTTTCATTACATTTTTTTTATGACCAACAAACTCATGATACTATCCAACAATAAAAAGTAATGCCTTGTCAATCAAGTTATGGACAAAGCAAAGAGTGGTTTGACTGAATTCGGCCTTTAGTGTCATGGATTGCCAATTATGTAATAGCATACAAGCATGTAACATAACCTATAAAACTCTGTTCTATAAATCACACCAACTGCAGAAAAAATGCAGTAAAACAAAAATGTTTTTGTATGTTCCACAATCTCCTCTCAGGTATTTCCTTTCCTCACCATAACCAAAACACCTGGAATAATCTCTTCTAGTCTAAATTTCTAAATATAAAATGAATAAACAAAGAGTAAATTAGATGAATCTCCTGTAAATAAACAAAGAAGGACTTGTCTTTTTAAAACACATCCAGGCTTATGTGGTCATCTCAAAATTGAGCAAATCTGATAATATTATTTAATCACAGTGTCGTCAGACAAGTTTTGATATCATTAATCAATAAACATTTCCTGTAATTCCGTAACATATGCCAACAGACCTTAAAGCAGGCGTATAATTTATTTGGCTGTGCACAATTATCAACGTTAAGGTCATTTGTTAGACCGTTGTGTGGGTATACCGTTTGCCCTTTTAAAATTTCCCTATTTTGAACGATACAATACGTTTCCATTAAATGTTACTAATTTGCAAAGGGTGAAGAGTTCTCATTTGTCTTGTCAGGACGCCTGATATCCTCGTTAGCTCCTATTTTCCCCTTGTCAGCTCACAGCTTGCGACATACACTGACTTCCTCGTCTCGTGGCAAGGGAATGACAAATGTGCTGTTTTATCCATACAATTTATTTCATTATTGTTGCCAGCACGAGGCATCAAAATCAATCATAAGGAAGTCCAGTTGGCAGGTGTCAATCTTGGTATTTTTATTCGTCCGCGTCTATATTTAATCCAATTATAAGGGTCAGAGAGTAAGAGCAAATCCCCTTGTTACAACTCAGTTGTTATTCTTGATTTTAAGTGTAATGTGAGCGTGGTCCGTAGAACATTGGAACATTATATTTTCCATCTCCCCGAAAATTGTTTAGGGGTGGGTCTTACCGAAGGGAGGTGTCGCAAATTAAATAATGATCATTTGTGTGCAAATGAAGTATCTTATTTTGCAAACGGAGAATGGAGCTTAATGATGGAAGATATTTCCGCTCAGTGCACTTTCAAACACAATTGTAGATCGAACTCAGCCTTGTCACGTTGAGTAAAAGTGAATTTCTAACATCCAGGACGTGCCTGTCTACTTTGAACAAATTGCATCCAATCACCCCGGGGGAATTCAGCTAATGTCTCAGTCCAAAGCCGAGATGAGGGAGAGAAACACAAATCAAACACTGCACAGGGCGAGGCTTATTAAAATATTTCACAGGAAAGCAAGTGAGAGAGAATCACCCATATATTTTCCTAAAATTAATTGTTACCGCGTGACTTTTCCCAAATGTTCCTAAGCACACGACTAATACGTGTTTAGTACTTTGCGCGGAAATCGTCCAAATTAATTTTGGAACCTGCTATTTATAGTTATCAGAAGTGGCATAGATGTGTACGGATGTTTTCTGCGAATCTTTAGCTGACAATAATAGATCTCTGTTGTCAAAGAAAGGCCTCATCTATCACAATCTCTATGAAAATGAGAAAAATTAATATATGATTTTATTGTATAAGTCAACATTTGGAGCAGTTGCTGTTCAGTGATAGCCTACGTATATTAATATAATTAATTAATAAACAAATATCAAACGCACTCAAGCAATGTCAAACATTCGTAGTTTGTTTAATCTCACCTAGTCTATTTGCTAAGTAAGTGGGTTGATTAAAACTTTTATAAAAATAAAAAAACGTAGTACAGCATTAATAAAAATGAACATCACATTTTGACAGTAGAGGGCATTTACACATACCTCGTAGCAAATGCAATCAATCCAAATAAGGACCGCGCAGTTCCCATTCAACAAAGTGCACATTTTTTAAAAACAATAACCTTCTTGCTGTCGATCCTATTTGGCTATGTCGTCGGATCATGGACCTTTCACTGCGTGCGCCCGGGCAACATACAAATGGATTGTGATGTGCTTATTATCGTTGCTATAAGGTTGTGCATGGACAGAGCAGCAAGGCTGATCATTACAGTATTTGTTTTCAATTTTCTCAGTTTGAATGAGCTTGAGACCCTTAGATTCTCTGAAACTTCTGTGTCACACAAGCAAGGATGATACATAAAAGAAAAACAATAATTACAATCACCCTAATAATATTAACTTTGAAATTGCAAAATAGTAGTAGTAGTAATAATAATAATAATAATAATAATAATAATAATAATAATAATAAACCGTTTCACAGTAACACTTTCAATTTAATATTGCTGGTTTTATTGAAGATGTTCTGTTACTTAACATTTTTAAAGTTCAACTTAACATTTCATACTTAACCCTGCAGTTTTGTCTTTTTCCATGCCAGGACCAAAAATGGGTATAAATGTGTTATTTCCCATATCCTATTTTAACACTTAAGATTAAAAAGGAAAATCTACGTATTTTAAAACACACTTCTGAGACATTTGTCGTATATGGGGTAAAGTACCTCACTTTTACTTTTCAGTGTTACATACATTATGACGCAGTGGATCGGTGGAGGGCAGGCCTGCTGGACATGTCTCAGTTTGCCTGATCAGTTCCTGGAGAGCGGGGCAGTGTGCAGAGGGAACACAGCACCTGGCTCCCATCTCATTTTATTGACAGGCTGATAAGCGGGCTGATTCCGTGAGGTTTCCAGCGTTGCTTTCGAGAACCCTGCTGCGTTGCACGGTTTCATGGTCTCTTAATGGTGGTTACTCCAAATAATGAGTCAAACACCTTTGTGACGACTCTATACCAGCCTAGCCTTTTAACCACGAGTTGACCACCCACTTCCTGGGAAACGTGCACGAGAGCGGTTGCACATTTACTTTTCTTCTTGTGCAAATTGACCTTCACATTAGGTAGTGTTGTAGATGGAGCCTTGTTACATTTTCCTTTTTTTTGAGGAGATAAAATCTCACAGAGAACAGTACAGGCCTACACAGGCCTGTATGAGTTCTTAAGTGCAAAACAATAGTGTTTGTTGGATAACGTTCTAAACAGACCAATAAAGCTTTAGAAACTGGTTCTTAACCCATAATCTAAAATGACTTCAGGAATATGTGGTCAATCCATGATTGAAAAGAGAAAAGTGCGCGGTACAAGAGAAGCTCTGATCTGTATAACTTACCGCCACACAATACGTGCATTCAGACGGACAGTATTGAGCCGCGAGATCTCTCCCAATAAATTATTAACACTGACAATAAACTCGTATAGTAAATTGAATAATATGAAGAAGACCTAACAAAATAGCAGGTGTTGTAGTCCAACGTATGTATCCATCTATCCATCCACTAATAGGCTACTGATAACTTAATAATTATCATATTAATAATGAAATAGCCTAATGTATGTTCGCAGTACATAAAAGATGAAAGCCTATCTAATGAAAGACACTTCACCAAGCCTGCACTTATAGTTCTGAACATTCAACTGAACATTCGGTCACCCAAGAGGCAGAATGAGGAGACAGGTAGAAATGTCAAAGACAGGTGTAGGCCCGTTCGCAGTCCATAATATTTTACATTTACTGGATAGGCTATGTGGACGAACGTCTGGAGTAGTAAGCAGGGAAATTGTTTTGGGATATCCCCCTCTCTAGTTTTTGAGCCCAGTTACCGCATTGTCTCACGTATCGACACAGAATAAAACAGTGGTATTCAATGGACAAAAGTAGCGCCGGGTAAATAATAATAATGTTAAAAGTCTGCGGTTGTGTGTGTGTGTTGTTTACGCATGTGGGTAATTAGCTGCTAGGTGGGGTCGTACTTATTTTATATTGCAGTAATAATCATTCCGTAGGCCTAATCATTTATAAATGTAAGTAGGCATGTATAGACTACAACCTACAACTTCCCTGTTAGAGAGGACAAGAGCTGTCAAAGGTGACGTCGGGTTGTCGCTCTAGCCAATCACTGCCAAGTTGAGGTTGATATTAAGGGAGTTAGTGGTAAGCCAGGCAGCGTCTTTTTACTCTCATTGACATTTAAACTCTGTGGCAGATCCCAAAGTGAATAAGCTGGACACTAAACCTCATCAAGATTTGTTCGCGCGTTATTTTTGTAAGGAAAACAAGTCCTGGATTCACCAGGGCAGCAATCAGAGCCAAAGCGGACAGGTATGGTTTAATTTTACTTTTTTCTCTCTGTAGCATAGGCCTACCTATAGCATGAACCTATATTCTACAACCGTTGTTCATTCCGCAGTTTAAGCGAGGAAATGTCAGTTATTTTAAGAGGGATACTGTTTTTTTTGTCAAATTACGCTGTTCGACTGGTATAGTATTCCTGTGTTTGCTTTTGCTGGGCTGCTTTTAAGCGTCTGCTGCTTAAGTGGGACTATAAATTGGTGATATCGCAATTTTGTATTCCTGACAGTATCCCAGTCGTTCTCCACTTTTGTAAGTTGCTCCTAATGTAATGCGTGCTAGAGATATGGGACATTATGAGAATCTGCCTGTTGAACTCGTGCCCACAAGACAGTTTGAAAACTTTAGACTTGCCTGCAGTGCTCATCAGATAAATCGCAATCATTGTTATACATATCTATATGGTTGAATTCGGATAGGCTACATAGCCGAACTCAGTTATTTTGGTTCTGAAATCATAGTGTGGTCGTTTAGATTGGAGTAACGTGCTGATAACGATTTTCAATGAGGTTGAACATTAGCTTAGCATTAAATGAATCTGTCACGCCACACTGGCGAGGGCATGAGATGTTAAGGCTGCGCTTTAATACATTTTGAGAGTAGTGGTATATCAGAACATGTAAGAGTGTCACTGTGTATCATGAAAGCAGGGTTCTAAAGTTTTCATTTTAGTTATGACTTGACGCTGCCAGAATTATCCGGTTTAAATTCAATGAAACGACTGTCTTGTTATCTGTTATTGCTATCTATAGAACATGCAGCAAATGTATCATAATACAAAAAAAATAGGCGAAAATAGGAATAATAGGCGCACACAATATGACACCAGTGGGTGAACAATATATCTCGGCAATAAATCGAGCACCCTGCTTTGAGATCCACCTCCCTAATTAGATATATTTATTGCAGATTGTGTTTATGCAGCTGTCGCTCCAGGAAAAAAGCCGTGACACGATTAATTCGAAGCAGACAGTCTTTTGGCCAGGATAAGGCTACCATGAAAAAGACATGTTCCACAATTTGCCATTTTGAAGTACAAGACTTTCACTGCCACGTGTCAATCAAGCAGTTATGGGCTTGATAAACAATCCAATCAACATAAGGATAAAAACACGTTATTTCAGGTGTGCATCTTCAAAATGTAAATAAAGTATTCCTTCTAGCATTTAAAAAATGTTAATAAATACCAAATAAAAAGACAGCATACACACAGTTATTGGTAAAATATATCCTACACTTCAAGTTCGTATAATAATTAGCCTAGTAATTGCGTAAAAGTGCACAGCAAAAAAGCCGGTGTAAATCTAACACTGTTGGTGTACATTTAACGCCTAGGCCTGGGGTGTTTATATGAGAGTGATAAATGTACACCACCATTTTTGCTGCGTGAATGCTGATAAATAGTTAATAAAAAACTAGTCTAATACTGCTAACAAGCCAATATGCATGTACTCACAAAACGGATCAACTGTTTTGATGAACCTACTGTATTGGTTTGCTAGAATCAATACTCGAAATACAGTAAAATATCGATCCCCCTTCCGTCCAGAACAAAATGGAGATGCAATGCAACGTTTGATTGGTAGGCCTACAAACAGATTCCTTGGATGCGGATACTTGACCTGGACAAAAATTGACTTGGACCTTAAATATCCTCTTAAGCATTCTTCGGTGTCGACTTGTCTTCCATTAAAGCTACTTTGACTTTTGATTGATTGGAAAACGTAAACCACGATAAACCAATTCTGCATAGCTAATACGGTTTTCGAAGGGAAAGGATTGTTACATGGATGTGTGGAGAACAGCGACACTGGCCTAATACCAAAATAGACACAATACTCCATACGAACGAGCACTATATCGAGAAACACGTATAAATTGTGTATTTCGTGAGATTTTAGACCGGACCTGCGGACAGCACTGATTTTCATTAGCATTTTCTGTAGACGAAAAGGGTGCTTTTCAACTCAGATTTCCATACAAACAGATCGAATAAGTCAGTGAAAACCCACCATTTGAAGATGCTAACAGCCTAAACACTCTGAATACCGCATGTTGTAGAGCTAAACATACGGCCACAAACCTGTGTACACAATTGCAAAACAACGACAGACACCCCTCGTTGTTCGGCTACTGATACTTTTCCAGGTTACTCGATACGATTCATTATCGTAACAAATGTGATCACAGGTAGGTGTTTCGCAAGGCCTAAAGCCCAAAAGCAATTTATTTTCCCTTATCATGTATGAATATCACGAATATAGATAATGTGGATAACGGGAAAATACAACATTGTTTATTTGTGCAAGACGTAGAAAGCATTGCAGAATAAATGGCCAAAAAATAATAGCAACATCGAGTGCAACAAGTTCCAGCGATTAATTAACAAATAGGCTAGGCCGACTGTTAAATTATTTTTTGAAGCAACCCGTTTCAGAAAAGCTACTTCAAAAACAGATGTAGCTACGCTCTATAAATTAAATATGTATTTTATAAATATATTCAACTTAATTATAGGCTATACTATTTTAAGTAAAGGATGTATAGGCCTACAGTTTGCCAATTACTCTCGTACGCCCTGTAGTATAGCTATAACAGAGGCTATAAGTCATATGACAATATAAAATATACAGGCCAATGTAAATCTCCAACAAAGGAAAACTACAATTTAAGTTACATACATGCAACGTACCCTAATAATAAAACAGATATCATTATAATTGTATAAAACTAACCGAAATATTAATTGGAATGATAACCATCCAAACCGTTTTGTGCCTAAAAATGCCCCCGTAAACCGAAGTAAACGCAGTTTGGAGACAGGTGCCTTTTGCTGGTCATTTTATTACTTTCATGTTTCCCTTTATACAAATACGCGTCTGAAATGAAACACCTAATCAGTTATAAATACATTTATAAGCCTGTAAACAACTTCAGAGACCGGTAAGGCAAAAATAAATTTAGTCGCTTGACGACACCCCCTCCCCCATTTACCCCTTTCCATTTAAGACTCACCCGCCCGCCCTACAATTAGAGAATTATTGAGATGATAAAGCTCTGCCTGTACTCTCATTGGCTCCCTAGTCCCCCTTTCCCTCAAATCCTGATAAATCAATGGCAGCCAACGCACCCAGTCTCTTTTGTTGATGTTTTCTAATAGACCTTTCTCTCTCCAAGAATGACGTCAGTCGCATTCAGCACCAGTTCCCTCCCCTTATGATTTTTTTTTTGTTTAAAACTTTTTTAGAGGGGGCACAAAGACCACTATGCCCGAAGGAAAAATAGCGACAAGATTAGCGTTTCTTTTCAAGTCCCAGCATTAGTTGCTGCTAATCCGAATTGGGCTAATTGATAGTCTATAAAATCGCAATCGTAACCTGAAGATGTTGCCCAAGTCTTCCCATTAAATGGACTCAAGTAGTAGCCTACAGTTTTATTTATTTTTTATGCTTTTCTCCTCTGCAATCAAGCTAAGAGAGGTTATGTTGTGACTATTTTGACAGCAATGTCTGTATAAAATATAATTTTAAAAAATCAAGGCCTTTCTTCAATTTAACGAAACGAAGAGGACAACGGATTTACAACTTTCAAAATCAATTGTTAATTTATTGGAGCTATTGTTTCATTTTCACGTGGGATCTCCGTCAACGAAGTGAAGAACGAGGAACGAGGTCTGTAATTAAAAATGTGTCCAACTATGAGAGTAACTGTTAATTAGAATCAAGGCTGTAGCCTAGTTTTAACGTCACAGCGAAAACTGCCTGCCGGTAGAAACACGCATTTACCGTCTTTATGAGAAAGTGCTTCCTGGAAAAGAGGTATTTAACCCCATTCAGCGAATTCAGTTAATAAAACGAGCATTTAATTTAATAAAATTGTATGCGTAGCCTATTACATAGTTCCGGTAATCATTTAGCACACTGGATTAAGCTACTGTGCTTCATTACCAGCTACGTTAATAAGCAATGTAGGCTAGGCTACTTCCAAACTATTTGACAACACGTGAAATCTAAGAATCTTCTGAGCATAGATCGTTACAGAATTATAAATACATCTAAATTATTATAAAAATAAAAAAACAGCAAACATACTCATACTGTTAACAGAACAGACTATATGCCAAACTGCTGGATGTATAACTCCTTCATTTCTCCCACAAAATAATAGCTACACTTTTTTTGATGGCCTGTAAAATTTGAATGACGCTCGAGCAGATTACTTTGGTTGTATTTGTTCCCAGTTACACTGCAGCGCCGAAAATGAATGCTTGCAGTTGCGTAGCAGACTGTACAAAGATTCGCGCGAGAGTGAAAAAATAATTCCTTATTTTGGTCACTTCATGAAAACCGTGTTTACCCAACAAAATACACGTGCGCTCGTGTTTTTACAACCAGAATGCAGTGGGGGAAAGCGAATTCTAAACTGTCAGTTTGAGGAGAAAATGGCATCGGGTATGAGGCGGTGTGCGCTTACACCGTTTTTATATAGGCTATAGAAAGAGTTATTCGAGAATATTAGACGAAGTGGCAGCTTCTCTGCAGGACTCAAAATGACAGTGCATGACGGTCGAGGCAGCTCATTATCCAGCTCCCATTATCCGGCGGCCTTTCACTCAGATGCAAACTCTTTGGCAGTGTCGTTTGTCTCCTCATTGTACTTTAGTTAGGAATGAAATGGTTGTCAGGACTCTTATTCACTTTCAAGATAGTTTATTGATGAGCTCCGACTTTTAGCACTTTTCACATGTCAAGAGAAGTCAAGTGTATGCACCCACGACTTCATTGCATGCTCCGCGCGTTCCGATACTGTTTCCCCTTTTGCCCCCCTTTTGCTACCCCCCCCGCGTTTCACGTTCCGTCGACCCACTCTGTTCCACTGAAATAAATGATTGGAACACCCCGAGTTGAAACTGGTGCTCCAAGTGTAACTTCAAATGCAGGCGCTGAGGGGTTGCTTTGGTGTGTACTGAGGTGTGCGTTAATGGTTAGGCATTCAACAAATGTAGTTCTGGTGTGTGGTCATGGTTACAAAGTCGTTTGCTTACTTTCCGTGTTGTTTTCCGGCAGTCTCCGTAGTGACGCTGGCTACTTCTTGTAAATTATCAATTAAAATTAAGCGAGCATGCTTTCAACTGGCAAGCGCGGATTAGGCGGGGTCGTGTCTCCTGCAAAACTGCTCCGTTGAAATGGTGAATCCGCTCTTTATGCATGATATCTGACACAAAATAAACAAAGACACGTGGGGAAAGCTGTGATTGTTTTAGCAAGTACACTTTAAGGCTATTAACAAGTGCACTTAATACACAGAGTAAATATAGTTTTATCAACAGCTTTCAATGGCCTGCCTTTCTTTTGCCTCCACTTAGATCACCCAAGACAAGAGGTCTAGATAAGAGCACTATTTACACTGGCAAACACAACAGAGACATGAAACATACAAGTGTTCAAGTTAAAATAACTAAAAATAGTAAATAATACTGAAACGCCAGGAAACGAAGCGAGATCCAGTTTTACACAATCGCACTACAGCTATTTTCAAAATGATATCCGATAAATTAAAACAAAAAGGCGATAATATCAAGATTTTTCCATAGAGAATACATTACAAACTCGAACGGATTACATATAGTTAGAAGTTAAACTGTAAACGTAGCTCACGGTTGCTGCCTGAGTTTGGTAGCCTATACAACGTGTTCTCCCCCTTTCCATGCGTAACTCCAGCTTTAGCAGTGAAGCGTTTCTGCGTTCCCACAACCGAGCCAATTGAGCCAGCGAGAAGGGCCTAGGCGTCCAATAGGCAGCGCTGAGGAAATCCAATTGCTTTGCATAAGGCAATATTTAGTGTGTGTGCGAGAGAAGTGCATTTGCATGTGTGGAGTGATTAGCGGGTTTGAAAAGAGAGCTCTGGCTCAGCCCCGTTTCCCGCTCTGGCAGAGGCGCAGGAGGAAGTGTTTTGCTGGAAGATGATGACAGAGGTCAGGCTCTGCTAATGGGCCAGTGAAGAGCAGTGGAGGCGAGGCACAGACCGGGAACACATACATTAATACACTTGTACCATCACCAATCAGCATAGGTGTGCTCCCTTTCTCTACTTCTCTCTCTCGCTCTCTCTCACTCAGCCACACACACGAGCGCACATTTTCAACCTTCCCGCAGTCCTGACATCCCACTTCATTGTCAATATCTGTCTCATTCGCAGGGACTTCCATTTCTACTCAAGATCACTGGAAAAACTATTTTACTTCAAACTCTTGCAAGCGAATCTCCAGCATTTGTGTTGCGCCGAAAACTATCGACAGGGACTTTGACAGCGGCGCAAGATGCCACAGAAAGGTGAGTTCGGAAACGCTGTAGACACTAAAGTTTGTTTTTGCCTTTGAGAGAGGCCGACTATCCGAGTGAAATAACTAGTTAGCCTACTATTCAGTTCTATTCACACGAAAGTATCCACGCTGTTATTTAAAAGAAAACAACGATTGCAATATGATTCATATAATTATAAAATACACTCTAATGTGTGATAGGTTACTTTGAGGTAAACTAGGCTACAGATAAATGAAACGACGAAAA
This sequence comes from Synaphobranchus kaupii, assembly GCA_029718625.1. Lineage (NCBI taxonomy): Eukaryota > Metazoa > Chordata > Actinopteri > Anguilliformes > Synaphobranchidae > Synaphobranchus > Synaphobranchus kaupii. The sequence goes on along the minus strand of CM056388.1, from coordinate 28,546,297 downwards.
CAAACTTTTAAAAACTATAGAATACAGTATGTAGGATTGACGGAGGGAAAGTGTATTCGCTGTAGATTGGAGTTTGCGTACTCCCTGGTGGAGTTACAGTGTGCAATTTGAAGCTCTTTTACGCTGGCTTCCCGCTTATTTATATGCTTCTATTACGCGCATTTGTTGGTGTTTACGGATAGCTTAATGCTTATTTATGACAGGAAAGAGTAAAAAGTCACATTAGGCCAAGACAGTGATCAGTACCAAGTATGGAGAGGCAATGACCCGATGTGGAAGGGTGTCAGGTTGAATCATACAGGCAAACGATTCAACCGAGCATTTTCGAAAACCGTACGATGAACTTGGTATTTTCTTGCGTCTAATTTAATGAGATATCAATAATATTAAATCAATTATTATTTCAGGGACATTTAGCCTATTAAACTGCAGCAATGCTAAAGTAGATTCCCTGAAAGTTTATTACAATAATAGGCTATTGATTTATTATTAATATATTTTATATATTTGCTCTTCAGTAACAAAATATGCCTGTGTTCATTCTAATAAGTTTAACACATAACATACGGAAATTCTATTAGCAGAAAATGACAATTATGAAAAACATATAATTATAAATTATAAAATAATTTTCATTATAAATGTAAAATTGTTCTGCCAGTTTGTGAAAAGGCAAACACTGCCTAATTAAAAGTGCTTAATTCAATCTGAAATAGTATTTTAAATGCAAACTATTTTATTAAGTAGTTTAAGAATTCTAATACAAAACACGATTGCATGGATTTTTTGACTATGCATATGCAGAACTCTTGCGATTGTGCATGTAGCCTATGTGTTTGTGTGTGCGTGTTATTGTTTCTGTACATATAGTAACAAAATCATAAAATATAAAATGAAAAAATGTATGGGAAGTGCTTTCAGTAGATTAAACCTTTAGAAACATATTTGACTCTGTAGGAGACAAAACACTTCAATAATTTCTGAATAAAATAAACTCAGCAAAACAAACAAAACAACAAACAAATAATGCTTAAGAAAGCATATACATGTAATTGTGTTCACAACTTCCTACTAGGCCATTGTTTAGATACAGATGTTATTTATGCATATGAATGTCGAAAACGCGGTATGCACAGGCCTAAATAATCTTGTTTAATTAAGTCGATTGTAACTGCGGATTAGAAAGGAGAAAGAAATGCAGATTAGCATTGAAATAAGATCGTAAAATGAGTACAGTATTTTCTATTTCAAATTAACTGTTGATTTTCAAACTGCAATTTCAAAGTCGCAGAGTTCATAGCCTAAAATGTTAATCACTAACGCAGACTCCGACCGGGCGTATGTATGCTACACGTTACTTCTGGGTGATGTTTTGTGGTTCATAAATGGCTAAGCAATAACTAATAACAAAGTATGAACATTGTTTGAGTGACTATGGCCACTGAGAAACAGAGAATACTTTAGAAATGAGAAACAAACATTGCAACGGGCCCTTGTTTTTATTTCTGAATTAATTTGGAGTAAGCAACCAAATAACCAATAGCCGATTGACATGTAACGGAATCTGAATTTCTGCTAAAAGAACATGTAAGATTTATGAACACTGGTCGCATTTTCATGGCACATTATTGTTCTATTGTTTGTGTTTGGATCATGCTTTCTGTGGTTAGAATGTTTTCAGCACAACTAGTTTTCATGTAAATGTGGCCTAGGTTTCTCAAGGCTCACTCTGTGATCAGGGAAAATTGAGTCCCTGAACATGTGTTATAAAGACTGCAAGACCACAGGACTCTTACAGGGGAAAATATGAGTTTGAGATTTTGGAGCTATTTTTCCATACGTACGATTCGGCAAGTAAGCATGCGTTTAGCCTGTGTTTATTTGTAGACGCACAGAAGGGCACAAGCAGACACACTCTGCACGTTTCTCGCGTTGAGGGAGAAAATTACAGCTCTGACTATATCTTCACTGGCCTCCTTTTTTAAGCAAAACCCATTGAATGGGTTCTTTATTGCAATTGTCTTTTTCCAATTGAGCGCCCTACTGAGCTGTTGTATCTTTTTACAACCCCTAACAACCCTCACCCGTAACACAATTACCTCCAGATATTTATAACAAGAAATTACTTTTCTATTTCCCAAAACGAGACAAACAAAAAAGCATTGGGGTACGGGCATCGGGTCATGGCAGACACCAGTGAACAGTGGCGGGGGGAGTGTGTGTGTGGTTCTGGGGGGTTGCGTCCCTTCAGCCTTCAGTTCTTTGTATTCTAGAGAGTTGTTGGTACGTTTAGTTGGAAGCTGCGTGGCTAGTTAGGGAAGCGGAGTTTTGCTCTCTGGGTTTTGGTATAGAAGCAGAAAGGAAGCCATTGTTTAAATTCAGCGGCCTTTGTTGCATAGCCTTCACCCCCTCCCGATCTTACTTTTCAGAGCAGTGAGGCGAGGTAGACAGCGTGTGTCACAGTATACAGTCTAAACGAGAGGATCTAAAGAGGACGTAAGGAGTAAATACAATTGCGATGTTCAGAGCGAGAAAAACAACTCGAAGATTAAAAGGAAACCTATTTCGCCATTTAGACATCTACAGGAGCACAACTATAAACACATCGTGCAAAAAGTTAAAATTAGCTGCGGCTCAAGAATTAGACACAGACGACTAATGACAACGGTAAACACTAGCGTAAAAGTGCGAGCAAGTGTCCTAAATGAAAATATTTGAAAGATTAACTCAATAAAAAAGCTAATCAACAATTGAAATTAACATTAAGAAAATAATCTAAATTGTATTCGAGTTAAAAGTATTTTCGAATACATCAATTCACTACCACTTTTCCCATAGCCATCATAATAATTCACTAGGCCTACACGTATTCATTAGGCTAATATTGTAAAATAAAATGTACTAATATACTGTTTTGCTTTGTCCTAGGAAGACATTAACTAGTGAGCGGCACATGAGAGACTCGTTAAATTGTTTAAAGCGGACAGTCAACTCAAGGCAAGTTTTAATAAATTAAATAAATTAGTAGAATGTTGTTCTAACTCACCTGGATCAAATAATAAGAAATATGAGTTCTTAATCAACATGGATATTTCATCACTCGTCGTAATGCCTTTAATATGTAGGGATACGGACACAGAAGGTTGTACAAATACACATTTTTAAAACTGTAATATTATTAAAATTGTAATATGTCGACACTGATCATTATTGTTGTCTCTTTATGACTAATAGAATACTATAACCGAACCACGTGGGAATCTGACGTAGCCTCCATGATGCAAAACAGTAAGTGAAGATTTTTCTGTTATAAGCTTCATATACACTGATATTAAGCTGCAGTACAGGATGCATTAAGATGTAAAAACGTTTAAGCAGGCTCAGCTGACATAGGCTATCTTGATATCATGCAGCAGGTCGAGAAACAGCCGATGAGAGCGATTACGACTTGGACACATATAGGGTTATTTAAGAAAGAAAACCCTGTATGAGTCTGAGGAAGCTGGGAATGACTTCAAAGATAGTTCAGTGTAGAATCATGGCCATTTTCTAGACTTTTGTTTGTAGCGATTTCATGTCTGTTTTCCTGCTATCAGTTAGGCTACATCGCATTTTAGTCAAATGATAGGACCCCTATTAGCTTTACAATAAATATTCGCTCTCGATATACAGTACGACCTGTAAATATATGGCTTACAATAATGAATATTTTCTAGGTCATTACTAATCTTCATGTTTTTTTCACCATATGTTGTAGATGCTTGGGGCTAGAGGTTGCCGACTATTGTCGACCCAATGCATGCTTTTGACAGACACTTGTACTTTGCAGTCAATTTTAAGATACAATTTAGTTAAATGTAGGCCTACAGCACTTATATTTTTTCTGTCCACACCTACATTAAAAACAATGAAATGAAATGCAGGAGCAGACAGAATGAGATGGAGAAGAACGGGGAGAGTAGAGAATTCTTGTTTCTGCTTGAGTTGATATAAAATAATTGCAGAACCGTCTGAATTAATGTTAGGATATGCTTCCAAATCGCATACTCGATTAAATGTGCGGAAATGGACATTAAATGAGACTAGAGGAATACGAAATAATGTTTTATGCAGATTTCAGTCACACACAGAATGGGAGTGAATATGTAGACAACTTCTATAAAAGCAGGTCAGGCCCTGTTACATGAATAAATCGGACCAATGCTTGCATTAGAACTAATGCGTTATTTGCATACATCTTGGTGACGGAGAATGCACTACTTCACAATAGAACTGTAAATTGTGACTTAAAATGGTTTGTCTGATATGTCGTTGTTGGGAGAATAATAATAAAAGATACATATATTTTCTTTCTTAATGCTGGACAAGAGGTGTATGACATCTGTAACGAAGGTGTGTGGAATGATTTCCTCAGATTCTCTTCACCTTAATTAAACATTTGTGTTACATGTAATAATATGCTAATGCAGTGTCTTGACCATTTGCCACCTTCCCATTTTGATAAAGCGAAACACAAATTAAGCAAAATTATCTACGAGATGACGGGAGATGCAAAGCATGTAGGCTACACGTGAAAGGCTCCGGACCTAACAATACACTTGAATCTAGGTCAGTTAAAGTAGGGCAAAGGGTGTTCAAATTATTGAACCTTGAAGTCTATTTATTTTTACACGCAGGAAAAAAAATACGGGAATATTTTTCTTTTAATGATTCACAATTTCTTGAGATTTTTAAGCCTCAATTTGGATTTGATTACTGTAGATTTCGGGTCCCTGTGTTCTGCGACCAATCAAAGTAACGTCCTTGTCAGTGATTTCCTCACTATTGATGTTAATGAAATGCCACCATGTACTGGTGTGTGATTTCTAGTGCGAATTACTGACGAGATATCATACGGGTGAAGCCTTCAGTTTGTTTAAAGGTCGCGCCTGGCTCTCCAGGCTTTTGTGCTAATAACTCCTGGGTGTATATGGTACGGAGTATCCAAATTGATACCATATGCTTTCCTATTAGTTGACCAGCAATTGAATACAAGGCGCATAATCATTGCCACTGGGCGAGACGCACACCACTCACCGTGGGGAATTATATAATGATTAAGACTTAACCTTTGGAATGAAAGTTTGATTTTATATTCTTATCTGACGGTTTCATTGATCAAGTGGATTTATTTGAGAACCATAAGAACGAAGGTTCCAGGTCCATAAATCTCCAACATATTATCCGTGCTCACCAATTTAAACCCTAGAGACAATAAAATCCACTTAATTCTGGAATTATGGGGAAAATGGATTTCCCGTAATTTCTCTCCACGAACGTGGACTACGGAAAAAATGTATAGCCTACATATAACACAACATATGTATGACTATAACCTTTAGCATTTCCAATAAAATAAGAATATAGAAACCGTAAGAAGCATCTTGGTATTTCATACATGGCATGCATATTATTGATTGATTAATAATAATAATAATAATAATAATAATAATAATAATAATAATGCAGCGCCCAGATTTTTATTATTATTAATAATAGCAATAATAATAATACATTACAAGTATATGTAGTTTTATAATTCCAGAGGTTATTTGATGCATTTGCAGCATAATACAGCGAGTGATGGACACCTGAAGATACACAGCAGCGGTGTAAATAAAGGCCGAGTAGGTCTGGTGCTTAATACTAACATCAATACTAACAAGAGAAAACTGAATGTCAGTTTTAATATATTATGGGTGAAGCGCGCCCCTATTGTCGTGCCTGCGCATAGCCCCTGGCTACCATAAAACGAAGCTTCCCTTGAAGGGTAAATGAGTAGAGTCCAATTTAGTCTGAGTGATATCCAAATGCAGACAGAAAGGGTCGTTTTATCATGCTACTATTTGTCGTGACGATGCGATTTTCAAAAGCAGAGCAGTGTCATAAAGTGACATGCCTGCCACAAGTGCTCCAACTGATCTTTTCAATTAGCCTTCCATGCATGATCCAGGGCGACTTCCGCCTATTTTCAGAAATTAAGCTCAAACTTGACGTGCAGCTAGCTTTATTTTAAAGACAAATGTCAGCCAGGCTCATCATATTTCCCCCTTCTATATTTGGAGCTTATTTATTGCTAAGGAGCTTGTGCTCTTGGAGTCAATTTAACGAGAACCTGCAGAGGGAAGGGAGCGGAGACCAAGAGCTACTCCGGGGAGGATTCTTTTCCATTTTGCTTCAGGTTTGCTTTCTTACTGAAGACTTTTGGACTTTCTTACGCCGGATATTGTCACGATCGAATTAAATAGTTTATACATGCCTTTAAAAAATTAATGGAAACAGTTATTTAGCCGAGCTAATACCAAGGACGTGCACGAATTTATGTAGCCTACATATAGAATATGATATTTTAGCATATAATACATAGATGGAAATATGATATCGCCTCCCCTCGGTTTAAAGTGTTGGGCTGATGCCGCGGGTAGGCTATTCACGTTATACAGTCGTCTGGACGGAGCTGGATCTAGACGCGTTCTCTAGATCATCTGATATTATTTTATGCCTAATCGATATTCCGCATATGCACACTTTAAGGCTGTTGTCCATTTGGGGTTAATTATTGCCTAATGAGCAATTGAATGCGGCTGCCATTGTGTTTCTCTTGAGGAATACATACAATTCTATGACATTTAAAGTGTTTTTGTTTGTTTCGTTGTTTGTTGTTGTTCATGCTTGATGTTGGGTTTTGTGGGACACGGTACAAGTTAACTTCAAATATGTGTATTAGGCTACTTTGTACAGTTACGTAGCCTATAGCGGTCATACCTGTGATGTGTAGGTTATGTGCAGGTGAGGCTTTTTGACAGTGTTGTTTGGTTATGTATGGAATAAACAGCGACCTTCCTGTCTCTGCACAGGTCACAGTGGTGTGAATCAGCTTGGCGGTGTGTTTGTCAACGGCAGACCACTGCCGGATTCGACGAGACAGAAAATAGTTGAGCTTGCTCACAGTGGCGCGCGACCGTGCGATATCTCCCGGATTCTGCAGGTGACAAGACTGTATTTTTGAGTCTGACACAGTAAAATATTATCCTTAAATGTTTTTTTTTTTTATTATTATTTTTTTACATAAGCGTGTTTTCGAAACAACACAAAACAAGCCAAATCAAAAGTAACACACTTAATAGTAGATGGCTCCACTTAACTAATACTCCTGTCTTCTTATAATTGCGGCTTTAACATTTTGGTTGTCAAAATATCTTTGTACAATCAACGAAAACATTCCATCAGACTCTATTCTTATCAGTACATTCATTGGCAATTAATTGCGATCCAATCAAATTAAAATGGTGTGAATTCATCTTTAACGATGTATACCACACTTTTGAACAATTAATTTGCGGTTACAAATTTTCGTGGAGTGATGTGCATTGTATTAAAATGTAATGACATTACCCATTTTCCTACCTCTTGCACTTTATGAAAAAGATGCATTTTTAGAAAGTGCACGATAAGTTCTCGCACCATTTAAGGTATATTTTTTGTGTTGTAGACCCATGCTGATGCAAAAGTCCAAGTGCTGGACAATGAAAACGTAAGCTTAACATTGTTTGAAGTATACTTATATATTTCATATTAGTCTTAAATAATGTATGTGATTTGTGTCTATTGTTTTCTATTCAGGTGTCTAATGGGTGCGTGAGTAAAATCCTGGGCAGATACTATGAAACTGGTTCGATCAGACCAAGGGCTATCGGGGGTAGCAAACCAAGAGTAGCGACACCCGAAGTGGTCGGCAAAATTGCCCAGTACAAGAGGGAGTGCCCTTCAATCTTCGCCTGGGAAATTAGAGACAGGCTGCTATCAGAGGGGGTCTGTACCAACGACAACATACCTAGCGTAAGTCTTCTGTATAAATTAACAAAATTCGTTTAGCCTATTCCCTTATTTAAATTACATCGTCCTGTTACACCGATAACCAATAAATCCAAACTGTAGGCTAAATGATAGCTATAAAAATTATAAATATAAAAAAATATATAAAGAAAGAATAACCGCATATTAAAACAGAAATTTGCGCACATTAAGGTTCTAAACGATCGGAACTTAATTTCTAGTTCGTTTGTAACGGTTTGTCTCTGTAATAGCGCAAGGGAATATAATGCATGAGTATGCCTGCATTGCGTTGCATGCCAGCGTGAAGTCAACGCGAGGAGTGCCTTTTGATTAATGTGAAACATTGTGGTTTTGTCTTTCAGGTGTCATCGATAAACAGAGTCCTCCGCAACCTGGCTAGCGAAAAGCAACAGATGGGTGCAGATGGCATGTATGACAAGTTGAGAATGCTGAACGGTCAGACAGGGACATGGGGGACCCGGCCGGGCTGGTACCCCGGAACCTCGGTGCCAGGGCAACCAAACCAAGGTAATGCCGTTTATTGGTTATTAACAATATGTGTAAAAAAAATACGCTTATATGGTAATACATTAGAGGATGGATGTAGAATATCAGATGTAGCCTAGATAATAATAATAATAATAATAATAATAATAATAATAATAATAATAATAATAATAATAATGTAACATTCAAACGATGGCATTTCTTCCACTTCATTTACCTGGTGTCAGAAGGAAAAATAATGATAAGATATGGCACATTCGAGTAGCGACAAAGACAGAAAACAGGCAATGTCGAAGGTAACATAATTATAGTTGTATGCCTATATTGGAACATAGCAAGAACTACAATTGATGTTATTAATGGATTATTATTACTACGAATAATAAAATTATTGCTACTTACACACTTTAAAAAAAAACTTTTTATCAATAGAGCGATGTGAATTGAGGGCAACAAGGGCACCTTTAGTTGAATTTACGTGCAACGTGCTCTGTTTCATTAATACACATTCATACTTTGATATTGCTGATGAGATTCCTAATTAATTGCAGAGGAGTGGACAAGTAACGTTCTGAACAAACGAATGAGAGGTTGCTACTCTGTGCTTTAATCAGGAATTGCAATATGTCCTCTGTCGAGTTTAAGACTGTGCGTGACTAGGGTCCATCTTTTTAGTGGAGGTGTGCATGTAGCTATCCGCATTGGCCTCCCTCTCCACCCCCACCTCTGAAAAAAAAAAAATCTGAAACAGTGTACGGGATATTTGTACAAAGGATGTTTCTGTCACACGCAAGAATTTGTTATGGGAACAATTCTGTCGCTATGTAATTGCTCATTAGAGAACGTTTTGTTTCTCATTAAGGCGACATGAATAAGCGTCTAGTTGGTGGAGACAGCTGCAGAAATGTTCCACCGGAGACCCCTGGACACGATATGGCACCGCTTGCCAATTAGACATGTCAGTTTTAAGAAAATTAAACAATATAAGATGGACATTATAAACATATAGAGAATGGTTTCTGTTAAATATCTCCCCTTTCAATAGCCTACTGGACAGTTTATCCCAACAATAGGGAAGATCACTGCACCTGCACGGGTGTCTCTCAGCAGCGTTTCATAGTATGTCCCTGCTTACTGATTTTCAGTACAAATTACTTTAGATTCAAGGAATCAAGAAAAAGCAAAGCAGCGCAATGCGGGATCACAGGCCACAGATGTCTGTCGTCCGTAATATCAAGTGATTAAAAAAAATAAATAAAAAAACAAACGTTGTAGTGCGCGTGCACAGAAGACGAATGGGTATGCGGAGGTTTTATAAACTGTTGAAAACAGACAGTAGGCCTATGGCCAAATTATTTTTATTAATTACTTAAAATGTTGATCAGCCCATAGTTGCTCGTTAACCACATAAAGACAAAGACTATAGGCCTTCTGAAATAAATATATTTTAAGAGGCCTCCACAAGTAGCCTAGGCGTTTTTACCTTTTTTTACTCGGTTTTCTTTTTTCTGTAGCCTTTTGGTTAATTTCTTACTTTCACTGTTGCTTCTTACAAAATTATACGAGACTATAAGCACGCAGTTACATTGCAACAAATAATTTTATAGGCCAGTTTGTGGCTCGATTACCATATAAGCCCTGAGTCACACTCACAAACCAGCACCAGGGTACTCTCCTTTTATTAATTCCAATGTAAATTAATAAAGTAAGCCCTCCTGCTGCCCACGAGCTGATGACAATTTCTGGGTAAAATGGGCTCTCTTATAATGGCAAGGAAGGTTGGTAATTAATAATACAGTTTAATACATTTTCAAAACGATCATTTGTATTGGATTTTTTATATGGCACTATTAATATAGTCCTATCCATTTAGGCCCAATTTTAACAACTTCTACTAGAACTAAATACATAAATAAATATAAGAGAAAAATAAAATAATAATAATAGGCCTAAGTATTATGATTATGCTTGTTGTTATTATTATTGACAAGATTATACGAATATTTTTTAACCGTTACCACCCAACTTGTTGGCTAGTACTTTGAAATCAGTGAAGGAAAGGAGCGTAATTTACTGTCATACATTAATTCGTGATGAACGCTTCATCAGAATCTGACAGATCTGACTTATGGGTTTATTGATTGAAACATGTCCCGGTTAACTATAATTATTATTATTTTTATTGTCATTGTAACGTCATACAATATATTAATCCTTTAAGGGTTTTGTCTTTGCTTTTTTAAGTTAGAATTTATAAAAATTAATATTCATATATTCATATCAGAGCCTACTGAATGTGTTTTTTTTCATCGCATGGAGTGCGTTTTAGGAGGCTTTACGAATCTATTAGTACAAAAGCATAAGGAAAGGTTAGGTCTCAGAGGGGGACAAAATATGGTGGCAATCTGATAAATGCCACGCAACAGTGAATAAAATAATGGCTACACTGGGAGTGACAGGAGCCAAAAAGAGACAACTCTATCCAGAGAAGAAGGGAAAAAAACTCTCCAGCGATTTAGTGTTTTAGGGCTCAGCGTGGCAGTTTTTTTTCTTATACGGGCCTAAAGCCGTCTATAGGATTTAGACACTTTCTCTTTCAGGGGACTCTAGAATGTTTTGATCCGGCATCCATGGCTGAAAGGTGCCGCAATTGGTTCGCTATCTTTTTTGCTTGTTTTCCGCCTCACTGATTAAGACACTACGATGCTAAGGAATGATTTTATTTCCCAGCGTCTTTTTTAAGAAAACAAATCCTAAAGCCCGCGTCAGTTGGTCTGGCTGTGGGATAATAGGACACACATTCACTGCTTTTTACGGATTAGCCCTAGAAAAAGTATAGCGCAGACACAGTCTATTGAAAAGCTTTCTTTTGGGGCTTTCACAACTAAAGAGACTTTAAAAGAAGATAACTTAATTGTCTGACGATCCTTTTTTATTTCTCTTCTTTACAATGATTTGTCTGTACCTAAAATAACGTCTTGAGTTTTCAAACTACAACTGTGCTGTGCCGTTTCAGCAGTTGAAAATAAATATACAACACGTATTTATATTCACCGTGAATTAAAGTCGAACGAATAATTTCGTTACAAAATTATGGATTGCTGGCAATATTGCATGCCAGAGACAGACGTTATGGTTAACTAAACATGTCATGTGTCGCCTCAGATTGTCGAACAATTCCCCCCAACACGATTTCATTGATAAACTTGAAACTGTAGGCATACGAATGCAACCACAGGAACACATAGCCTAACTCGATTCATTGGCCTTGATAGCCCAGAAATATCCCGACTTCTACATCATCAGTGTACAACAAGAACATAAACAGTAGTAAAATACAGAAAGATCCCTCCAGGCGAAAGACAAATGAAACTATGTAACATTACGCAAATAAGTTTCATTAGGCTCCCTTTTCCACCCCACCAGACACAGATAGACTTCGCTTATTTTCAGTTTCAGCGATTTTGTGTTATATAAATGCCTCAACAACGCTACAGGTCGAAGCTGATCAAATCATAGCAGTCTTCTCGTTCGCCTTTATTGAACAATCAGCGAGTGAGACAAGAGATACCCCATTCACTGTGTTCGGAGTGTTTTTGCCTATAGAGTGTATAAATCCTAACTGGCGTTGAACGGGCCGACCCAGGGGACAGTGATTAATGATAGTACTGCATAAAGGTTAACATACTGCTCTGAAAAGTCTGTTGACTGGGATCCTCGTGCTACAATGCGGAGCACTGCACGCTTCGAGAGAATCCTTTTGTTGTCTCCTCCAATTGTGTTCTCAAAATTCTGCCCACGAAAGTTTGCCAATCCTCCCTGGCCCGAGAGTTTAATAGTTTCCCTTACTCCGCTGGCATTGTGTCATTGTGAAAAGCAGCTCCTTCTATTCAAGTGTTGGTGGTCATCTCAATGGGTCTACAAACGCCCATATGGTGACTACCATTGAAGACTTGCACTATTTAAAAGGGGGGAAAGTTTGAGTTTTAAAACATTTCAGAGGGCCTGAAAAGGTTCTACCACATTTAGTCACATTTCCCTTAACCCTTTGAGCACATCAGGCATTGTTGAGTGGTGATAAAAGATCTTGAGTCCAGGCACCTAGCTATCCAGAACACTTTCCCACAATATTTCAAAACCTGAAGGCAAAGTATTTTTTGTGATTGCTACGATTACAAACAATACATCAATCGTGAAAATATAATGATGTCTCACGGACACAAAATTTGCGCAAATGAGGGCAACATACATCCTTGGGAAAATGCAAGTAACTATGGCCGCCTTATTGCTATTCTAAGACAGGTGATATTTAAAAGAGGGCTTTCAAGCAGCAACAGCTACAATAATTGCACACTTTAATCAGAGGTGATAGTCATTCTAAATTCACAAGACCACTAAGGTATTTTCAAACCAACCTTGCTCAGGTGTGGGGAGTGGGCATGTTTGCACTGTTGCTTCAGACTAAGGATATTAGGCTATTCGACGAGTTCATAACACGGACACATTTTTTTTCTCCAGAAAGCCCAGTAATTGGATTTAACAGAATACTGACAACACACATATTTTTGGTAAATTGTCAGTAAGCAGCATTTGCAACAGAACAAATATATCGACTTGGAACGAAAAATGTGCTCGTTCACGTTTTTACGCATTTTCCTTATATTCCAGATGGCTGCCAGCAGCAGGAGGGGGGCGGTGAAAACACCAACTCTATCAGTTCTAATGGGGAAGACTCGGACGAGACCCAAATGAGACTTCAGCTGAAAAGAAAGTTGCAAAGGAACCGCACATCGTTTACTCAAGAGCAAATTGAAGCTTTAGAAAAAGGTAAATGGTAGTAGGCCTATTTATTTTACGGATTTTATAGGCTATTACAGAGCGCCAAAATAATTGACCTCTATGCATCTGCTAAGTCACTTATTTTACGAATGGATAACACAACTCGAGATGCATACACAGTAAAATGTCCAGTGTTGATTCAAACTCTAACAGAGTTTATGAGTCTAATAGGGGCCACATGTAGGTTACTGTAGCTACGAATAGCCTAACCTGTTGAACATTTTACTGTGTAGCTACAAAGTGTTTTTCGGACTTCTGACTTTCAGCAGCCAACAGTAAAATGCCTTAAAAAGGAAGTAAGACCATAATGTGTGTCAAACATTTCTACTGTATGCAACACATATAGCCTACCGTTGACGTTCACAATTTGACCTTTTTTTCAGAATTTGAAAGAACTCATTATCCAGACGTTTTCGCACGGGAAAGACTCGCAGCAAAAATAGACCTTCCAGAAGCCAGAATACAGGTCAGTCCATGCGCTTTAGCATGTTAACACGATGCACATAATTGGAAAGCATCAGAGTCCCCTTTGAAACACCCCACCTGAGAAATTTTATCATCGCAAATTTCGGTGTGTTTCAAGGTGTGGTTTTCGAACAGAAGAGCGAAGTGGAGGAGAGAGGAGAAACTCCGAAATCAGCGAAGACAAGCCAGTAACTCCTCCAGCCACATCCCCATTAGCAGCAGCTTTAGTACCAGTGTTTACCAGCCCATTCCGCAACCGACAACGCCGGGTAAGAACACCGTGTTCTCATCACAAGCCAACTGCATTCACACAGGAAAATCATCATAATTACAATATTCGAAAATGCTGACGTACACAGTTACACGTGGATTCAAGTTAGCATGTAGGTTATTGCTGACGATTCTTCCTCGAAAATAGATAACCAACGCCGTTCCACGTGGACTCTACCTCGCATTTACACAGCCTTGCATGTTTTTATTCTTAGAACACAGATGAAAAAAAACAATTAAAGTACCAGGGAAAGTTCCATGTCGTTCCTGAGAGCTATGAGGAAACGTAGCCCAGTGTTCCCGAGGGCAATCGTTCGCTATTGTACACATTTTTCACAGTGCAGTTAACAAAAATTGACCATCCACTAAAAATTCCTGATGCCCATTTTAAAAGTAGGCTATTTAAGTTTTATTTAGGATCTTCCCTTATTTTCATTCTCCTCTGTCCACAGTATCCTTCACATCAGGGTCAATGTTGGGTAGATCAGATACCGCCCTCACAAACACGTACAGCGGTCTGCCACCCATGCCAAGCTTCACCATGGCCAACAACCTGCCTATGCAAGTAAGTAGATTACACCAGCCTCACGACGTAGACCAGAAAAGTAAACGTGTCTCCATAGGGTTTAAATCTGGTTCACTTACTCTGATTGGTGTGGTTTCTTTGAGTGGATTTTATACCCTAAAACCATAATGATATGCTATAATCAAACAATAATAAGTGTCTGTCACCAAGCCAACTTAATATTTGCAGGTAATAATCTATACTAGCGTAAGAAAGTTGCCTGTTTATGCTTCACAACTAGTGTTGTGCATTATAGTGCTACAAACCTCACTGTAAATGCCTACAGGTTGGCAATTCAGGTGGGAAGGCAAATGCCTACATGCTCTAGACTAGAGGCTAATGTGTATTCTTTTGTTGTAGCCCCCAGTGCCCAGCCAGACATCCTCCTATTCCTGCATGCTGCCCACAAGTCCTTCAGTGAATGGGCGGAGCTACGACACATACACGCCCCCTCATATGCAGGCACATATGAACAGCCAATCAATGGCCACTTCTGGTACGGCCTCAACAGGTAGGCAGAAAATTCACTTTTTTGCTTGCTTGGCGATATTAAGATAAATGAACAAAAAGGAAGAAAGAAAAACAAAACAAAACAAAAACAAAGTATTCATTTCATCTGCCACCTTACCTTAAAATATGGGCTACTACCAAAATTCATCCAATCAACTACTTCATCCCATTGTGTTCATCTTTCATTCATAAACTTGTGGTCAGTGACGCCATAGATGAAAATAGATTATCAAACATATTTTAAAAACAAATTCTGTGTGAAGTCATTATTCATGTTTTATTTTGGTCAACGGGTGTTTAAATATCTTCATGTTTCATAGTGGGCATTATACTATTATTACATTAAATTATTTAGTAGACACTCTTACAGAGTGACTTGTACAGCTTTTTCAATACAGCTGTCCATATAGCTGGACATACAGTGCAGTCTATGAGTATTTGGACAGTGACACAATTTTTGTTGTTTTGGCTCTCTACTCCAGCACATTGGATTTGAAATGGAACAGTGACTATGGGGTTAAAGTGGAGAATTTCAGCTTTGATTTGAGGTTTTTTACATCCATATCGGGTGAACTGTGTAGCAATTGTAGCCATTTTTATTGGGTTGTTTCTCCTGACTTATTTTCCCATAGAGTTCAATAGGAAAATGAGTCAGGAGAAACAACCCTTAAAGTGATCCATCCATATCTACTGCATATCTGGCAGCAGAGTGATGGTTTGAGGCTCGTTTGATACCTCAGATTCTAGACGACAGCCATTTAACCAACCATTTGTTCTATACTATTCCCGTTTAAGTTACAGCTTAATCTAGTCCGACCCCCTAATTGCCATAGAGATCCATTCAAATGCAGTTATAGTATCGCTTGTAAGAGTACGTGAAAATAAGATATAGAATAACTTTTATTTTCCCGTTAGGGAACTTCAGTTGTAGCCAACAGAAACAACAAAAAAGACATAGACAGTGGGGCAGACCCACAACACACAAACAAACATATCAAATAAATACATTCAATAGAATCATTGCATTAATCAAACTAATTAAGTGAATTAAAGTGGAATACAGCCAAACGTCATGATTAAAGATAGCCCCCACTGTCCCTCATGCAGTCCAACACACAAACTCTGCCTCCACGACTTTCCTTCGTACACGCAGTGTTGGTCTCTGTCCACTGTCATCACGGAGCACCAAACTGCGTCAGCCTTCCCAGTCGTCACCTCACTCCTCCCCCACATTATCTTCTCCTTCCCTTGCCTGGTGGCCTTTTGAAGATTGCCTGCAGTCCTGGATCAGTCACGACATCTTCAACTCCGGAGAAGAGCGATGGTAAACTTTGTAGCGGCAGATCCAACGGACATTCCCGAGCATATGTTGCGAATGCGAAAAATCTCCAGCCCGCTTCCCCGTCCCACAACAGACACACAGCACATGAAAAAAAACAAAAGACAAACGCCCGACACAACAAAACATATTCAAATTAACAAACACGAACACGAGAGACAGCTGGACTACATGTCGCCACTACAGCGCCACATGATATCAAGAGTCTTTTGATGTTGTTGGGTCACAGATGCAACCAAATATTAAATATGATGACTATTTAAGTTTATGCTAATTTGTCAAATTACCTTTGGTGCCATAAAATGAAGGGGGGGGGGGGGGGGGCGGGCTGTTTAAAAATTACTACACTGTTCACTCGAAATGGATGTAAAAACCCTCAAATTAAAGCTGAAAGTCTGCACTTTAACCTCATAGTCACTGTTCCATTTCAAATCCAATGTGCTCGAGTACAGAGCCAAAAAAACAGAAATTGTGTCAGTGTCCAAATACTTACTGCACTATATACTCGAGTAATGCAGGTTAAGTACCTTGAGCAAGTGTACAACAGCACTGTCTGACCTGGGAATCAAACCTACAACCTTTAGGTTACAAGGCCAGTTCCTTAGCCATTATACTACATTGCTGCCAGTTATACTGCCACATGTTGTGAGAAGCCATGTTTTTTAACTCTCATACAGTATTCCATGTTTGTTCCACAGGTCTCATCTCCCCAGGAGTATCTGTCCCTGTCCAAGTTCCAGGCAGCGAACCTGACATGTCTCAATACTGGCCAAGACTACAGTAAAGAGAAGAGCTACTTCAGCTTGTGACTTTTGACACTGAACGTTGGGTGTCCAGCAGTATTTTACAAACAAACAAACAAACAAACAACAAAAGGAAGAGAAGAGACTCTGAAAGAGACATTTTTGTACTGGGATTGTTGTGTCCTGTGCTATAATTCTTGGCACGCAAAGACTACAAAGGAAAAAAAATAAAATAAAAAAATGAAGTTCTGTAAAGTGCCAGGTGTTATATCCTAAATGGAACAAAACTATCTTCGTTTTCAGTTTCCAACTTGAGTCATTTTTGGTGTATTTGTATATGGCCATTTGTATGTTACAATGAAAACAAGAACAACTTTGGACGGACTGTCGAGCTGAGTCGAGTCTTGCATCTGTTGAAAAGGAGAACCTATGAGATTCTGCCATTAATAGGTTTTTATCGACTTATATCTTGTACTTCTACCAGTCTTTGTACAGATGGCGGATTATGACGAAGCAAGCTCGTATCATTCCAATGCAGACCAGGAAGAAGAGACACTAGCCGTGTGTAAAAGCCTCTGTTGGCTTCTTTTTTCCAAAGTTTGTTGGCAGATAAAGTGTGTGTTGAAAGTGGTAACTGCTTAAAAAGGAAGTGAAAAAAACCTTTGGTAGTTAAATGGTAGATTGTGTCTTCGATATAATGTCGAAATGTAAGTATTTGTCTTCCCTAGAAATCTCCCAGAATGATTTCTATAATAAAGTAAATTTCATTTATATTTCCCAGAATATTCTATAGGTGTTTTATACACATTGCCATGCGTCATAATACATTTCCTTTGGTCAAGGACACATTCATTGTTTGTGTTTTACGGTCAGAATCTTTTTGTGCAACTAGAAAAATGTAATTCCGATAACAGATTTTAAAAATGCTTGCCAGAGTTTTAATCAAAAATGTTTGGAAGTTGTTTACAACTACATATCAGAATTAACCATTGCTGATTGTAAAAACAGACCAAAGTCTTTGTATTTAATTTATTACACAACGTGCGTTGCAATTTTGCAAACATTTTCCATTCTTTTGCATTGGCTTTGGGTATGTTTAACTGCAGGCTAATCCAGCAGTCATTTATTTATGGTAGAAAACAGCGTATGTCTTTCAGCACGGTCCTCTGCTACAAAATGCATTTTGGCACAAAAGCATTCCTGCGTCAGTGCATTGCCCTGAAGCTGAAAAGCCTATTCTTCTGTCTCTTAAATATTTCAATTTAACTTTATTTAAAATGGAGCTTTCTAAATGTATTTTGTGAAAACTATAAAATCATTTTGTACAGTATCCTAGAGCCTCAGTGAGAGCTTTATCTTGCCAGTAACTGTCTCCGGTTTGGGGGGGGGGGGGCGGGGGCTACTTAAATTTTCTATTAGTTCCAATCCTTTCTCAGGTGGTCACATGGTTATACCCTCCATGCACAGCAATAATTCTGTGGTATTTATTTATCCTTTATTTTACAAAAAAAACAAAAACATTGAGATCAAAAACATTTTTTACAAGGGGGACCTGACAAAATGTGTGAAGGCTACAACGTTGTGTGGTCAAGCACAAAGCAGGTGCGATTTGAGATGACTGGGCTTGTTTTGGTCTGAGTTTAATTGGAGGGAAGAGAAAAGAAATGGTAAAAAAAGAAAAGCAGTCTGTACCCAGAGTGAGCGAAAGAACGTCCTGTAGAATTACCGGTGATGACTCACTTCCTGCTGGCCAAATAGGGAGGGGTGTAGAGAGCACCCAGGGAGAGCAGGGTCTTGTGGGCATTTCACCGGAAGTAGGCAGTGATTACACCACTTTATTCATAATTCAAGTTTGAACTAGTAATATACTGAGATATGCAATGGCGTTAGCAAAAAGTACATTTTAAAGCAAAGGACTGGACAATTATTGTGCTTACAGAGTACCGGCTAAGAATGTATCCACTATAGTTAATTCAAACCATTGCATAGAATTGATACAAAATCAGAATTTGGTGGGAATATGCAATATCTTATTCACAATCTACTTTTTCAACTCTTTGGTGCAAAACATGGAAAAAAATAGCAATTGGGGTCATTTATTTTCACAAATGTCAAATAAGTGGTTGTGGCCAACTGTAAATGTGTTTAGGTTTACATTAACTTAGCAAATAGATTTTTACACAAATGAGAGCAGAAACGGACAAATATTAAATTTAAAACATATAAACGCAACCTCCTCATATGGAGAGACAAAACTACTTAATTACAACAGTGTAAATTGAAATGAAGCATAAAGTCAAATAAACAAAAAAAATCAATATATGTACTGTATGTTGCAGTTTATACCTAACTTCACAAATGGCTTTTCCCCACACAGCTGAACCCAAAGTGAGATCATTCTGATATTTATAGGCTTACACATAAAAATACTCTGGCAAATTGAAAACAAAAAAAAATAGACAAATTTGTACAAGCAAACTACAGATGAGTGGGGTGGGGGGAAATCCTTTCCGCTTTTTAAAATTCTCACTAAAAGCAGTGGTGATAAATTTAAGAAAACCACGGACGCAGGGGTCCTGATTACTGCAAACAGCATAATTAAATGATGTATTGGGTTCTCGGTAATACTGTGCTGTAGGTAAAAATTCCCCCGCCATGCCCGCTGTGTGAGAGGCAGGGCTCCATGGGGAGCACTGCCTTGACCCGAAGAACAGCATGCAGCGACTGGGAACCTCATTTAATTTACCGCCGAAACGCTTCCAAGGACATCACGGTTCAACGGAAGTTAGAAGGAATAGGTTGTTTGTGGAGATCTCAGGAATGACGACGTGGGCTGAAAACAAACGGGCGGAAAGCCAGCGGGAGGCCATGTTGCATCTTGAGGCAGTGACTCAACGAGCCAGCTCAAAACCCATTGCCGCTGGTGAGGTACTTCCTTTTTAAGCACGGAATGGGGAGGGGCCAAGGTTACCGCCAACTACATTGGTGAGCCACGCGAAGGACCTCCACCTCACACGCCGAACCTCAGCTTGACCTCCGCCGACACGCTGTGACTTCGCCTCTTGGCCACGAGGCCGCGCAGCGGTCCAAATGAGCACGAGCTGACGGCCGCACCGAGGCCGCGCTGGATTACCGCTGGACCTCAGCTACTCTTCGTTTATCGGGGACCAGGAACACGCAGATAACCGCCGTCTCTGTGACAGCACTGGGCTGCGCCGAACTGCCTCAACTGAATGTCCAAAAAGGCCAAGGGCAAAGGATCAAACCAACACGGTGATTGCACGGTCCAAAACAACCATTTGATTACACTGCTCATATAGACAACATTATTAGCAAAGCGGCACCTATGTGGATCGGGGAAGTGGTGCAGATGACCAAAAGATTTCAGAGGCTGCAAAAAACACACCCAGGAGGACTCAATGAGCTTAAAATAAAAAACAAATTAAAAAAAATTCTCTCTCCCTTCAAGGCAAAATGCATTTGTGTTCAAACACAAGGAAGCGTAAATCACTGCAAGGACACACAAACAAAGCAGGCGGGAAAAAAAACTGAAAGAGGCGAGTCACTGCCATGAATATGCGGGTCTATGGAGGGGCGGTCTAACACCCTGGCGTTTCTGCACCCCGGCTCCCGTGCCATCCGCTATCATAAATATCACCTTCCTCACATAATCCTGCCCCCTCCAGCTCCCCAGAGCCCTCGCCTCTACATTTACTCTAAATAATCCATCATTACTGCAGATCCACTGGAGTCTGGGCATGCAGAGCACTGTTCCTTATCAACATGGAATACTCTCCACAAAACTCACTGCCCTGCTTTGTGTGTGAGAAAAAGACAAAACAAATCTGTCACCAAAGCAATCAAAACTTTGGCTAAATGGCTAAATGCTCAAGGGGGTATGCGTGCACTTGAAAGCCGCAGATTTGATTACAATGAGACACACACACACACACACATAATCATACTTAATATAATTCTCATAATTATATTATGAGAATCCTTGTATGTTATTTCTGCTGACCTTTTCTAATAGGAGGTGAAAGGTCCTTGGCCTTTTCTTTTCATTGCAACGCAATCTATATATCGCTTGCAGAACAGGTCTTGTCATGACATGATCCTGCACGTTTGGAAGGGGACAGTGTCAGAGAACCGCCCCTTCAGAATCAGATTATGGGCAGCGTGCGGGAAAACCGTTGCAATAAAAAAAGTCTTCGCTTGCTGTTTGTCAGCAAAATAACTGCTAAATAGCTAAAGAGCCTGATGCGTGGGCCTCAGCTAAAGAGCCCGATGCGTGGGCCTCAGCTAAAGAGCCTGATGCACAGGACCCAGCTAAAGAGCCCATGCGTGGGACACAGCTAAAGAGCCTGATGCGTGGGCCTCAGCTAAAGAGCCCGATGCGTGGGACCCAGCTAAAGCCAGTGGACAAAAGGCAAATGGAAAAATAAGGGCCTAGACCAGACAGCTGTGGCAGAGGCTGCTGCGTGGGCACTGGTGTCGCCCGGCACCGTGTAGCGGAGTGCCGAACACGTAAACATACCAGGCCAGAAACAAGGAGGTGACAAATAAGACAGGGCTGTGTATTCACTGAACAATAATTGCCATGATTAAAATATTTTTATCAAAAAGTTAATTCATTCTGGGCCTTTCAATTTTGTTTTTGTGAATGAACAGTCATTTCAAAGTCATTGTGCCCCTGTCGAGAGGCCACATGACCTATTTTTGAATGCAAATCTTTTTGTAAGATGGCTGACATTGCCACAGACACTAAGCATAATGAGTATGCACAAATACAATACTGAGACAATTTCTTTGCAACATTCATCTTTACACAGGGTATCATTCTGTCAGATGCCATATATAAAACTAGCATATATTAGTATCAGCCAATGACTAACTGAAAATAAATGTAAGCATTATGGTTTTGAAATGACAATAGAGGGCTTTCTGTAAGAATAGCAGTTATACTCCTGATAAGCATGTCTACTAAAAGCTGAAAATATAAATGCAAAATGTTTTGTGAAGATTATCACACCTGGGGCATATGATAATCTCAGCCATCTGTGTGCAGCGCTACTCTCCAACATGTTTGAGGTACGATACACTCCCACACTATAGAAATAACTAATGTAAGCATTATGGTTCTGAATGGACAATACAGGCATTTCGGTAAGAATAGTAGAGTTCTGCGGCAGTTATTCACGTGTACTAAATGCTCAAAATGCTCTGTGAGGATTATCACACCTGGGGGGTGATATTCCTGGAAGGCCTGCCGGCAACCTAACTGCATTAGCTAATCTCAGGTGTCTGCACGCAGTGGCACTCTCCAACTCAGGTGTGCTTCAGGTGCAGGGGGACCTGTTCACTCGAAAAAAGTACCTGAACAACTTTAGAACTGGTACACATGCTTAACGTGGGAGCTCCCACAAAAAGGCCTGCGTTTACATAGTTTCCAAAGCTATCTGAAGGCCTGAGGCTCATGACATCACCCACATGGCCCTGCCCCAATATATAATATTACAATATAACAGCATTGAACTTCATTGTGGAGGCCCTTCTAGTTATTTTGTGTTTAGATTTAGTGCTGTAGTTGCATGGACACTAACCTTTTAAGGAATGCTGATAACCTGGTCTGGAACTGTCAGTCAAGTTAGGTGGATGGACTTGCATTGTAAGTCTTCTAAATAAATACAGAGCCATGTTACAGTAAATGCAAGCAGTCATGTTAGTGCTTGCATTTTCCCCCATAGTTTGGCAAGTTCAGTCATGATGACAATTCCTTGCCAAAATGCATATTCAGCAAGAAAAAAAACATTTAGTTAATCTAATAACGTATTAAATTTAAGGGTGAATTACGTTGATTGAATCAAGGCCAAAGCTGGGCTATGGGTCGGCCGAGTGTGCGACTGTGATTACGTTCCGTTTCGCTCTCCGCAACGTCACCATAGTGATAAGCCTCGGCTCAGCACAAATGAGACGGCGCGGAGGAGAACGCAGCCCAAAAGAGACGCAGGTAACCCGCCCCAACATCGGGGCACCTCTGCGGAGACGGCTTGCGAGCGCGCGAGTAGCCTCCGCGAGAGAAAAGCGAAGTCGACGACAGCTCGGCGACTGCTCCTCCTCAGCACGGTGACAGCCGTTATTATAAAAATATCATTTCAGACAATGAGAAGAGATGGGAATTAGCGCTCCTGCACATCAGTTACTACCAGGGCTTGCAGACTGTCTGAATAAAGCAATGGCTGCCTTATTACCTGAAATAGCACGGACACATTGCCTGTCTGCAGTGAAAGGCTACTTTTCAGAGCCTGACGTCCAATACTCACTCCAGCATGGTCCGGTGACTTAACTCCAAAATGAATACGTGGAGTGACCTCAAAGCCACGGGTGGGCCACGGGCACCTAAATAGTATCCTGGCCAACCCATGTACCTTGGCTGAACCACCATACCCAATTGTGAATGCCCACCTAGGTAGTTCTGGCCAACCTAATTTTATGCATGCTCAACGTATGAAAATTCCTGGCTATGCTTCTGACATGAAGGCATATGCATAATCATGTTTCCCAGATTAGAAATAGGTTACTTTTAATAGGTTAATGTAAGCGTAACAATGAATAATGCATTGAAGACTGTATACATTATAAACACAATTCTGACCCAATGCAATGATGGCCAGCTCCAGGGGTAATAAGATTTATCAACAAAACATGAGCACTCAGCACCTCCAAACCCCCATCATCCTTAATTCTACAAGCTCTGGACGTTGGGGCAGTGTGGGGGTACAGAGCAGTTCCTCCATAGGGGTGCATTGTAGGTGGCAGTGGAGACGCCCCTTTGTGCATCATTTTTTCCCCCAAAGTGAAATTAGGTTGAAAATACCCAGAGTACATTGCATGTAAAAAATGAGAATTCACACCAAATACTGTACTTAATTTGCTGCTGATTCTGTAAAATGCCATCCTCAGGTCAAATGATACCTATCAGGCCAAGTGACCTTGAACAAAATGGTAGATGACTGGCTGAGTGAGTATAGGTAGACAAAAGAGGAAAATAAATCATATCAATTAAAACATTTTTTAATGAGCCAAAAAAAGATTGGACAGGAGTCCCAATTTAGCAAACGTACAGGCGTTGACATGTAAACTTGAATAACCAACAGTGCTTAATGAAAATGCATACAAAGGACTAATAACACAATTTGCTACGATAAAATTAACTTGATAGTTTGCTAAACTGGTGAAAAAAGTGGCTGTGACATTCAATTGTGTTCTAAATAAAACCTACCTGGAAAATGAAAAGAAGAATAAAACTGCTGCGCTAAGAATGTGTTGAAAAGGCCCATGCATGACAACACACTTGAAGTGTACATACAAAAACAAAAACGTGGCTTAATTACGTAACATACGTGCCTTCACCGAGCCACGGCTTTCAGATGTCTCTGGAGATGCCCCACAGTCGCATGGTCCGAGAGGTTGCAAGCAGCGCAAACTATTTTGTAGTAGAGGGCATGCATACAAAAAAAAAAACTAGATAATCGAGAATAATAGATAATAGAAATGTGGGGAAAGGCTTTGTCCCCAAAAACATGCAGGACCGGGACACGGGGCGACATATTGGCTCTTTCTACCACTTCACTACATTGCAGGGCACTAAGAGACACAATAGGATATGTACCCGCATGACATGCAGGGCACTGAGAGACACAATAGGATATGTACCCGCATGACATGCAGGGCACTGAGAGACACGATAGGATATGTACCCGCATGACATGCAGGGCACTGAGAGACACAATAGGATATGTACCCGCATGACATGCAGGGCACTGAGAGACACAATAGGATATGTACCCGCATGACATGCAGGGCACTGAGAGACACAATAGGATATGTACCCGCATGACATGCAGGGCACTGAGAGACACAATAGGATATGTACCCGCATGACATGCATAAAGGGATGTCGGGAAAAGCCATGACCAAACTCCCTCTCTGCACCGTGCAACGCGACTTAACGAGAGCTTTAGATGCGTGTTGTAGGGTGCCAGCTAGCCATCTACCACTTTGGTATATTAAAGTACACAAACAGAGACAGTGGGGCTTGTACCAGCTAGCCATCTACCACTTTGGTATATTAAAGTACACAAACAGACGCAATGGGGCTTGTACCAGCTAGCCATCTACCACTTTGGTATATTAACCCTTGCGTGGTGTTCGTGTTTTTGTTACTCGCCCAGTGTTCGCGGGTCTGGTGGACCCACAACATTATTGGGTTTTTAAAACAATAAAGCCATAACAATTTACATAAAGATACTTCACAGATATTGACTTTATCTCAATTACAAGCAATATAGACAGCATATATGGTTAATATTGACCATTTATCTCTGCTAGATCACATTTATCAATAAAAGTGATATTTGGTTTTTGTGATAAAATGTGATTTTTGTGTTCTTTTACATGTTCATCACAGAAAATGAGCCAAGGCCAATGAGTCTCAGGTTGAAAAAATTATGAATTGTATCATTTTTCTTTTAGTAAACATTGAATACGGGTCCCACAGACCCGAACACCACACAAGGGTTAAAGTACACAAACAGACACAATGGGGCTTGTACCAGCTAGCCATCTACCACTTTGGTATATTAAAGTACACAGACACACACAATGGGGCTTGTACCAGCTAGCCATGTACCACTTTGGTATATTAAAGTACACAAACAGACACAATGGGGCTTGTACCAGCTAGCCATCTACCACTTTGGCATATTAAAGTACACAAACAGACACAATTGGGCTTGTACCACCTACTAATGCATAGTGAGTATCGAACCACTCTCACGAAAGTCCCCTTTCATACTGCGCGACGCAGCAGCGGCTTTAGATGCTATGCGTGCCGTGGCAGTGGAAATCACAGTAGTTTCTGTGAAACCTGGTAAATTGCATTTTGAGTTTCACATGAGAAAACCTGTCAAGTGCTTGAGGTCATTTTCTCCTGTGTTATTGTTACAGAAATGTAAAGGACCCTGGATGGACGCCCTTGATTTAATGTAATGTTTTTTTCTTTTTGTTTTGGGGGGAGGGGGGTGCAACCGCACCTACCCCATTCTCTGTGGGCAAATGGTTGCCGTGAAAGATGGAAAATCCGTCCTGACAAGCAGCATTGAAGATTAGTGCGACTGGATGTTGGTCAGGCTTTATTCTGGCTGAATGGGATCTGACAGACCCGTATGCAGGACCCTGCTATAACACGCTACCGGCCGCAAAGTGGTGGAGGGAAAACGGTTCGCGGTTATCCCATAAAACGCAGAGGCGGTTGCCATGGCCTCTGCTTACACACACTTTTGTACACCCTCGCAACACCATCCCCTGCATGAGTTACTGTGTTTGCGCAATGGGTTATTTAACTAAACTAAGTGATAACCGCTGTTGCTAGGCAGTGGTTTGATAGGGGCAAGTCAGTCAGGGTAAAAGAGGGGGCAGGTTTCTCGAGACCCGGTCACCTGTGGTGCCACGCAAGGTGGTGCATGGAAGAATGTTCTGTAATGTTCTGGTGAGGAAATGCCATTGTACCTCAGATCAAGGTACTTAACTGGAGTCGCTTCAGATAACCCCTTAACCAGCACCGGCCGAAGTGGCTTTGTTTATTTGCATTCATTGCGTTTTTTTACGGTGAACTTTTCAAATAATCTGGTCACACAATAGGCTACACTGTTTGAAAGTATTAAAACTCACGATTCTATCTCTATAAACTATTTCACAATCCCAATGTTATAGCGACAGCGGTTCCTTATTTTGTAACACGACACAAATCAGGCCCAATCAAAACAATGACTCTGTACATTCTGTACATCCACACGAATAAAGGTCAAGTCGGAATCGTTATCCCGGCAAATCTTCTTTTTATCTTTTAGGCAAGAAAAAAGAACTTGCACTTCCACTGCGCTTGAGCTTCTGTTATTTTGTTTCAGTAATACTTAAGAGTAATTTTGGAATTCTTGGAAAACAAACTACCACGGGTTACCTTACAGATGTGTCCCGGATTATGCCTGTAGACAAAGGGGTTCAAGAACAGTAACCATATTATTTTCAGGTTTGTGTTCAAAAAAGGTGGTGCAAGAGAAGGGTTTAATATCCAGCTGTATAAATGTGAAATATTGCGAGAGAAATAAAGTAAGTTGTGCAAGTCTCTGGATACGAGTGTCTGCTAAATGCCTTGAAAGGTCATGTTATCACTATTCTTACCATGTTATATGCACCTTTTCTAATTTAATTTGGCTGAAAGCATCTGCCAGATGCCTAAATTCTAAATTGTAAGGTATAAGTGACAGAGCATGGAGGTAGAGAGCTGGCAGAAAATATACAAGGTGTCAAAGCTGGTGCACCCCCCTGTGTACTGTCTCTGTAATTGTGATAACCTCCCTGCTACATTCTAATCTCATTACTCTCCTATTCTGGGTTTCTGTAGAAAAAATAAATTAGACAAAGGACCCGTGAACATCCACAGGAATGCTTCTCTCAATGCTTATTGGCTGAGAATAATTATGATGTCACAATAGAATTCCAGTCATTCTCATTCCCATCATCCTTCCATGCTGTTACAGTAAGGTATGCTTTCTGCTACAAATGTATCAAAAACAGTACATACTCCAGGCTGCTCTGTTCAGTCAGCACAAGTCGCCTTACCTTACAATGCACTTAACCGCAATAAAATAAAAACTTCCCTAACTTACTTCAGTACCCTGATTGCATTTGCCTTTTAAAACACAACAAACAAAAATCTTTTGTGGACACTAGTTATTTGTCTAGACAGTTTTTACTTTCTGATAAGTGGATATGAAGCTATCTTGTCATACTGAACTTCATAGCAGTCACTCTGGATAAGAGCATTTACATTTATATTATATTTATATTACAGTGCCATACATTTGTAATAACCAACGGAAGCAGCATGCATTCGGCCAACCAAAGAGTCATGTGGCATCACAGATCTAGATATTTATATATTTATTCTTCAACTGGCGCACCCTTGGTGATTTCCACCAAAAACCCTGAATGTTGTAATTATTAGGTACTTACTTAGTCAAAAATCTCCCATTACAATCGTATTTGAAAATTATGTTTTAAAACAGTCATTTTCCTCAAAATTACAAATTCTATTCCCAGAATGTTTTAAAAGAAAGAAAATTTAGTGTATACATAAAACACATACAAAAAAACTAAAAACTAAAAAAAACAATTGTAATGTAACTCAGTGTTTTTAGCTGAATGATAAAAATAAAATCTACACAAACATATGAAATTCTGTGGCATTGGCAAGTTTTCTGAGGTTCCAACAGCACTGGGTACCGCTGTAGGGTGTTGGGGGATCACAAGGCAGGGAGTTAAGGCCTTAAATGCCTTCAGACATGCAAGAGATTCTGCTTTATGGTGGAGAACTAATTTTCGCATGCTTATTCCTGAATATCACAATACAGCAACCCAAATGATTGGCGTACCAATAGATATTTGTCTCCACAGAGTGACTGACACCATGGATTGCTTTTGTTTGGTCAGTTAGCATATATTGGACCTCCTTTTTTGTGCAAAAAGTATTGCTTGGATTGCAAAATTCAAGCATTCTAAATTCACTTCAATGTTCTTTCAACCCTTTTCTGAAACCATGGGAAAACATATTTGATGACTTTCATCTTAGTACTGTAATAAAAAAATGTTTCATCATAGCTCAGACAAGAAGGTTTGTATTTGAATTTCATTGCTGCAACTTGTGCAATTTCAGTTTAAAATAGTTTAATTTAGGCTACTCCCAGAAAGCAAAATATCTGTAAATGGACCAAGGCAAGCAAGGGTGATTTTGCGATGCACAATATTATACAGGTATAGACAGGTAACATAATTTGGTTACGCACATTTTTACTATTGCAGTAGCTGCCACGTTTTAAAAAAAAACTAGTTTTAATCTTTAGGTAGATGAATCCACACAGGTTTCTGTTTAGTTCCTACTAAATTTAATTCATGCATAATTTGCTATAGAAATAGAATAATTGCCGTCAAATCAGGAACAAGCTACAATGTCTGTAGGACAAGAATTAACTCCTTAATCATTATTCAACACATGATAATACAGAATAACCCCAAACACCTAATTATAAATCTATTATGCAGAATACACTTAACCCAAATATTACTTTACAAACCCCAATTCCAAAAAAGTTGGGACAGTGTATAAAATGTAAGTAAAAACAGAAATCAATGATTTGCGAATCCTTTTTGACCTGTATTAAATTGAAAACAGTACAAGACAAAATATTTCATGTTTTAACTGATCAACTTTATTGTTTTTTGTAAATACGCTCATTCTAAATTTGATGCCTGCAACATGTCCCAAAAAAGTTGGGACAGGTGCATGTTTACCACTGTGTTACATCACCTTTCCTTTTAACAACACTCAGTAATCTTTTGGCAACTGAGGACACCAATTGTTGTAGTTTTGAAAACTGAATTTTTTCCCATTCTTGCTTGATATAAGACTTCAGCTGCTCAACAGTCCGGAGTCTCCGTTGTCATATTTTGCGCTTCATAATGCGCCACATATTTTCAATGGGAGACAGGTCTGGACTGCAGGCAGGCCAGTCTAGCACCCGCACTCTCTGACTACGAAGCCACGCTGTTGTAACGTGCAGAATGTGGCTTGGCATTGTCTTGCTGAAATAAGCAGGGACTTCCCTGAAAAAAACGTTCTCTTGATGGCAGCATATGTTGCACCAAAATGCATATGTACCCTTCAGCGTTAATGGTGCCTTCACAGATGTGCAAGTTACCCATGCCATGGGCACTAACACACCCCCATACCATGACAAACACTGGCTTTGGAACCTTGCGTTGGTAACAATCGGGATGGTCCTTTTCCTCTTTGGCCTGGAGAACATGACATCCATTATTACTTCGGTTTTCCGAAGTATTCTCGAGCCCATGTGGTTATATTCATTACAGAAACATGACGGTTTTTAATGCAGTGCTGTCTGATGGATCGGAGGTCACAGGCATTCAATATTGGTTTTTGGCCTTGCCCTTTATGCAGATTTCTCCAGATTTTCTGAATCTTTTAATATTATGGACTGTAGATGGTGAAATCCCTAAATTCCTTGCAATCGTGCATTGAGAAACCTTGTTCTTAAAATGTTGGACTATTCACTCACAGTTTTTCGCAAAGTGGCGAGCCTCGATCCATCCTTGCTAGTAAACGCCTGGGCCTTCGTGGATGCTCCTTTTAGCATCACCTGTTACCTATTCACCTGTTTACCTGTAGAATGTTCCAAACAGGGTTTTTTTTTTTACATTCCACAACCGTTCCAGTCTTATGTTGCCCGTCCCAACTTTTTTGGAACATGTTGCAGGCATCAAATTCGGAATTTGCATATATTTACAAAAATCAATAATCAAGTTGATAAGGTAAAACATTAAATATCTTTTCTTTGTACTGTTATCAATTAAGTATATGTAAAAAATAATTTACAAATCATTTCTTTCTGCTTTTATTTACAGTTTACATACTGTCTGAACTTTTTTTGAATTGGGGTTTGTCATTACACTATGTAACAGTTGAAATAACTTTAATAACAAGTTCATACACTTACCAGTATATAACTTACCAGTGTTTGTGTCCCTCCTCTTCGTGATTACATACATACCATGTGCCCCCCATAATAATGACAAAATTGGGAAATTACTACATTATTTAATTGCTTTATTATTAAATCAAGCAACCAAATACTCCTCAATTCACTAAATGATATTTAAACTTTTTGTCACTGTATCAAAAAATGAGGATATATAAAATTGGACACTAACAAACAGATTATTTGCACAAAGCTCACATGCTCTTTAAGTAAAAGCTCCAGCCCAGACACACCTTTTTTTTCCAGTCTCTCAGATTTTTGAGTCTTTATCAATATTTGAGTCAATCTGAAAATAAGTGAAGACTGGATTGGCTGAGTTTCATGTGCCCTTAGACTGGCTAAGTGGGCTCGATTGAAACCAGGGGCGGGCTGACGTAAGGACGTGTGTCAGGCCGTGGCGTGGGGCCTGAGTGAGGGCCCTAATTAGAACGTCATGCAAACGGAAAGTGAAATGGTTAAAGAGGGCAGCACTAGAAGTCCAGGTGCTTCTTGCCTGCGGCTGTGGAGCCACAGCCTGAGCTCAGCAGCTTGGCGGACTCTGCCAGATCCGGTTTGCTCAAACGGCTCACTGTGTCTGACAAGTCTGGAGGCAAGTGTAGTCTCTGTAGAGAGAGAGAGAGAGAGAGAGAGAGAGAGAAGGGGGGAGTGAGGGATAGAGAAAGAGGGAGGGAGAGAAGGGGGAGTGGGGGATAGATAGAGCAAAACCAGATAAAGAAATTATTTGAGAGAGAAAGAGTAAGGGTGAGGGGAGTGGTAGAAGGGGGGAGAGAGTGAGACAGGGAGAGGAGGAAGTAGAGGGAGAGAAACCGGGTGAGAGATAGTCGGGAGAGAAGGAGCGTGAGAGCATGAGGGGGAACAAAAAGAAAGAAAGACGAAGAAAAAGAGGGAGAGAGAGAGCAAAAAGAGAGGAAGAGGGGCAGAAAAGAAGCCAGAAGGAGGAGACGGGGTTTTTGCGAGGGGCGAGAGATTGAAACAGAAGGGAGGAAGGAAAGGGACAAGGAGAACGAGACAAACTGTCACAATTTTTGTTTCAAGGAGCATTTAAATATGACAGGACACAATTATGCTCGGCGTAGTTGTCCGCTGCAGATGCGCATGTAGGTCTGGCTGCGGCGTCGGCGCGGCGATCCCGCACGCACAGCCCCTTCAACGCAGCACACGACAAACTGCTGCTATATTAGTCCTGCAGCTGCGCCTCTGCCGTTACACAACAGCAGAGCCATGCGAAACCCCGTCTCCCACTGCACAGCTTCTCTCATGCGTTATGTAAACACCATGTCAGGTGAAACATCTAACACTGACAAACGCTGCCCAGATGTAATAAATAGGTTGTTACAGCATGACTGAAACAAACAAACTGAACAGCTTGCAAAACATATATGTGACCTGCATGATCCTACTACTTAAAACTAATCAACAGGATAGGGTAGCGGCGAAAGAATATGAACACACAGTGCGTTCAATATCGACAGCCTCATAACAAAAGTGCTTAAGTCATTTTTTGTAGTTTTGAGAAAAAGGCAAAAAACTGCTACAATTCTACGTCAATGAGTATTTATTAACTCTTTCTTTTACAAACACATATCAATGGCTGCTAAATGAAATACAGATCATGTGACTTTGTATTATGATTACATAATGGCTAATGATGACTTAGGCAAAAATATTGAAAACGGAGTGGGACTTAGGCATTTTGAAAGGGTGTAAAAATTGCCTAAGTCAAAAATAACAATTGCATAAGTCATCGCAAAATTGCCTAAGTCAAAAATAAATCTGCCTAAATCAAATTGTGGATTTAGGCAGAATAGCATAAAGCGGTTCAGGAAGTGCACAGCGACCTGCAGTGACTTCAGCATTTTTACACTGTTGACGAATGATAAATCAAGTGATTTAGGCAGAAAATCTCAAAATGTCCAAAAAATGACTTAGACACTTTTGTTATGAGGCTGTCGATATGTATTCACCTTTTTGGCTTTTTCGCATCTTGAAACGTCAAATTACAATACATATAAACAGGATTTTATTCTACTCATCTAAAAAAAGGCATTCTATATTGTTAAGGTGAAATGAAGTTTAAACTAAACTAGATTATGTTTTTTTAAAAATAGATGAAAAAAAAAAACCTGAAAATGTCTTAATTGATATTCACCCCCTTTGTTTTGACGACCAAAAATGAGCTCAGGTGTATCCAGAGAGATCACACTGAAAATTTTATTAATATTTGAAAGATTTCAGAATAAATATTGCAATCTTTGGGAGGACTCAGAATTCAAATAGAAAATCAGGTCAGGCATGCTCAAACAAAGGAAATGTTCATTGAACTTTGAGATGAAGTTGCCAGGAGACAGGGACCTGGAAGGCATAGAAAATAGTTTGAACATTCATAGGAGCGCCGTTAAGTCCGTAATAATTTGGACAGATCAGGCTTTCCTACCAAACTGAGGACCCAGGCAAGAAGGGCAATGGTCAGAGACATGGGTGGCAGTGTAGTGTAATGGGTAGGAAACTGGGCCTGAAACCCAAAAGGTTGCAGGTTCGATTCCCAGGTAGGACACTGCCGTTTGTACCCTTGAGCAAGGTACTTAACCTGAATTGCTTCAGTATATATCCAGCTGTATAAATGGATACTATGTTTAAAAAAAATTATTAAAAAAAGCTGTCTAATTCGCTCTTGATAAAAGTGTCTGCTAAATGTCTGTAATATACTGTAACGTGACCAAAAGGCCAGCTACAACTCTGACAGAGCTCACTGACTGAAATGGGAAAAACTGCCCAGAGGATAACAATCAGTCTGGTACTTTATAGATTTGTCCTCTTTGGGAAAGTGCCAGGAGCTCATACATGGGTAACCCAATTAGCATGGCTAACTGTGCTGAGTAAAACCTGGAAACCCCCCGAATATGGAACATGTGAACTAGAAAAAACATTGTTCTGGGTTTTACTCAGCACAGTTAGCCAGCTAACTTAGAATAGGGCCCAGAAGGCATGTGGCAGACCCTGGGACAATGTGGAAACAGATTTTGTGGCCTGACGAAACTAAAATCGATCTCTTTGGATTGAAAGCCAAGTGCTATAACGTGCGCAAACAGAACGCAGCTCATGACCCAGGTAACGCCCTACTGTCAAGCATGGTGGTGGACAGCGTCATACTGTGGCCTTAATTTTCAGCAGGATGGACTGGGGAAGGTTATCACTAGCCAAGGAAAGATGGATGGAGCCAAATACAGGCAATTCCTTGAGAAGAGTCTGTTTCAGTCAGCAAGAGATCTCTCACTGGGGTGAAGATTCACCTTCCAACAGAACAATGATCGCAAGCATTTAGCAAAAACAACACAGAAATGGCTTAGAACGAAGAAGGTCAATGTTATAAAATAGCTTTCAAGCCCAATGAGAATCTGTGGTAAGACCTGAAGATAGATGTTCACCCACGTTTGCCATCAAATTTAGTGGCGTGGAGCAGATCTGCATAGAGGAAAGGGCAAAAATCCACATGGGTAAAGCTCCTACAAGATTCTTCTACAAGATTTAATTTCCGCCAAAGGTGCAAAGGTGACAAAGAACAGACTGGGTGAGGGGTATACTACTGTAAATAAGAAATTGCTTTTAATTAAAAATATATATATAATTCTGAATAAAAATATGTATATTTGCATCATCTATCTGTTAAATTATTTGTGTGAGTGAAGGGAAAAAATTAAGAGAAAAATATTTCATGGAATTCAAGTTTGACATAGTAAAATCCACAGGGAAAAAATCCAAAGGGAGTGAACAGTTTCTGAAGACACCGTATAGATTCGCATGCAAAAACAGAGACAAAAACCATACATGAACGGACACACGTAATAAAACAAGTGAGTAATGCAATATGCCTTCGCACATCTCTCCCCTGTGTCTCTGTGAAGCGCGTGGATGCAAATCGCCTTAAAGCGTTTCAACGCTCAATGTGCCCTCTATTAGTGTGCTGCGAAAACCTTGCATTACCTTAGCCCTCTTACGGCTCGCGGTGCAGGGGCTAATACCCAAGTCATTACAATCAAGAGGTTTACCATGATAACTTGTTCCACAGCAGCGCTAATCCCCCCCCCAAGAGTGGGCTAGTGCCAACAGTTGCCACAAAAGAATGTTTAACGAGTGCCCTTAGCGTAAATCCGTGGACCGTAATGTAGAACGTGGTGAAAAGGGGTCAAGAGGGTTTTCTTCGCGAGCGCGGATCGGGTTTGCGGCCCTTGGCACTTGAGGAACAATGTCCTCTTTCCGCCGGGGCCTGTAATTTGCAGATGGTCCCCCCTGCCCTCAGAGATAAAGGAAAGCTTCCGGTCCACACGTAGATACTTATCTCGCTCCTATTAAAGGTGCTTGTGCATTGGGAAGGGCGCGGGCGGCTGTGAGGAGCGCCGTTTGAGACGCCCCCGGCCCGCCTCCCCTCCTCGGGCCAGGAGCTAAGGCTGCTCGGGCTCCGGCTGGCTGGCTTATCTGCAGGACGTACGTCGCTTCATGCGCAATTTAACTTCCTTTGTTTGCACAACACTTTTCAGTGGCCTGTCACGGCCGGTTACCGCGCCAACCGACTGATTACGGGAGAAAGTGCACACCGGCGTGGGGATCGTCACGGAGAGCAAGGTAAACTGGAGAAGAGTGACAGCGGTGCTACCACTGGGTAAAAGCACCCCCCCCCTCCGCACCAACACCCCCCACCGCAGAGTACAGGCTCCTCTTGGCAGGAATATGTGCGCAGCGAGTTGCATTGTAATTATCTCTATTTATAGTTGCACAAATCCTACCGAATCTGACAATTAAAACGTTAAACCGCTAGACGTGAAAACGCATTTGAAGAATTAAGCTGCCAGATACGAAACGCGTCGAGCAGAACGCCCGCGAATGCTGAAGGTGTGTGCGTGTGAATGTGTGTGTCATCGGCTGCCCTCATTCTGCGAGTAGTGAGAGATTCCCCAAACCCATCTGCGCAGCACCTTTACTCCAGGCTACATTCACAGCTTTTGGTCCACCGCGGTCAGCAGGCAGAACGCTACTGTGAACCAGCCTCCAAATGCCAGCCTCCACAAGTCTTTCACAGTCTCAGATTACTCAAGTGTAATTAAGGAAGGAAAACAATTCATTTATCAAGACCCGACTTGGCACAGATAAGCCCCGGTGCAGCGGACATTTTGTTGAGGAATTACCAAAAAATAGATAAATCTATACCGTGTAAGCAGTCCTTACTTGCTTACAGTCTGAGGCGCAGTAAGTGAGCTGAACGCGTACGGAAACATAGGCGGGAGGCATAGCAAACGGCAACGTGCAAGAGCGTGCTTTAAACTAACGCAGGTCTTAAAAACACTGTATATTGCCATTTTTATGACGCAGAGTCTACTTTGCTACAGGTCAACTTGTGAAAACACAGAACCCCTGAACTGCTGTTAACCAAAAGTACAGACACTGAGGAGCAACTGGCCATCCCCCATGTGCAGACTTGACACGGTAAAGACGGTAAGTACACCCGTTTTCATCTCAGGAGTTTTTACCCACTGCTGGGTGACAGAGAGACCAGGAGCTGGGTAAACAGGAAGCAGTCACTGCAGAGGTGGCCAAAAGCAGGAAGCTCCTCTCCCGAGCCAACTGATGCTCACCGACATGTGTGGCAGAGGCCTTCTGCCCAGCCAAGGTACACGAGCCAGGGGCATTAAACGGCGAGGGAGAAATAATTATGGTTTAAGTGCTTTTATCCATTAAAAAAAATAAATAAATAAACTCAGGAAGCTTCCAGAAGCATCCAAGAGGGTTTTTTTTTGTGTAAGAGTTCATTAGCGCTACCACGCCATAAACAAAACCGTAAAGTTGTGTATGGCATCTAGCGGGGACAGCTCTCCTGATGTCCCTGGCGGTGCTGAATGAGTAAAATGTCAGGGAGTGAGGTGTGCCGGCCGTGGAGGCCGGTGCCTGGCCGGCGGTGGCGCTAACACAGAGGGGGGGGAGGCGCGGCAGATGGAGGCGCCCGGCCATCTGAAGGTCGGCGCACCTTGCCGGCTCGCCATTCACAGCTCCCTGCCCAAAAACACAGACGGGGTACGAGCCTGGCTCCCACGGCCTCTCTACTGGGTTTGGAGTTCGGGGGGGGGGGGGGGGGCAGTCGCTAATCACGCTCTTTTTGTATTCTCTTTCTCACCTGTGGACTGCACTGTTGAGGGGGTGTGGAAAGGAAGCTGGCTGCTAGAGAGAGAGAAAGGGAGAGGGAAAGCACCATTTCATAACCGATTCAAACGCGTGCGTCTTTCAGTGTGTAATCAATTTTACACACATTTCTCCCAAAAACCTTTGGAATAGCCACATTTGACACCATGTGGCTATTCCACACCTCGTTTGTTAACGGACTGCCACTGTTGACCTCCAACATCTTCTCTCCACACACAGTGCTCGAGCACGTTTCGTTTTTTAGTCATGCTATGGGAAAATCCTTTTGCAAATATATAAGAAGTGTTTGAAATGTGCCTTGCGTGCTAGTCAAATAGGGATGAAGTGAGCTCTAACCTTAAGGCTTTGTTCGGTTTAACAGGGTTTATATCACTTAAGCAAGCACAGACATTTGTGACCCAAATACCATAATTTCCCCAAACAGAGATTATGAACATATCCCCACTGTAAGTAAACCATCAAAGGAATTCCACAACTTGTAGCCTGCTGCTAATTGTAGAAGAATTAGGTGCTAATTTAAGAAGACACTTCTACCCAGTGAGTCTGACTCATAGTTTAAAGAATTATGTTACAAGCACTCGAAGAATGCTGTGAAGAGAGTAGCTCGCAATAAGAAAGAGAAATCAGAACAGCTGTTCAGTGATCTGATTAGATGACTGAGTACTACACTAAAATACTACGCTCAAAAAATAAAATGACAGTGAACAACAATAATGTCAGCATTACATTCTCGTCATCGAAAGCCTTTATCAACCCACAAACCAGGACAAGGAACAAAAGCCAAGTGGAACTGACTGCTGACAGTCAGTGGATCCATTTTTTAGGAACAAATAAATAAATAAAGGAAACACACATATATGGTGTACGCTCTTTTGTACTGTGTTCAGTATGTACAAATAAACCCTCACACCTGTCACTTTGTTATAGGGCTGCATCTAATCGACGACTATTTTGATAGTCGATTAATCTATCGATTATTGAAACGAATAATCGACTATTCTGATTATGAATCGCACAATTACTCAATGGCTCTTATTTAGCTATCAGCTTTTAAATTTAGCTTGAGGATGTTTTAGGCATGTGCTAACTAACATTAAAGATGAATACTTCATTCAAAAATACGTCTTTTAATGAACTTTGCTGCTGATACAAAAGATAAATAAAAATTCCAATATCCATTTTTTCTGTCAAAATTTAAAACCAAGGACAGGCAAAGTAGCAGCAA
This sequence comes from Synaphobranchus kaupii, assembly GCA_029718625.1. NCBI lineage: Eukaryota > Metazoa > Chordata > Actinopteri > Anguilliformes > Synaphobranchidae > Synaphobranchus > Synaphobranchus kaupii. The sequence continues at coordinate 28,508,094 of CM056388.1, read as the reverse complement.
TAAAATATAACAAAACTACAGCAGTTTTCCCTTAATCAAAGCATATTTCTGGCATCAATACAACATAGGCTACATTTTAAATTTATAGTGCGGCTGCAGTACAAAAAACGTATTACTGGACTATCATATTAGGCCAACAGTAGTGGTGTAACGGACCTTAGTTGACCCCCCCCATGGTTCAGCACGCATGTGAACCGCGGATTAATTGCAGCGTTTTTAACCATCATAGTGTGAAATACAGTTTTACTGCTGCCACTATTACTTTTTAAAGTAATACTTCCCTAAATCTCGATGCAGAGTTGCAGTGATTTGATTATTTTAAAAATGCAGTTGTGTGTTCACGTGAATGGGGCATATTGAAAAAGCGAAGAAGAAAAAAAAAGAAGAAGCCCAGTGACAGTCATGGCTAGCGGAAGAACTTGAGGCCTCCCGCATCATTTAAGTCGTATGTATGGGAGCATTTTGGCTTTCCTGTAACATATAATGATGACGGAAGAAGGGTGGTGGACAAAACCGTTATGGTATGTAGGCATTGTGCCACGAGAATGCCAGTTACTCGATTAAAAAAATCTACATTCAAGCCATATTTTTTGTTCTTGATTCTAGAATCCTGTGTAGATATTGAAATGCGTTCTAAATAAATGTTGCCCCTCTATATGTCCAGTTTCACGATAAATGGAAATTTATGTGAGTTAGCCTATTAGGGCTGTCACTTTTTCCAAAAGTCAAGTTCCAATGAGATCAAACAAACCCATGAATCATTCGAATCATTTCGAATGCAACGCACATTGGGAATGCACGCATAGACAGTATAATGTATTGCCATTTAGAAAGTATCAAATTCTCTGGTGTTCTCTAAACTTGTGCACTCGACAGCAACACATTCTCCGTAAACGTCGCCATGATGACAATGATGCAACGTTTAAGATTGTAAAGTTAAGGGCACATTTGTAATGTGAACTGGATCGTTGTGAATAATAGGTAATTATTGGCTAATGTATGTTGAACGCCATTAACAATTCATTGATCAAGAGAAAATGTGTTTCAAAATAGAAAACGTTACAGCTCATAACGTGAAGTAACATGGCTTTTAACATTTACATTACCTACTGTAGCTAGCCAGCTAACAAGCTAACTAGCTTACCGAGATGAGTCTTCATCATCCAGAACGTGCCTCCTCTTCAGATGCTCCAGCAAAACAAATGTGCTCCCATGTCAGGCAAGGTCAGCTTTGCAAATGTTGCAGTTCACAGCCTTTTTTGCCGAGTTAAGAGTGAAATGCGCATGTGCACCTCTCAACAAAGATGAGAAAGAAGCAAGATGTCTCACTCCTTAGCTACTTCCATCATCAGCTCAGGAAAAAACTATGTGTTTAATTCAGCTCCACACCGTGAAAAACACACGCGATGACGTCTAATCGACAATTAAATTCGTTGGCATCGATTTTTATTTGGTCATCGATTTTCGTCGACGACATCGAATATTCGTTGCACCCCTACTCTGTTATATTCCACAAACACCGCCTGGCTTGTGGTTCAAATGCTAACATGGGATAAGCACTTGTCGCTTCTCACAAATAATTCTTATGCAGTGTTCCCAAAGACATTTTCACATTTTTGTAAATAGATCAAAAACAACAAAACAAAATTAAACTACTACCAAAACAAGGTTACTGGCAGGCCATGGGCAATGCCAGTAAATACTTCAAAATACAAGTTTAGTGTAAATATTGGCTGACACACAGACACTTGTTCTTGGTTTAAATATGAGTGATCCCCCCCAAAAAGTGATACCATTCTATGTCACTTCACTACCAATGTCTAAATCAGGGGTGGGCAGTGTTATCTGAAAAGGGCTGGTGTGGGAGCAGGGTTTTGTTTTAGCCCAACACGAAAACATCTGATTCTACTTAACTTGACTTGACTTACTTGACTTATGTCCTTGTCTTCTCTAGGGAGCAAAGGCCATTGACAAATTTTCTCCATCCCACTGGGTAGGGGGCAATTTTTTCAAGGTCTCCCCAGTTGTGTCCACTCGCAGACATCTGTGCCTGGAAGTCCCTTCTCCAACTGTTCCTGGGGCGGCCTCTTTTTTTCTACTATTTGATTCTATTACATTTAATTACCTAATCATGGTCTTCAATCAAGTTGAACCTTAATAAGTTGAATCAGGTGTCTTAGTGCTCGGGTAAATCAAAAACCTGCACCCAGATCGGCCCTTCGCGGATAAGATTGCCCACCCCTGGTCTAGATGGATGATTCCAGTTAAACCTTTTTCCCCAGGTGAAATTCAACCCTGACCGCTAGTCCACTAAACTCCGCCACCCCCAACCAGCACCTTCCATAATCCCTCAGTGGTATAGGGTGACAGTGCATTGTTCCACAGATCATCCCAAGGCCATTTCACCTACATAGAGGAAATTGTACTGGCAGCTCTTCGCTCTTTTTTTTTTTTTTTTAGCGGAGCCTACAGTGGGGTTTAGAGCTGCTAAATCTCAGGCAAAGCAATCAGGAAATGCTTCTCTGTAAAACTGTTAATGGCACAATTCGCGATGACTTTCCATAAAAAAAATAAAAAAAACTTTCCCAAAAATGGCAGTTGGTGAAAAAGGTAAAGAGTAAAAATACTGAGGAAAAAAAAACCCCTGTAAAAGCCAGTGGTAATTCTAGCCTGCCGCAAACACAAAGGAGGACGTTACCTTCCACCTTTCGCCTTCCTCTTTTTTTCTAGTTTGTTCTGCGATTACTGTGTGTTTGGAGCGACCAATATCGTCTCTCACTATGCGCTGGCAGCTGTCGCGTTGCGGGGCTTTTTCCCTACAAGCCTCTTGGTGGTCACATTTATCTCGGGGGGGGGCCCGGAGGCCTGAGCACCTCGGAAGGGTCAGTGGGCCCCCAAACCTCCCCCCACCTCAGGCACAGGTGATGTCAGGCTACCCACAAAGCACCTCGCCCCAGCCCCTGCTTCACCGAGCTGCTGCCAGACAGATCTACCTGGTGACACCTCCTGGAATTAGGCAGCCTGTACTCCACACTCTTTACTCACACTTTCTCAAAGGGCACATAGTGTTTTCATTAAAGCCAAACCCAAGGAGAGTGTTTGGTTGGACGAGCCGACCATCTATAAACCAAATCACCAATCTGGCGCATGCCTAGCATGGGTTCTATTTACTGAGGCAAATTAATTTATTCCAGGACATGTATAAAAATTAAAACTACTATGTATAGTGTGAATGCAAATTAGCAGGAAGGAAGTGATATTATTTTCAGAGGCATACACATTGTTCAAGTGGAGCGCACATACAGTATGGTTAATCAGCCATGTATTATTGTTATTTATTATTGAGTATTATTCCTATTTCTTTTTTTAAGAAACAATCTTTTTATAAACTTAAGCGCTTGTGGACTCTTCCAGGATGACAATGCCACCATATATACATATATATATATATATATACACTACTCACAAAAAGTTAGGGATATTCGGCTTTCGGGTGAAATTTCAGGATGAACCTAAAATGCACTATAACCTTTACAGGTGAAATTAATTTGACCTTCTCTAAACTTTTGAATGCACATGTCCAACTATTCAATGTTTCAGTACTTTTTGCACAACTTGCTGTTCTCTAACAAGGAGCTGAACGGCAAAATTCACAACAGGTGTTTGATCCATGAATCGACCAATACATTTCCTGGTTCAATTAGAATTGGTATTTAAACAGTCCTCTTCATCATGCTGTTCACATTTTGACATCATGAGACCAAGACGACACCTAACAATTGATCAACAGTACCTCGCCATTGCGAGGCTTCAAACAGGATGTTCTCAGAGGGAAGTGGCCACTGAGCTTAGAGTGTCACAGAGTGTCATCAGCAGGTTGCAACAGAGATACAGAGAGACTGGAAGAGTCACAGAAAGGCATAGAAGTGGACGTCCTTTGGCCACATCCCACACTGATGACCGCTTCATTGTGAACAGTGCCCTGCGGAACCGGATGATGAATGCCACTCAACTCCAGGCACATTTAAGGGAGGTGAGAGGCACCCAAGTGTCACGTCAGACCATTCGAAACCGTTTACATCAGTGTGGTCTGCGTGCTAGACGACCTGCAAGGGTACCTGACCACACCACCAGGCACAGTGGCATCAGCCACTGTTGTCACCAGACGACCCTTTGGTGGTGGCGGTGTTACAGTGTGGGCAGGTGTGTCTAGTCAATACAGAACTGCCCTACACTTTGTGAATGGTACAGTGACAAGCCCATACTACCTGAATAACATCATTAATCCAGTCATTGTGCCCCTGCATGAACAACACAGGCCTAATTTCATCTTCATGGACGACAATGCTCCAGCTCATCGAGGTCGCATCATTAGGGAAAGGCTGCTGGAGACTGGGGTACCTCAAATGGAGTGGCCTGCACTTTCTCCAGACCTGAATCCCATAGAAAACCTATGGGATCAGCTGACTCACCGTGTAGAGGCTCGTAACTCTGTACCCCAGAACCTCAATGACCTGAGGGCCGCCCTTCAAGAAGAGTGGGATGCCATGCCTCAGCAGACAATAAGTCGACTTGTGAACAGCATGAGACGTCGTTGTCAAGCTGTAATTGATGCTCAAGGGCACATGACAAGTTATTGAGACATTGACATTTTTGTTGTGGTATACACAGCAATGTTGTTGGCTTTTGTTTCAATAAATTGTTTGTTATGAGGAAATCACCATTGCATGCTTCTACTTAAATGCCCTACTTTCATGATACGTATAATATCACTGTAGCGTGAACTTACATTTTCCATAAATTTCACCCGAAAGCCAAATATCCCTAACTTTTTGTGAGTAGTGTATATGTATATAGGTAAAAATATGATACTGGAGAGATTTTTTAAAGTGATTTTCATTTGTTTACCAAAGTGTCTTGTGTTTACTTTATGGGAAAGTTTTACTTGTATGTGGTACTTTGGTAAACAAATGAAAATCACTTTAAAAAAAATCTCTCCAGTATCATATTTTTACCTATATGTATACATATATATATATATATATGTATATGAATGTATTATATATATATGTATGTATATATATATATATATGCGTATATATATACAGTCAAGCCGGAAAGTCTCCCCACCCTTTCACCTTCTCCACATTTTATTACGTTACAGACTTATACTACAATAGATTGAGTTCATTTTTTGCCTCAAACATCTACACACAACACCCCATAATGACAATGTGAAAAAAGTTTTTTTGAGATTTTAGCAAATTTATTAAAAATAAAAAACTAAAATTTCTCATTTACATAAGTATTCATACCCTTTGCTTTAACGTATTTTTAAAGTATCATATTTCATATTTGGTCGCATATCCTTTACATGCTGTTACTTCCTGAAGTCTGTGACCATCAACATCAAAAAACTGTCGATATCTTATTTTCAGGTACTGTTACAAGCGATACTATAACCTCTCTGCATTTGAATGGATCTCTATGGAAATTGGGGGGTGAGACTAGATTCAGCTGTAAATTACACTGGTACAGTATGGAACACATGGCTGGCTAAATGGCTGTAAGTTATCAAGGGTCTGAGCTATCAAACGAGCCCCAAACCATCACTCTGTTGCCAGATATGGAGTAGATGTGGATGGATCACTTTAAGGGTTGTTTCTCCTGACTTTTTTCCCCATAGAGTTCTATAGGAAAATGAGTCCGGAGAAATAACCCTTGCAGTGATCCATCCACATCTACTCCATATCTGGCAACAGAGTGATGGTTTGGGGCTCGTTTCATAGCTCAGACCCTTGATAACTTACAGCCATTTAGCCAGCCATGTGTTCCATACTGTACCAGTGTAATTTACAGCTGAATCTAGTCTCACCCCCCAATTTCCATAGAGATCCATTCAAATGCAGAGAGGTTATAGTATCGCTTGTAGCAGTACCTGAAAATAAGATATCGACAGTTTTTTTATGTTGATGGTCACAGACTTCAGGAAGTAACAGCATGTAAAGGATATGCGACCAAATATGAAATATGATACTTTAAAAATACGTTAAAGCAAAGGGTATGAATACTTATGTAAATGAGAAATTTTATTTTTTTATTTTTAATAAATTTGCAAAAATCTCAAAAAAACTTTTTTCACATTGTCATTATGGGGTGTTGTGTGTAGAATTTTGAGGGAAAAAATGAATTTAATCAATTTTGGAATATGTCTGTAACGTAATAAAATGTGGAGAAGGTGAAAGGGGTGGGGAGACTTTCCGGCTTGACTGTATATATATATATATATATATATACACACACACATACAGTATATTCTTCTCCTGACTTATTTTTCCATAGAGTTCAATAGGAAAATTTGTCAGGAGAAGTTATCCATCCATATCTACTGTATTTTTGGCAGCAGAGTGATGGTTTAAGGCTTGTTTGATACGTCAGACCCTTGATGACTTAGAGCCATTTAGCCAACCATGTGTTCCATACTGTTCCAGTGTAATTTACAGCTAAATCTAGTCCCACCCCCCAATTCCCAAAGAGATCCATTAAAATGCAGAGAGGTTATAGTATCGCTTGTAGGAGTACCAGAAAATAAGATATCAAGAGTCTTTTGATATTGTTGGGTCACAGGCATCAGGAAGTCGTGGCATGCAAAGTATACACTTCAACCTCATTGTCATTGTTTCCTTTCAAACTCAAAGTGCTAGAGTACAGAACCAAAATAACAATGAGATAATCAATGTTATTCATTTCACCCGTCAGTGGTTTTAATGTTGTGGCTGATCGGTGTATATATGTATATATGTCATCCTGGAAGCAACCACAAGCATCTACAAGGTCCACAAGCATTCAAGTTTATAAAAACATTGTTTCTTAAAAAATAAATAGGCCAGAGGATCGGGGGTTCGATCCCCGGTGCTGCCAGATCCGAGTATGGCCGGCGCCTTGAGTGAGTATCAATTGACGGCTGCTCCCGGGGTGGGGGGAGGGACTCGGAGGGAATCGTCACACATAAGACAGCCCTGGGTGAGCTGGACTCACGGTTAGGAGCTCGACGAGTCGCGCCCTCTGTGGATGTGGCGCCCTCTTTCCTGCTACCGGACGAAGGGGTTGTAGCGGTAATTCTCTAGCGGTTGCTATACGGGGGGAATTAAATTGCATAGGGTCCAATTGGCTACCAAATTGGCAGAAAAGGGGAAAAATCTGGAAAAAAATATAAAAAATAAAAAAATAAAATATAACAAATAGGAAAAATGTCTCCTTAAAATGCAAATTCAAAATATTTCAAGCCAAGAGAAATCACTGCACCAATTCCAAAAACTCAGAAGCAGCTTTAGAGGGTGGGTGGGTTTGGGAGAAGCCGTAGTGTGCGCGGGTGAGGGCATGCTGGCTGGACGGCTCTTGTTAAATATTTAACACAGCGCGTTCTTCACCTAGGGGTTGGAGAAGCCTGCAGACACCACTGGGCACAGGGGGGAAATGCATGTAAGTGCTGCCTTCACATTGGATAGACTGACCTTAGATGCTACGGTCGCATACATTATGACAACACCACTGGAGGACTATAATTCCCCCGCCACTGTTCTCAATTCAGTATGTTTCTAATGGCGCCCTGTAGGAAATAAATCAGTTTTTCCCACTGATGCTGCTGAAAACTCTGCCACCTAGTACCACACTGTAAATTCCTATTTTTCCCCACTATGCCATCTACTACCACACTGTAAATCCCTATTTTTCCCCACTCTGCCTTCTACTACCACACTGTAAATCCCTATTTTTCCCCACTCTGCCATCTACTACCACACTGTAAATCCCTATTTTTCCCCACTCTGCCATCTACTACCACACTGTAAATCCCTATTTTTCCCCACTCTGCCATCTACTACCACACTGTAAATCCCTATTTTTCCCCACTCTGCCATCTACTACCACACTGTAAATCCCTATTTTTCCCCACTCTGCCATCTACTACCACACTGTAAATCCCTATTTTCCCCACTCTGCCATCTACTACCACACTGTAAATCCCTATTTTTCCCCACTCTGCCATCTACTACCACACTGTAAATCCCTATTTTTCCCCCACTCTGCCATCTACTACCACACTGTAAATCCCTATTTTCCCCACTCTGCCATCTACTACCACACTGTAAAATGCTATTTTTCCCCACTTTTGAGGGAAAACAATTAATTCCGCACATTATAACAATTTTCATTGAATGGATTAACGTTGATTAAAACATCATCACACTGCTACCCTTAACTCTGAGATGAACTCTTTTCCAATCACAGTGATGAAAAGCCTTATTCTTAAATTCGATCATCATTAGTTCATCCACATTCAGATATCCATGTGTAAAAGCTTTGTGGGCCAACACTGTTACACAACAGGGCTATTAATATGCATATAATCTTGGACTCTTAAAGGCTACCTAGAACTTCTCTTGAAGGAAAAGTGATTTCATTAATTTAAGACAGCAATGCAACGTATTTTATATATTTATATATGATTGGTCAAATCCAATGTGCTGGAATACAGTGCCAAAACAACAACAATTGTGTCACTGTCCAAATACTTACAGACCGCACTGTATATACAGTATATAAAGTAGCCTATATTCAAATAAAATAATTTTCTGGAAAAGCCAATACAGGTTTTATAATGAACCCCAGGGAATGTCATCAATACTTTTTCCTGGGTTTAATTTCCTATTGGAACGACCTAAGGTGGCTTCATTTAAACTCCACCGGAACTACAATTTAACTACACTACAGTTTTGACATTGGGACTGGCATGTTCAGAACTCGGCACACATTCAGCCAGGCTACAAACCACAGCCAAGGCCTAATCAAGTGAATACATATCACTGGGCTTTTCCTTTTGGAGTAAGTAAAAAAAAACAAAAAAACACCCGTCATCCTGAGACTCTCTGTACCTGCTTGCCGCGTAATAGCGCAGCGCCACGGAAAGTGTCATAAGATTGACTATAGAAGAGCGTACAGCCTGCAGAGGTAAAGCCCACAGTTAATTGGGCGTAAAATGAGCAGAAGCAAAGACTCGCTCGACTTAAAGAAGGGCGTGGAGCTGCTTCAGACGACGGCGATTTCGTTTTCAGGGAGGTCATCGAGGGATGAATACGGGGACTGGGGGGGGAGGGGGGGGTTAGAGAGAACGCGAGCGCCGGGCTTGTCGACCGAGGCCTTCGACTCCCCATTATTCCTGCTGCACATTTGCCTCTGTGCACTTACAGCCCTCGTCTGCTCAGCGCTAAGAAATAGCACTCAGCAGCAATGCAGGAGCCTTAAAAAGTTTCCCCTGATGCGCCCTGGGGCACAAGGTTTGGCGGTTTCAGCGTGCAATTAGCCAACACGGCATTACCCGCCCGCGGGGCCGGGATGAGCAGCGCCGGGTACCAGAATGCACCTCTTCACCCCCCCCCCCCCCTCCCCCAGAAGTGTGGGGATTAGGCCTGCTGAGACCTCCAGCTCTGGGAACTCACAGGCATGAGCAAGAAATAAAAAAATAATTGCGAGAAATAGGCCCCGATGCGGCGAAGCTTCGACTCTCCTGCCACGCGCAGCCGGCACCGTTGCAGCTCGCACGCTCCTCGCCGTCCCGCCTTCGCTCAGCGTGACTTCGTGTCATGCATTTGCGGCATGTTTTATTCATGCGCACATCTCCAGGCATGGCCCGACTCTGGCAGAGACATTGTAGCGGGTAGCAGGGCCGCGGTGCACGGGGCACACAGGCACTTTTTCTTCACGGCCCCATCATACACGGGGCCAGGTTCACAGGAAGTTGAAATGCATTACATTTTGCGACCAAAAAAGGTCAAGCGCAGGTTACTGTGTCAGCTCCTGTAACAGCGGGATCTGTCAGGACGTTCCTTCCTGTTCCTGGTTCCGTGACTAAGGGCTAGAGGAGGAAGCTACTGCATTTACGGTCTGAGCGTGCTCAGTAGGCCATCCCCGTGCTCGGGCTCAGGAAAAGACCTCTCCCATCAACCTCTCCGGCCTTTTTATCTTGGCGCAGAACCGTAAGAAAACAGCCTAATGAACCAGCAGGTATTTTCAGCTGTCTAGACAACAGGGAGGCATGGCAGAGAGGAGAGGAGGGGGAGGGTGTGGGAGGTGGGGGGGAGGGCGGGACTCCTCTCTGATACTCCAGAAATAGAGAGTGGTTGTAAAGTCAGCTAGCCTTTTTATGTCAGTGATGTGGAAGAGCCATGGATCAGGCTGGCTGAAAAAAAAGAGGGGGGTGTGCATAATCCATCAGGAGATGCTTGCTGGTCTCTCCCGAAATAAATCTAGCAAGAGGACAGCACTCCTGAGGACAAAGCCCAGCATACTGGGGGCTTCAGGCAAACTGCGCTAAAAACAGTGTTGCCCAGAGTAACCCCATCACCCTGCCAGGCATGCTGGACACTGCCACCCATTGTGCTCAACCTTAACCAGCCGAGCCACACAATGGTCATTAGCACCTCCAAGCTAATTCATTCCGCAGCCCCTGTTCTTCTCCACAGACACACATTCACATGTTCTCAGCATATTCTTGTGCCCAGTAAACAACAGTAGATGTGGGGTGGGGGGGGGGCGGGAGGAGTGTATCGACTGTCAAAATCTTCCCAGTAAAATCTCCCAGGACTGAGTTTAAGAGCCACAATGCGGGCTATAGATCTGAAGTCAGTGAATTTGGGAATTGGGCCTGGGAGAGTATAGACTGGCAAAATGCTCACGATAAAATCTCCTAGCACCAATGTGAATTTAAGAGCTACACTGTGGGCTATAGATTTGGAATTCAGTGAAATGGGGGATTGGCCCCAGCTAAAGCATGTCTATGGGTTGGAATCTACAAACACTTTGAAAAGATGAGGGTTTAGTTTCGACCCTGCCCTCACTGAGAGTCAGGCTGTTTTTGAGGTCTTACTGGACTCAAGGATGTTGAGGTTTTAAATCTGACACTTAAAAGTTCGAATGAGGCATAAGGTAAGACTCTAAGACTTCTACTGGTTTGTCCTCCTCCAGTACATTTAAACCTGACAATATGCATAGGAACACGAGCTTCATGACTTTCCTTTATTCTTCACAAAAAAATGACACATTTCCCATGAACCACTCCAGAGCCAAAACACAAAACCTATGTAAACCTCACTAGACACCTGAGGCCTCTTGTGGAAGTCAAAAGAGAAGTTAATCTGCATTATAAATTTGAACCTACTGAAGCACATGTTTGACAAGACAGTGACAACAGAGGCGGAACCATCCAAAAAGACATTTAACCCCTTCACGCAGGTCCCTTAGTGGCCATAGCACCGGCGCCAAGATTTTGCTCAACTACGATATTAATTTCCCCTGCAACCAAACTATGAGTGCAAACAACAAACACTGTGTTTTCGCTTTATTAGTACACGATTTGTGACAACTCTGCAGAGTACAGAGTTTCTAAGTGTCACTATTATCGTGTAGCTAGTCCATTTAACAATCAACCCCCCACCCAGTCTCGCCGGAAACTATACCTACCCCATGCATGACACAGTGGACAAAGCGTCTATGTGTGAGTTCGTAAATATATTTTTTACCACCAAAAATTTGTATTCCTTCATAGCAAAAAGATAAACCCAATCGTCTGGCAAAACAGCCCTGCTCACTCAAATGCAAAATAAACATGCATCATTCGATCATTCTACTATCAATATCTGCTACTAAATATGAAATAAATATACAATCCTACGATTGGTTTTAGGCACAGAGATGTCCCTTTCAAAATTCAGTAAGTTAGAAGTAACGCAATTACACCATCTGAAACGTAGACGCGCAAAACCCCCCAAACTGTATCATGCTTTCCAGTTCATTCTGGTTTCATTGATGACTCTTTTATCCAATATAGGACATTATAACCTTAAAAATGGTGTTATCAATGTCTTATTGGATAAATTACAACCCAGCGTAACAGCATTTTTAGCTTTATCAGTTTTATCAGTGACAGTTTGTCACTGTCTACGCAAACAGCTACAGAAAACGCATTTGCTGGCAGGAGTTTTTTTATCTTTGACATGTAAGTAGTACTGCTTGTAATATGCGGTTGGTCTTGCGAGCTACATATGTGCGTTAGTTTTTCCTCTCGGCCACTGTCTTGTCCAATATGTTTGATATTGTTATTTTCGCATTTTGAGTGCATTTCACATATCGACAGCCTCATAACAAAAGTGCCTAAGTCATTTTTTGTAGTTTTGAGAAAAAGGCAAAAAACTGCTGCAATTCTACGTCAATGAGGATTTAGGCAGAATAGCATAAAGTGTTTCAGGAAGTGCACAGCGACCTGCAGTGACTTGAGCATTTTTACACTGCTGACAAATGATAAATCAAGTGATTTAGGCAGAAAATCTCAAAATGTCCAAAAAATGACTTAGGCACTTTTGTTATGAGGCTGTCGATATTGTTGTGTAAGCGTGCATTGGTCGTTCAATCATATTTTATGTTTGATGTACCAATTTTCATTGACGCTAGAACATTTGGCAGCATTTTCCTGATGGTGGAATATTATTTTATTGTATTGTTATTGTACATAATCTAGGCTATGGCGTATTAGTATCTTCCTGGGCTATACCTGTCATTTAGGGAACGGAAAAAAACTCATTCCAATTTACAGTGCTAGATGAATTTTCCTTGGGAGTAATTATGACTGGGAACATTTTCTAAAAAAGAACTACAGAGAAATGTGATCCCAGGGCATGCAGCAAAAGATTACATACTGCAGAGTACAAGAAGAAAAAAATGTATTTGAGGTACAAGAGGGAATGATCAGCCTACATATTTAGGTGTGTGTAACAGTGTGATATCAATGTTCTTAAACCATCAGAAGGGGCAAATATATATGCTTTATAATGGACAAAAATATTTTATTAATTTTATGACATGTTTTGGACCCATAGATATCTTCCCCCTTATACTTGATGAAAAGTAATTCCCACTTGTAAATGATACAAAAGTGAGTTCTATGAATGAAAACAGTTTATGCGTAGTTAAATATATCATTATTTAATGATTTACAGCAGTGCACAATTTAGCCATTTGGATAGATTTTGAGACACAAAGGGACAATAGGGTACACTGCCTATATGTTGCATCATATATCTTTAGTAGTTCTGTATATCACCCTCAGAGCTTGCACACTTGTGGACACAGAATCTATGATCCAGGAAATGTATAGTTTTACCTTTTTCACATACGTAGCTTTCAGTATTTCATTGCAAACTAAAGAAGTTTCTTTGCATTTGTGGCACTTCATTTTGTCCTAAATTATGAAAATTAAAAAACTAATCTAAGTTAGTATTGTAAATCGTACAACTGTCTTGTTTCATTTAAGCCATGTTCCAAGTTTCTGTGATACACACACCTGGAGTTATAAAGCCTTAAATAGAACACCCCCTAAACAGGTAAGAATTAACCAAATGTGGCACCTGCGCGAAGGGGTTAATGGCCTCATCTCAATGGTGTTCCTGCCTGTTGCACGGTATCAGATTTGAAGAACTCCTTCGCAGCTCTTAAAATCCTCTTAAAAGCCCCAACAGTTGCTGATTACAAATAAGGGCTCATTATCCAAAGCATCTCTTAATTGGCTTTATTTCTCCTCCTTGCAGTAATTCCTACTTAAGTGTAAGCAAACACTGACTTACGAAGAGGAGTTTTACCAACAGAGCTGCCTTCGCTTCAACCCCCACAAACAATGGGGAAATGGTGCTCTTAAGTACACTTTACATGATGCTTGACTGAGATTACCACCCACTTGATCCGATGGTTGAGAGAGGAGGGGGGGGGGGGGGGATTCCCTCAACTGCGAGGGAAAGAAAATGGAAAATCGTTGTCAGGCTCGCGGGAGTGACCTCAGAAAAAAAAAAAACCGGTGAAACCTCAGCCTCTGCATCGAAAGTCCATAGAGGCGGGTTTTCGCACGCCGACCGCATTGTGTTCCTCGCGTTGTTGATTTTGTTCAGCTTCCCCATCGAGGGACCGTATTCTGGTGACTCATGGCTCAGGAAACAACCCCCCCACCCCCCCCCCCCGACCCTCATCGCCCCCCCCACCCCCCCACCCCCCGCGCCCCCTTCCTTTCTTCCAGCCTCCAATCCTGTTCAGACTCCATGTCCCTGCAGGCAGTCTAATATATTTAGCCAGTGCTAGGTGAGTCCTGTGTTGAAGCAGGCACCTTTAGGGTTTACAAGGTGTCAGACTAAATGAGCCATCACCTCAGCCACCTTGTCAAAAAAACTCACTGCTTTTCATTTTCCATCAACCCCAAGGACCAAACTTCCCATGAGTGTCTCCTTGGTGCTGTTGGGAAATTCATGGTTTGAAAAGCTCCTAAACAATATTTCATTCCACTTCTACCCTTTTGTCTCCTTGGTCTTAACTAACACATCAGCTATCAAAATATTCACAAGCTATATATTCATATTCATCTAATATGTGCAAAACTGAAACCAGGTATAATGAGTCCAATCGCTCCAGATAGAGTAAAAAAAATAAACTATTGATGCAATTAGGAATCCCTATTATGCTATGTTTCTTCAACAGTCATCTGCCCCAATAACAACTGAGCATGGAAATAAGGTTCTCTTTTGTATACATAGGGTTATGTATCCAACATTAACAGCGAAGCGTAGCTATTCTCCTGGATTATTAGTGACAGAAAACACCAAAAAGTGTAAAACATCGGACAGGTGGTGCTCTAGACACGTTTGGACTGTGACACAACGCGAGTTAGTCATTATCCCCGAAACGTGAGTGAAGAAGAGCCCGCATGGTGCGGATGCACTGGTACTGCAGGTGCTGTGAGGCTGTCAGACACGATTTCCCTTGGTGGGGGACTGCGGGGACTGATGTGATGGACACTGTTGGGTCTACTGTTGAAGGCATACTATCGGCCTCATGGTACTGACCAGAGTGCACCGAATTCCACACCCGGTAACGTGGTCACCCTACGCGAGTGCTGCCCCAAATGCGGTAAAGCAGGTCTACTTTGCTGGCACAGATACAGTAGGTTGCAAGTGAAAATGGTTTGGTGAGATAAAGTTCTTGGGTGACAATGGAATGAAAAGACATCTTTGGAATGGAGGCTCTTGGAACAAACAAACAATGTACTGAGTGTGTGTGTGTGCTCCAACTTGTCCAATGTAATGAAGTGAGGTAATGTCCTCTCTTTTTAGGTGTTTTATTGATGGGGACTTCCCTCTCATTGGTGGGGACCGTGCTCTGGTTGGTGGGGACTGTGCCCTGATTTGTGGAGGCCGTGTTCTGATTGTGGAGGCCGTGTTCTGATTGGTGAGGACCGTGCTCTGATTGGTGGGGGCCGCGTGGTCTTCTCAATGGAACCATCTGCCGACCGGGTGGAGGGCGCTTGGCGGCTCTGCCAGCGCGGGGCTCAGGAGGGGCATTGTGGGTGGGGTGGGGGGGGGGGGGCAACGAGCGTCAGGTGTGGGACCAGAGACAATTCATTTCACTTGGGTCGTGCAAATTCACACCCACTGAACCTGGGATATCAGCACCACTGTGGTGGTAAATATCTGAACAGTTAACTTTCTCCTGTCCTCTTCTAATGAGACAAATCACCCTCCAAAAATTCCACATCCTTCACTCAGGGGAGCATCTTTAAAACAGAAAAGCACTCTCCCCTTGCAGTATAGATGTCCAGCCAACAGTCAAAAAACATCAAGAAGAAATCTGCCTGGCTTTTAGAAGAACAGAAAAAAAAACTAAGTAATAAACGAGCACATAGAACAGTAAATAAGCCGACTAATAAGAGAACCAAGTGGACAGCCATGGAGCTGATACTACAAACTTCGCCATGCCCAGAAAAAAACAAAAAGGAAACAAACAAAAAACAAAAAAAGGTCCAGCTATGACAAAAAAAAAAAGAAAAAAGAAAAACCCTTTCAACCACATTGAGACATTGAGGTCAAATTCGAGCAGTCCATTCCACCTCATGAAGTTCCATTGTTGAATTCTGTCTATTTATTTATTTTTTACAGCCAGTTGCAAAGAGAGGGGACAGAGATGCTCTCCTGGCAGCCGAATGACAGAAATGCCGCATCCTCTGCACTGTAAACACTTTTTCACAGCGGTGAATACCAACTGATTTTTTTTGCTGGGAAACTGTTTCTGAATCTAATAATTATCCTCTTCATCCTCTTAATTCAAACTCAGTGTTTTTGCTGAGGAATGGGACAGTTGCCAAGTTGGAGCCAAGTTGGAGTTGTCAGGGGGATTACAGTTGTATGAGCCTCGCCACAGGAGGTTGAGCAGGCTGCAATTACCAAGAGGCGGCACGTTTGATTTAAAGGAAAAGATTCAGAAACGGTCTAAAATGCCGAAGAATACACCACTAGCGATTCTGGGTCTGGTTGCAAAAAGAGTCCCCCCCCCCACCCCTCGGTCTCACCAACATGTTTGTGTTATAGCCTGGCCTCCGTGATAAAATGTTTTTTTAAATTTTTTTTTTTAAAACCACGACACCAACACTACCAACGGCTCACAATTCCAAACCAGACACCTGTGGGAAGCTCCCCCTTTCAATTTCCTTCCTCTGACTCCATACAGGTCCTACAAAAACTATTACTTTTGGCTGGTGGGGGAGTAATCACTTTTCCACAAAAAATATATATCTGTATATTCTATTGTGATGAGGGGGCCTTGAATAAAAATCTTTTCAAGCGGGATTCTTTTATACGCCGCCCCCGGATTTTTAAATGAAAATGGGGGTCAACTTCCCTCATTTTCCTCACAAAGGAGCGAAGAGAAGGACTGTGCAGGCTGGACGGCCGCAGCAGAAGGTGATGCGGTATAAAGGGGGCCGTGAGCGCCCGCTCCGCTCACATCAATGCTTTATTGTGAGCGCTGAGACAAATGAGCACTGGCTACAATTTGAGCTGTGTAATTAAATTTCACACAATATGGAGCAGCAAATGACATGTAAATTATGAATGGCGGATTCCTTACTTTCTCTGACAGTGTTAAATACGGGAGGTGTAAGTGAAATCATTAGATTACACTGGTCGGGGGGTTGATGGGGGGGGGGGGGGGGGGGCAGGGGGGGGTAACGAAAGGTCGCTTTCGAGCTTGAGCGGCTAGCTCCGGCACGGACAATGCGCTCGGAGACGGTCTCAAACGGAGCCGTGGACAATGAGGAACCAGCCCTTAATTGTGTTTGTCTGCCTAGGTATAAAATAGACATTATGGGAATATAGTCCTGCCCACCAAGATGTTCCAGCCTGTTATAATGGGAACTGAGATAAGTGGCTGCACTTCACTACCTCCTTGTTTCCCTCACCAATTACCACTAAATAAATAGACACAGCCTACTGCCCACAACAATGAAATATAGCTTGAAAGGGAAGAAAAGGCCATTTTAAACCCATTCGTATGCATATAAAAGTACTGTTGGACAATACGAATTCGTGCAGAGGGAAAAAAATAAAGGAGTTGGATCTTTGAAGAAGTGCCGCACTCCTCCCTGCCTTGCTCTAAAAAGAGCGAAAGAAGAGGAAAGAAAAATACTTACTGGAAGATGCAAATTAATAAAAAGCCTTTTTTTTGGGGCGTGAAACGCATCCTATAAGGTCAATCACAGCCACGTTTGTTCGGCTCTATTAAGTCACGGATCACTCCTAAAATTGGGACGAGGACAAAAGTTAGACTCCATGAGTGTTTGCGTTCGCGCCCAAACATTTAGAGAGAGAATTACCGCCTTTGTCACAGCGGGTTACGGCGCAGGTGCCAAAGAAGCCTGTTTGGCATCAAAAAAAAAAAGTTGTGTTCGCGGGTCGACCCACGTGTTTGGTTTTTCCTGCAGGTTGATGGTGGAATTTTAAAAAATGCTGTAAAAAAGGTGATTAAAAAGTAATATATGTACACCGAGGGCTATCATACAGAGCCAAGCTCTCCTTAATTAGGACAAATCCTCTTTCTCTGGCCATAGGGGGGAGAGAGAAAAGGCCTAGGGTGTTTGTGAGGCAGCTCATTAAAAATGTGGAATGCTGCAGCGAGGTGGTCCACCCTCTCTCTCCCTCCTTCTCTCTCTCTCTCTCTCTCCCTCTCTCTCTCTCTCTCTCTCTCTCTCTCTCTCTCTCTCTTATTCTCTCTCTCTCCGCTATGCACATGGCCTTTTCTGCTTGAGTAGGTCTGAGAGGACACACGGCCAGGGAGAAAACAGCCACAACTTATGAGATAAATGATTCTGAAGGGGCTGATCGAGGCTGGGTAGCCCAGGCCTTGCCCATGTTCTTAAACTAACCATTTTAGAGACAAACCCTTCCCACACCCCAACCCCACGCATACACTATATGGCCAAAAGTATGTGGACACGCCTTGGTCTTCGTTTTTCATGGTTCCGACAACGCTCCTTAGTTACAGTGAAGGCAAATCTTAACACTACAGCATACAATGACATTCTAGATGATTCTGGGTTTCCAACTTTGTGGCAACAGTTTGGGGGAAGGCCCTTTCCTGTTTCAGAATGACAATGCCCCCGTGCACAAATAGAGGTCCATACAGAAATGGTTTGTCGAGATCGGTATGGAAGAACTTGAGTGGCCTTTACAGAGCCCTGACCTCAACCACATCAAACACCATTGGGATCAATTGGAAAGCCGACTGTGAGCCAGGCCTAATAGCCCCACATCAGTGCCCGACCTCACTAATGCTCTTCTGACTGAATGGAAACAAATCCACACAGCAATGTTCCAGCATCTAGTGGAAAGCCTTCCCAGGAGAGTGGAGGCTGTTATAGCAGCAAATGGGGACCAACTCCATATTAATGCCCATGATTTTGGAATGAGATGTTGGATGAGCAGGTGTCCATATACTTTTGGCCATGTAGTGTATCACATACCCCATGGATCTCAAACTCATATTCTCGATGGCCACTGTGTCTGCTGGTTTTTAATGTGTCCCTGCAGTTAAGTGCTTAATTCAAGTCATTGGTTAGCTAAAGACTCTGTACACCTAGTTTCCAATGCCTAAATTGGCTGCCGATTGAAAGGAAATCACAAAAACTATCAGAGAGTTTGCGTATGAGACCCCTGACTTACCCCATGAGGAGGGTAAACATGCCACATTACATCTCTTACAAATCAAGAGGGTAACATGAAAATATTTTCTATTTATATTTTTTTTCCACAAGATCAGTCAAAGTTCAACAGAAGGACACAGTAAAAATTAAATAAACGTAAAAACAAAAACAAAAAATAAGAGTGCCGACAACAGCGGTCTATGAAAAGTAGAACGTAAATAAACAATAAGCCATCAACATTTTGAAGCTTTTTGCAACCTGTGAGGAAAGCCAAATACCAGAGAACATTTCTTCCAATCAGATGACAGTTAATAAAATGTATTAATCGCCTCTGTGTACCGAGGATAAAAATAAACAACAACACTTTTGAGGACTACTGCGCGTGAGCAGTAGGGCCAAGGCTTCACTGTGTTTCAAATCTAGAGAAGCCCTTTACCACTACAGCAAAATCCAATGTGCAAAACAAAATTTAAAGTACAGGTGGAGACTCCCAGAAAAGTGTTTGCCAGTGAAAATCTGCCTCCGTTAACTGGCCCTTTCAGGTCGATGGCGTTGGATGGAGGAGCTCAGTCGTGCTTTGGCAAACGGTTCACATGCCAAGGTGCGACCTGTGAGTTTCACGGGGGCTGGCACGCAGGACGTTTAACGGACATACACATCAGGATGCGCTCCTTTCCGGGCCGGCTAAGCCATGGCTGACGGATACAAGCTCACTGAAAGAATGGCCTAAATCAAATTCCTCTTTGTTTGGGAGTTCATTTGAAATCAACGGGACTAGACTACAGGGCGGTTGGCAGGAGGTGGTGCTAACATGCGACGGGAGGTGGTGCTAACGCGTGACGCAAGGTTAGCGTGGTTAGCATTTTCTATCCTGCACCAACAATGATGGGCTCTATCTTGATGATCTTGGCGCATGGTCTAAAATGCATGCTGCAAGTGCATTTAGGGCATGTCAACCCCCACTTTTGCGAGTTAAGATGGCGTATAATTTGAGCGCAAAATAAGGCGTAAGTCTCTTCATTAATTATAGGTGTGTCTTGGGCGTAACAAACAATAAACCAATCAGAGCGTCATCTCCCATTCCCTTTAAAAGCTACCTGCATTTGCACCTTGGCAGATTGCTAATATGAGAGCAATTTACAGCTGGCGAAACAGACCTGCTCGTGCACGAAGTTAAAGCGCACATGCAGAGAATAAATTATATTAAAACTATCAGAATTAATTGTGTAATGCCCTACAAATTTGTTTTCGTTTCTCATTGTTGAAAAAGTTTATTTTCCTTAATCAGACTCTTAGTTCTTTGTTCAGTTATGGAATAACAGGTGAAATCAGCAAGGTTTTAATTTCTGAAAATATGAAAACCTGGTCACTGTAATTTAAAAAAAGAAAAGAAAAAATAATAGGGTTAAAAATTCAGTTATAATGGTGAAAATTTAAATTAAACTTGTTTTTTTGAACTTTATCAAAAAAACCTTATGCACTGTGAATCCCTGGGACCGTAGGCTATTTGAAAAATAATAAATGCAATATTCGCTGGACAAAGTTTTAAATAAATTCCATTTAGTTACAGGCTGTAGATGAAGAGAGCTGAATTGTAATGTTCCACCTGTCTTATGATCCAGACATCTGAAGCACTGTTCAGCACTCCAAAATGCATTAGATGTAAATGACAATTCGCGCATTAGGCATGATATAGGTGTTATCAGCAAAGTGTTTAATGGATAGCCATTGACACCTAACAGAATATTGTTCCCCCAAAAAATAGCAGGAAGTATTGGCCAATATTGAGTCATAGCTTGATCCAGGATAATTTGCGAATACATGTGTATTCGAATGCTTACAACAGGTGTGATGGCGACTTGAATGTAGGCTAGGCTATTCATTGGCATGCCGGACTAGGCTTGAGGTATGTAACTGCACGTATGGCTGAATTTACACCTCCAATTGAATTTCGGAGATGCTGGAACTAGCCCCACTCGCAAAAACATTGTATAATACTATTATCGTTAATTGCTCATTTTACAGCACCGGGAAGTGCATATAGGGACAGCAGGAATTTGTGTCCAACTCAGCTGCCAGGAGATGATAGAAGTTTGTACAAACCTGGCGAGATAAACGCAATTTAAGGTGGCATTCCCCTTTGCTGAGGGACAGGTATGTGGTCCTTGACCGATGGACCCTTTTATTATTATGCGTGCGTTAAGTAGACGCATACTACTATCTTAACATTGCACTGTTAAAATAACATTGAAACAACTGTGACATGACTTAAGACCGGGTTTGTGGTGGTTTTCGCGCAAATGCTTTCTGCTGCCTCAAAATAGCAATACGCCAAAAATCATCCTGACCACACCTCATCTTAAGACCATCCCGCCCGGCTCAGTGCAAGTTCACTTGCTGTTTAAACAACGTGAGCACTGGATGACAACGGCCTCAGTCTGAAACTTAGCGCCGAGTGCAAGATAGAGCCCCTATGTGTTTCACGTCTGACCTAAAATAACACCTTTCTAAGGAAGGAGAAAATCTTAGGCTGTACATCCAAGGCTCCCAAGGGTGGCAAACAGGGGCCCTCACAAAATTGCGCTGTAATTGTGCAGTGATGGAGTGGTCTGAGGTGGTAGGGGCCCAATGTGATCTTTTAATGGGGCCCAAAATCCTTGGCGGCGCCTCAGGTGGCAAAGACAGGGGTAGTAAGACTTGTTGATAAGTCCAGGACATGGAACACACCGTACGCATGAGAATCATGGGAAAAATGAAAGATGCACATTGTAAACATGTTAAGTATGCACAACATTAACTGTGGACAGTGTCAAAAGTACATTTATTTTGGTCACATTTAAGTAATCCAAAAAGGACTTTTCAAAATTGGCGGTGAATTTAATCCCGACGTGGCCTTTCTCCCAGCCTCCCTGCCTACGATGAGTCCAAACTCAGCCCAGGGTCCACGTTGACCCTGCTAGCCTCTACGTTACCCAAGAAGAAAAAAAACGCTTCAGCACAAAAACGCACGGACGAGAGCAAATGCTTACACCTTCGACCGTGTGACTGAGACTCGGAGAGACGACGAAGCTCCTTGGCCGCGTCTCCGTTACCGCGCTCTCTCGACAATCACAAAAGTGGCGAAATGTTTATTTCCGTCCCCCTCTAACCCGAGTGCCGATTATGTGCAAAGCACACTCTGCATTTGAGAGGTAATATTCTTCAAATTAGCGAGCTCTTCGGCGGGATGACAACGGGACAACACGGCTTTACATTTCAGCTGTCAGACACTTGAAAAGGCCAAATGACAGGGAGTGATCCCTGTAACACTTGCTCTATGGATAATGAGTGCAATCTGAACCAATGAGGCTACTCCACCCCATGTATAAAAGGACATTAGCATGCTGCACATGTAAACCTAGCCTGCGCGCTTAATTGATTACCAGTCCGCCAGGGTCAATTCTTTTTGAAATGGAGAAGAAAACACACACTCTGAACCCGTATTAAGACGGTAGCAAAACTATTAATATCTCTGCAAAGTGGATTGGATTAGTACATTTTCTTTTTTTCCCCCTGATTGGGGTGGGGGGGTTCCTGGCTGATTTGTTGAAAACATTAAATCAACGGCGACCGCCCCTCCACCGGCTTTTAAGGGAAAATTAATTATTTCAAATACATGCGCTCCTTTTATGCAACCAGACTTATTTGTATTGAGGAAAATTCAGCAGAAGTAATTGATGCACACGCAAAGACTGGCACCGAATGAACTCAATTTTCATTCCAAATTTCCTCAAAATCCCCAGGCACAACAATATGGGATGCAAGCGGAAAAACAAACAAAAGTAATGTGAAAAGGGAACATGAAGGGAGAATATTACAAGAATCGAAGAACAAAAGGCCTGCAAAACTGTTTGAACGCCACAAATGAACGATGAAGGCTTCATTCAGCCAGGGGACTGAATAGAAGATATCATATGGCAACCTGACAGTTGATGTCTTCATATAAATGTAAGAATTTACATTCTAATTAGAGAGAATTTACATCTTAATCACCGCGGAGCGCATCGCCCCGTTAGCATTTTCTGGCAGTAATGAACTAAAGTACTGCTGTGCCTTTTCAACCACAAATTAAACAGACAGCAGAAGCCTCATATGAATATGATCTGATAATATTTTAAATTCACACCTAAACATTGGGAAGGTGAGGCCCCTCCCAGGAGAAGAGATAATACAGCTTTTCCACCCCAACACAGAGACAAAACACAGCAGACCAAGGGGAAGAACAGAAAATGTTCAATATAACCATTAAAATATATATGCATGCATATCTGATTTGAGTTCCTGATGCGTCCAATGTAACGTAAACCTTTATCAACACTGGCAATATCTCGCGACTTATGACATGCCAAAGTGCTTACTTTAAGTGCATTTTCTAACATCTAGATATTTTCAAGCGAACAACATATCACTGAAAAAGCGCAAAAGTGAGAAGAAATGCAATATATCAAAATGCATATCTAAACCCTATGCAACCACACGACATTTATAAAAAAGAAAAAGGCCCCGCCAAAGCAATCCCCTCAGAAACAATGCAACGAATGCAAAACATTCATTGTGGTCAATTCCCTTTTAAACAAAAGGGAACGACAACCTTTATAATAAAAAAATAAATAAAAAAAGCCGGGTGGCTCAGCGGGTAGCCTTCTCTTCCCGGAGGAGAAGGCTCCTCCGCAGCCACACCTGCTGCCCGCATCGCGGGAGGAGAAGGCCCACACCGGCGAGGCGCGGGTGCGCTCGGCCCAGAGAGCATCCCAGCTCGACCGCGACGGCCAATAAGGGATGAGTAACAGTCTTACTCACCTACAGACCAGTGAATGCACTTCGAACACTATCCAACTTAGGGAGTTCATCCATGCAGTTTTGTCAACAAAGGCCGGTTGGAGGACTTAATCGAAATTCCAGAAGGAAATTGGCTGAGAGATGCAAATAAGTCAGAGGGAAAGTTTGTGAGGCTTGGACAGACGGGGCAGGAGAGTCAAACACAAGGCCCCTCTCCCAGCGCCCTCCAGTGAACCCCCACCACAGTGATTAAAGACTTCCAGACAAGAGAGGGGAGAAGCGCACTCCTCTGTTATCTCTCCTAATAAGAAGCCACAGATAAAGGGAGAGGCACGGTACTCATTCGCTAAAGCAAGATGATGTAGCGGGAGCCAACACTGTAAATCAGTTTAATACTCTTAACACCATTTACGCTCGACTTTAAAACTCATCCGCCGAACATTAGCCGACACAAAAACCAGAAGCTAAATGAGGCATGATTCATCAAACGGATACCTTTTATCGCACGTCCTAGCTAAAAAGGTCATTTAGTATATTATATCTAAGTGAGCAGCTTAATCCTGCTTCATTACTGATAATTAAGACGCGTCATATTTTCTTCACAATGTGTCCACTAAGAGATTTGGCATCTCGCATAAAACAAGCATCAATTTCCCTCGGCCAAGAGGGGAAATTGGGGTTGGGGGCGGGGTAAAATTAAAGGTATAATTTTGAAACAATTGAGGCTTCATTCACCGGGAGCGCATTAATGGATGTGCTGGGGGAGAGGAACGGCGGTATCGCGGTCTTCTGCAGACGGCGCATTGTTCTGTGATGAATCGCGCAGCGCGTCTCAGTATTTTCAATTTGCACTCTATTGCGTTCGGAGGGAAGGAGCGAGGGGCGATGAAACGTCCGGCTTCCGTCGTCGGGTGCGGGCGTTGTTGCTACAGCGTCGTGAGGTGGCGGACTGTGAAAACTGCCGTACAACGGGCGACTTGCACATCTGGGGGGGGGGATACGGGTCTGGTGTGAGTGGCCGGCCAGGCCACTCGCACATCTGGGGGGGATACAGGTCTTTGGCCTTCACCCCCACAATGCCCAGTCTTAAGTTTGGTGACTCCAGGGGATAGCATGATGAAAGGAAAGATCAAAAGAGAAAACAGGGGGAAGAGAAAGAGAGAGGTGGATGGAAGAACAACAAGGGAGGAGGTGGCGAAGTGTCAGAGTGGCCGACAGAGATTCAAAGTATTCAAACGTGACCCATGTTTCGCAAATACTTGCGATTACAATGAGACCAAGATATTGTTTTTACCATTTACGGTAGAAACCTGTACATTTACATGTGTATACATCGGACTGTATAGAACAACATATGAAAAAGTTTGGAAAATTTAAAAAAGTTTTTATGTAATTTGATTATTAAGAGTGGGACCTCTTGTACTTTTGCACAGTATTACAAGAGGTGATTGACTGGTTAAAGCAGGGGTGCATATACTGTATTTGGTCCTGTTTTTTGTTCCAACCAATTACCTTAGTTTTAGTTATCTCTCTATAAAATACGCCGTTTCACTCCTGTACTTGAGCACAGTGAAATCTTTAGGATACATTTGAAGCTTGTGGTTGTAGCTGGTGCTTATACAAATGTCAGATCAAGATGTGTAGGCCAAAAATTGAGTGAAAATGGATACTTTGTCCCTTATTTTCATAATGATGATTTGTGCTTTTTAACAATGGTCATTATGCCAAGGTTACATTATGGGCGTCAAATATCAGAAATATCTGAGAGGTCGAGATTAAAAAGGGTCCATTTTCCCCCGGAATGACCCAATGGGTTTAGACTTTATTAAGAAAGTTTCTGTCTGTCCTGGACATAACAGGATTGGCTGTCCCATGAAAAAGAATGGTGTATTGACACTGTATATTAAAGGAGTCCTTTTAGCATTTTTAACTGATGATTGGTGCAAAACAATTACCTTGACCAATCATTGGTCGTGTTATTGGTTTTGCACATGGTACAGGTCTCAGTAAATCAGGCACTTAATGTGTTTTGAGATTAGCATGACGTGGTGAGCACTTCCAATCATGCAATTTTCAAGCATATTTTTTAAAGTAATGGTCATATTAAAAGAAGTCTAATGGTCTGTTGTTTCTGAAGGCTCAATGGAATCTTCTCAGTGAATCAGCGATGGTAAAATGGTGAGGCGAGATCTTTACTGACAGTGGAATTTTTGGCACAATAATTTTCACATCCCTAAAAGCTCAACACAGTCACACAGGCCCCATGATCATTTGAAGACAGAAATGTAGTTTTAAAAAAGGCTAACTTTATTATGAAGTGAGAACAATGGATGCAGTACTGTGCATTTAACAAGTGCAACCATGTTTAGGCATCTCCAGGCCATCCCCCAAAAAGGGCCACTTTCATTGGCTAATATCCTGTGTAACTGACCATGTCTGAGCACCCCAAGCGAACAAGTGCTACTCCACTACAGGGCCTCCGAGACCCCCCCCCCCCCCCACACACAACAACAGGTTAGCCAATAAAATCACATCCCCAGTGTGGAGGTGGCGACCTTTTGACACCCAGTGTAATCCGGCAAATATGAAAACAGGAGCGCAAAGGGGTAAGGAAATGGAAAGGGGGATAGAATAGACAAGGGGGTGGGGCTAAAATCATGCCGCCCCCCCCCCCCCCCCCCAGCACCATGGCCCTGCCACTGTGGAGGCTGACTAAAATAAAAAAGTCTCTCCCCAGCAAATGGAAGAGGCGCGCTGCCCTTTCGGGGACCACAGGCACGCAAAGGAGAGGTGAAATGTCAACAGCGATTACAATCATCGGCCGGGCCTTTGGATGAGGCAGATTAGTTTTACAGAAATCATCATAGATGGTTTATCTGGGGCCCTCAAACCGCCGCTTGGGAAATCTGGCACGCAAAGGAGCGCAGGCTCGGTGCTTGTTAGTGTCATGGAGGCACGCCCAGACGCTATCTGGTTGGCAGCTGGGTGAGCCAAAACCATCTGAAAAGAAGCAAGCGATTGCCAGGCTCCAAACAGATAGGCTTATGCCATGTGTGTTACCAGGCGGATTTGGGAGGCATTTCAAAATCAGGCAAGGGTACTATGAAGGCTTGGAGGCTCCCACCATTCATTTTTCAAAAGGTTTCTAAATGGAGATGTGATATTAGCGAGACTGTCAAGTACTCTCTTTAGCCTTGCCTTGCCCCCCCCCCCCCCCCAAGAAAAAAAGATTCTAATAGGCTCCTGACTTTTATTTAATACTGGCTGGATAATGACGAGGTGATGAAGAGGTGTTGTATGTTTCTGTTTAAACCTCTCGTACCCTTTCAGTAAAAAAAAAGAAAAAAAAAAGTGCTCAGCTCAACTGAAAGAGAGTTTAAATATTCATGACATCATTGATGAAAAATACATGGCTTTCGCCCATGTCTAGAACCCTACTTTACATTAACAGGGTTATATCTGCAAATGCCATTTATTATAATCAAGCTCGATGCCAGCCAAGACGACCCAAATGATGTCCATGTGCATTTCATTAAAAAATTTGCACAAGTTGCACAAGATTTAAGTAAAATAAATAAGAATTTAAGCGAAGCGCTGGACAGCAAAACGCGCACCAAAACTAAGTGTGGAAGACATTTTAAATTTAAACCACAAACACAGCATGGTTGTGGTTTAAATGGGTCATTTCTCTCAACTTGAGCTGACATTTTGCAAAGTAAAAAAATCAAAATGATCTAAGTGAACAATCTGTCTTTGTTACGTTCCAATGTATACAATGTGAAATATATTATGCATTCAAGACATGTTCAGGAAGCTTTAAAGGACACCTTGGGCTGTTCGCAAAGCAATTATCAGTCATTTACCTCACAACTGCCACTTAATGTTCATCTCTAATTGGATCTTAAAACTCACTTCAAGTGCTTAGGGAGAGAAGTGCTTAAGTTGAGAGAGATTTATACATTCTATGAGATTTATGTGGGTTTTACTTTTCAATGAACAACCCTCATGGCCTTTAAAGTCTGCTTCAGCAAAGAGCGGAAAGCTTTTAAAGCAACTGCTGGAAGACAAGACAATAAATGATCAACAGAAAATAATAAACATTTCCTTTTTTCAAAGAAAACAGCAAATTACTCAGATATATGCCGACAGTGCAAATAAATTCTATTCATGTATTTGATGATAAGTGTCCCAATAATACAAACAGATATTAAAATCATATCTTTCAAATAAAAAAATATGAAAGCATGAAGAGTCAACTGTTTTTGAAGGAGGAATATTATCTGTATATCCTTCTACATTTTCATATTTGCACAAATATATATAATAATTACAGCAATCTGAGCCATAGTTTGATTGTTAGTTGGCACCAAAAATATGTCAATTAGGAGTATAACATTTTTAATGAATAATTTCATACCATTCATTCTGTTTTTCATAATATGCCAAAATATATGGAAAACTAAAAATGAATACTTTTAAAATGATTGCAGTAAGACACAGTCTGGCCCAAGGCCAAAGAGTATCAGAAAGGATCACATCAGAATAAAGAGCTGATAATACTAAGGACTGTTACCATGGAAATAACCTCATCATGAATTTCAGTAGCATCACATTCACTTTGAAATTCCTGACTGTAAATGAATGCTTTCCCAGGAAAATTATGTTTCCTGAGATAAAATATTATAAAACTGAAACAGAAAGCCAGCATGTCCACTGGCAATTTTGATGGAGGTGTGACTACTTTTTTTTCTCCAGAACATGCCGGTGGGTTCAAATTTGATTCAACTGCAAGGTAATTTATTTAGACAAGACACAATAGGCAGTGAAGAAAATTGGATTTTGTGAGATTTTATTTTCTGTTTTTCTTTTTTATAAAAAACATCTCCACTTGGTTTTGGGCGACACTTTTGCCAGTATAAAAATACCCCAGCAAGGGCCTTGAGTTATCCTGCTTGAGATGATCTGCTTTGACAAATTTAACAGCTCTTTTATTCCTGCATCCTAATGCACTTGTCACTCAGTATTACCCATTTCCATTAATGACAATGGCAAAGTTTATCTGAGGCATACATTTCAAATTGTGCTTGGTTTACAAAGGGGCCATAAAATGCCCAACAAAACAGGGCGGTTCTACTTACACAACCCTTTTCAGAAGGAGGATAACTCTGTAAGTTTGTGAATAATCCATTTAATACAATAAGGTAATATCGTCAATACGCATTATCTGCGCTCAAATACATCCTTATACCACCCCTTCAAATAGCTACCTGTGAGATGTGGCTAAAAGACAGCAATGAATATAAGCACGTACACATATTCAGCCATTACTTAGACAGCTCTGAGATCTTTCTGCCAAAACTGTATTTATATAATCATGTAATTAGAAATGTCAATCATGAGTCACAATTCTGAATTAGACAACATCAGACATTTTTTTCCCCAGTTAATTACTAATAAGGTTCCGTTTTAATAACTATTATGTATTTTAATAAAAAATTACATTAATACTTTTCAACAAAATAAAAAATAAAAAATGGGATCGTGAAATGCAAATAAAATATATGAATAAGTAGAAGAAGCAGGTAAATAAAGTGTGTGGTCTAAAGATAAGACTGATAAAAGGTTAGTTGAACTTTATATACACTACTCACAAAAAGTTAGGGATATTTGGCTTTCGGGTGAAATTTATGGAAAATGTAAGTTCACGCTACAGTGATATTATACGTATCATGAAAGTAGGGCATTTAAGTAGAAGCATGCAATGGTGATTTCCTCATCTCAAACAATTTATTGAAACAAAAGCCAACAACAGTGGTGGGTATACCACAACAAAAATGTCAATGTCTCAATAACTTGTCATGTGCCCTTGAGCATCAATTACAGCTTGACAACGACGTCTCATGCTGTTCACAAGTCGACTTATTGTCTGCTGAGGCATGGCATCCCACTCTTCTTGAAGGGCGGCCCTCAGGTCATTGAGGTTCTGGGGTACAGAGTTACGAGCCTCTACACGGTGAGTCAGCTGATCCCATAGGTTTTCTATGGGATTCAGGTCTGGAGAAAGTGCAGGCCACTCCATTTGAGGTACCCCAGTCTCCAGCAGCCTTTCCCTAATGATGCGACCTCGATGAGCTGGAGCATTGTCGTCCATGAAGATGAAATTAGGCCTGTGTTGTTCATGCAGGGGCACAATGACTGGATTAATGATGTTATTCAGGTAGTATGGGCTTGTCACTGTACCATTCACAAAGTGTAGGGCAGTTCTGTATTGACTAGACACACCTGCCCACACTGTAACACCGCTACCACCAAAGGGTCGTCTGGTGACAACAGTGGCTGATGCATAGCGCTCTCCTTGACGTCTCCAACATCGTTGGCGGCCATCATTTCTGCTCAACGTGAATCGACTTTCATCAGAGAACAGCACTGAGGCCCACTGGTCCCTCGTCCAGCGTAAATGCTCCCTGGCCCATGCAAGACGATGACGCCTGTGCCTGGTGGTGTGGTCAGGTACCCTTGCAGGTCGTCTAGCACGCAGACCACGCTGATGTAAACGGTTTCGAATGGTCTGACGTGACACTTGGGTGCCTCTCACCTCCCTTAAATGTGCCTGGAGTTGAGTGGCATTCATCATCCGGTTCCGCAGGGCACTGTTCACAATGAAGCGGTCATCAGTGTGGGATGTGGCCAAAGGACGTCCACTTCTATGCCTTTCTGTGACTCTTCCAGTCTCTCTGTATCTCTGTTGCAACCTGCTGATGACACTCTGTGACACTCTAAGCTCAGTGGCCACTTCCCTCTGAGAACATCCTGTTTGAAGCCTCGCAATGGCGAGGTACTGTTGATCAATTGTTAGGTGTCGTCTTGGTCTCATGATGTCAAAATGTGAACAGCATGATGAAGAGGACTGTTTAAATACCAATTCTAATTGAACCAGGACATTTATTGGTCGATTCATGGATCAAACACCTGTTGTGAATTTTGCCGTTCAGCTCCTTGTTAGAGAACAGCAAGTTGTGCAAAAAGTACTGAAACATTGAATAGTTGGACATGTGCATTCAAAAGTTTAGAGAAGGTCAAATTAATTTCACCTGTAAAGGTTATAGTGCATTTTAGGTTCATCCTGAAATTTCACCCGAAAGCCGAATATCCCTAACTTTTTGTGAGTAGTGTATATTAAAAATATATAGATTTGTGCTTCTTCCCTCAGATGGGACCCTCTATGATTTGAGACTAAAGCAGACTGCATCAGTAAGGCATCCCCAAATCACCGGTGTATTGCTTCCACTCTGCTTTTGCCCCAAACAAGCTTCGGTTTGGTCTATCCGTCTGCCGACAGAGCCTCGGTATAACTATGTTACTTCCGAGCAATTCACCGTGTGTGTAAAACACACCCCGTGGCTGGGTGGGTTATGTATGGTGTGCCTCCCCTCTCCCACACCGTGGCAAGGCAGGGGGTAGAGCCACTGTCTGCCGACCAGCAAGAGTGGTCTGTATTCTGAGCTGGAGT
Organism: Synaphobranchus kaupii; assembly: GCA_029718625.1. Classification (NCBI taxonomy): domain Eukaryota; kingdom Metazoa; phylum Chordata; class Actinopteri; order Anguilliformes; family Synaphobranchidae; genus Synaphobranchus; species Synaphobranchus kaupii. The sequence goes on along the minus strand of CM056388.1, from coordinate 28,476,703 downwards.
ATTCGGTTCGGCAATTTATTCGTAAACACTGTTCAAAATGACAAGTCTAGATGGGCCGAACGGCCGATTCTCATCTTCGGATGTTTTTGTGTTTTATACTGTTCCACACTGTGCAGTATGGGTACACCTTTCCCGTATTTAATTTGCTTTCCCATATGTTTAAATACTCGGATGTTTAAATATATTGAAATGGCTGCTTTACCTATAAATTCATGATGGTAAAGGCTGCTTTACCTATAAATTCATGAAGGTAAAATGTTAGCTAGCACTTAGAAACCCTTGCCGCTGTTCTACAACCTGGCTGTTTTTCACTGAAGAATTTGTTTGTGTTGTGCAAGTTTGCCGCTTGCCAACAGGATAAAAACACGGACCGAAGCTCTTTCTTTACACTCCTGTTTCCCAATGGCCCAGATTTAGCTCAAAAGCAGGCCTGTCCAAACAAAACAGGGCCCGGGGTCTGAGTGGCCGGGGACCTGCTCGCCTGTCCTCCGCCCAGCAGAACGAACGAGCACACAGAGCTGTGGAAAAGTTATGTTTAGCCCAGACAAAGCAGAGAGAATCTCTGGTTGTGGCACTTTTTTGTGACGGCTCAAAATTCCATCTTTGGGCCATCCCGGCCAATGACGGGAGCTTCCTGGGGCCCCAGCCCTGCCCCGCCTGCACGCTTTTACAAGGTCAATCGGAATGTCACACAGCGAGGCCGATGGAAACCTTGCTCTCACAGGACACAGAACTAAAACATTTTTTCACGGCGGTTTAACAATCATACCTGACCCAAGTTACCGTAAGTTTGTGGTAGGCTTGCCGGGAGGCGGGACATTAGCAAGCACCGATCGACGACTCTTTACCTGGTCGATTAACAAATTCTTAGCATATACAACCGCACACCTCTTTCAAGGTTTTCAGTGGGTCCGGCAATTCCCTTATATATGATTTTTTAGGGAGCGATACTGGGAATGCTGTGAATTCTGAGGGGCATGTCCTAGCCGTGTATGGTGAATGTATAAGTGTCAATGTGACAGAGCGTTGGGGTGCACCGGGAGTTCAGGAGGATCACAGACAGAGGTGAAGCCTGGGTGAACTCTGAGTGATGTCAAACAGTAGACACGAGAAGAATTTGCGCTGACACCTTGCAACAATATCAGACAGGTTAGAGGATTAGCAATAATGAGAACATTCTGCAAATGCCTCAAAACAGACGTACGCTAACCTGGACTGTCAAAATCCATAGTGGCCCTTCACCTTGAAACCGTGCAGAAATGTGTGCCGTCAGAGAGTCCCAATATTAGCTCAAATAGGGTAGATAAAGGCTCGTTCACGTTCATTCCACGTGACCTACGCAATTTCTTGCCTGTATACATGGTGCTCGAAAATGAGTCGCTAAAATATGACACCGTGTTATGACAATACTATGAAACAAAGAATAAAATAGAAGGCAGGAATCTCTTTAATCTTACTGTACGCATATCAGCGGAAATATTAACTGGGGGATAGTGATTCGCTGTTCTCACAGTGGAGTTACAGCCAGAGAACTGAAGTCATTATGCTAATGTAAAGCATCTGAAAGAGTTTATTTTAGTAGCAGAGGACAAACCATCTATGCAGAAATTCGCCCTTGTTTTAGTTCTCTTTATTTGCTTATCTGAACAGAAAAGGGCACACACTGTACATATAATTCACTGGTAACAGTCAAGAAACGGTGCTTGATTACATAAAGGTACCAAAAAGTTAATAATTTTTAAAAAATCACATGTGAAAGCCGCCCCCCCCCTCCCCCCCGCCAGAAAAGAAGACCATTACAAAATACGCCGAATTATATTTTAATGTGAAAAAGGAAGACAGAAATACATGAAGTGTAAAGATGCTTCAACTGAAATTATACCAAATTATTTTCTAAGACCTTCGCCTTGACGGTGTCTTCCCAGTTCCCCGACTGGATCTGTACGGCAAACATCAGGAGCGATCCATATATGCTCTCTCACCGCTAAAGGCCAATGGCATTTAATCTGTGCCACTGACCCCTGAAAGCCAGCTAATGAGAAACCGGGTACCTACACAATCCACCAATGATCTTTAATTGTGTTCATTTGTCTTTGTTACAGGATCTTCAGTATTTTTTTATGATGGCCAACAAAATATACTCCAAGCACAGGGCATGAATGTGTGGGTGTCACCCCTCCTGTGAAAGAACACATATTTACCAGTTTGATGGACAAAAACAAAACAACCCCACACCTCCTTCCTGGCCCTGAACTACCCCGCCAATGGAGAACAGGCAGCCTATGAGATTCGATTGTTTTGGTTCCACCTGAAAGTTTGCCACTTAGCGGTAGAGGAAATGTAATAAAGCCATTTCCAACGGCTCCTCACTCTGCAGCGCGGTCGCACGAACGCTTGAAATAAAACCGCTGAATTATGGATGATGATTCGATGTATGTTCTAAATAATTTGCCGAGCTGAATGTGCAGCGCGGGGTCCGTTTGCGTGAGACGGCTGGGGCCCGGCGCGGAGCACTGGCTTCCTGTTCAAATGCAACAGGGTGCTACGTTCAGAGGGGCATAAATTATTCACGCGGAATATTATTTAGAGAATCGGTTCCAGCCACAACTCGGGGGCAGGCACTTGACAGATGTATGGAATACTTAAATAGGGACCTTTAAAGCCTTTCGAAACATTGGTGGGGACGGGTGGGGGGGGGGAGAGGGAAATAAACAGAAATAAAACATTGTTTTCCGTAACTTCCTGGCTTTGTTTTGACCTCGGGCCGCTGTGCACTCTAGGAGGCTGATCTGGACACTGTTGCTCGGGTTGGCTTTTTGGGGAAGGCATCTACTGTCTGTACGACACAACCTCGTGCACACACGTACAGGCTCACACGCACGCACACGGACGCACGCTCATGCGCACCTAGCTTGCATGCACATGCCTGCGCACACCTGTTGCCACAATAAAAGAGGTCTCCACTGAGGGTAGAAACTCTGACAGCGTAAAGTGCTTTAATTGGCGGAGCGCTAAAATACCTCAAACACATAGCGCAATGTCAGGAAGGCCGGCAGAGGCCTTGCTCTCTGCCTTAGAGACGTGCTCTCTGTTTAATTAGATCTGACCTGGAAGTCACTTAACCGCTCGTCTACCTCTTACCGGCTCTAGAAATAGCCGCACCACGCCTTACGCAACCCACCGCGCTTGGGGGCCCATCTGGACTCCTTCTATCCCACACCACAATGGCTTAAGAGAGATGAAAGAAGCATTTTAACATTCCCAGACACACGATTTTGAAACGGCCTCTGTTGCCCCTCCTGTACTCACCAGGAGGATGCCAGCACCACTCGGGTTTGACCTCTTCCAAGAGGAGTACGGTTGGCATGACAGCATCTGACAAAACAGCTCAGGAAAGGGGACTATCCCCGATAACAAGAACCTGAGCTTGCGAGCAAACTCCAGCGGTGCGAGGCTGCGGTGAGAACTTCTGACAAGGATTTTCTCAGAAAGTAGCAGAACGGGGCAAAGAAGGAAAAAACAAACCACATTCACCAGAAGGGGGGATTGGAAAGGGAGACTTTCCCAACAAGGTCTGTGGGAGACTCGACAACTGTGCCATTAACTTCTCTGCACGGGACACAGGCATGTAAATTCTCCTTGTAGTTCAGGCTGGCAGGCAGGCGCCACCTTTAAAATACAGGCCCGAACAGCCAGGTGATGAAATCAAGTTTAAACTTTCCCAGGCACTTTCCCGCTTTTAAACCGGTCAGGATTAAACTGACAACTTGCTTGTTACGATGATGCAACTGTGCTCCTGAAACATGCAATCCAAGCCCAGATAAAACTTCTCAGTTCATCTCACAACTGGACCTAATTTGACTAAACCCGCCCCCCCCCCCCCACCCCGCCCACCAAAGTATGGATCTCCCCTTCTTGGTATTAACCCTTTGACCCCCAACCCCCACCCCCATTCCCCAATAAGGAGTATGAAGAGTGTAAATAGTTTAATTGCCTTTCGCATTCTTGACAGAGTCCTCCAAGCCAACGCAGGTGAGCGTCTTCGCAATGCGAAAAATTGTGATTGACAGGGGAGGGATGGTAATCTTTGAGCCTCACACCTCACCCTCTACCTGCCCAAACAGGGACATGGGTTAAATCTGCCCCCCAGGCATTCTGGGTAATGACTGCTCACCAACCAGTGGTTGAACTCAGAGAGACCTTATTGCATGGACTGTAAAGGTGCTCGACATAGCCACGGAGTGTGTTGTATATGTGGCTTCATTTTGCCTCGTCACAGTGACAGTGGACATTCAGCCTCAGTCTAGTAGGGGCTCACTGCACACTAACTTCCACATCTGATCAAAACTTTTTTCAAAGGCAATTTTATGTGCGTCGCTGTACAAGCTGCTTTGGAGATACTTGAATTGTATTTTCTTGCTTTACACCACAAATACCTGAATACCCTACACTTGCATTTGTAAAGCTGCAAGGTGGTGAGAAACCTCTCTAAATATCTAAAATATCCTTCCTTGCACAAAAAACTGTCTGGCCAATTAAACTAAAGATTATACTAGAAGTTACATAATACAAGAAAACCCAGAAAGTCAACTATCCCTTTGAATTAGTCTTATACGTGTCTATTATACTGCTCAATTGATGGTCTAAGATAATCTTAACCAGCAATGAGAAGAAATACTCAACACCAAAATCAGATCAGTGCTTAAAAGGTCCATTTAATTTTGTGGGATGCTTGAGCCTCAGACATTTTCATCAGATATATTCACACTTGTCAATCTGGTCATTCATCGAACTAGGAGTCAATCAAGGAATGCACAGAAGATGAGAGATTCCACCTATTTTGTTTTTATTTGGTAAAACCCACTTTTGCAAAGTAACTAGTAGTACAGCAGATTTTCACTAGAATTGTGTATTGTGCAATACAAGCACCAAATTTCTCACTGAGGTAGAACAAGTACAGTGGAAGAGTTTTAAACTGGAGGGCCATGGCAGATTTTTCACTCAGAAGTCCCATGGCAGTAATTTATTTTAAATGACCAACCAGGGCGAGACTGTGGCACTGTCCATTGGACAACCGACTCTAAAATCCATAAACACATATACAAATATGAAATGTTCTGTACTGTACTCTGCTTCATTGCAAGGGGGACTGTCAAAGACTATCAACATCGTGTAAAAAGATGAGAAAACTTGTGTAAGTGAAAGAAGCGACAGTCATCAGTATCTCATTTAATTGCCAAGAAGACCTCAGTTAAGAACCTATTGCTTGCTAGCGAGATAGCGGGGCTAATGCTGCTAGCCATCCCACTCGCACTTCCTGGCTAGCAGTGCTGGAGCACTGACGTGCTGTGCTGGAGCTCGGAAGCTAGTTTATCTAGTGACTAGAAAAGAAAAGTTTGATTATTTAGATCCAGAATACAAACATGTGCTTAACTTTTTGTTAATTTTTTAAATGTTGTTTTCACCCACATGTAGCCGCATGCAAAATGGAACATCCCACTGGCTAAAAAACACCAATTGTTTTCTTGTCTTGTGTACAGAAAAAGTCTGCATCATAGTCTACAATCTCCTCACCCCTCATGATCTAAATATCAACAGAACTGTCAGGAGCTAGGTAGCTAGCCTTATCTAGCGGAGTTGGCTGACGTCAGCCCACACTTAGTCATTGCATCAGCCGTGTTGTTTACGTGGTTGTGACCTAGCGCAAGAACCAGACGTTTGCAAGAAGGACCCTCGACAAATCGGGTAGTGACCGCCCTTCTCTGTGCTCTCTCCGGCAGAACAGAGCACAGGCATCGGCACAGACAGGAATAATTTATTTTTTTAATTGATTGTGATATTTGTGATTTTTTCCCCTCTCTGACCTCGTACGCCCCCCTGACAGTTTGGGTCCCGGGGCTAGAGCCCCAGTAAGCCCTGTGCATTAATACGGGACAGGGGATGCCAGATCCACACAAAGAGGTCCCGGAATGCAGGCAGTCCAAAACTGAGAGGTCCCGGATTCCGGCAGGATCCGGCACAAATTAAGCACTGTATATAAACAGACAGGCACCTTTTTATCTTGCCCATTCAATTGTTTGTGTTGGTCATATATTATTACAAAAAATGTTTTATTTTTAAACATTTCTAAAAATATATTGTATATTGGTAGCTATGAACAAGACTCCAAAGTGCTGCTGACACCAGGTCTCGTATTGGTCTGGTCCTCACAATGATGTGTCAGCCTGCGCGTCAGGAGCTGATTAAACTCTTTCACACTCAAGCCATCAGAGAAAGGGCAGCTGTGGGTTGGAGGGCAGCTTGCGAGTCTTATTTCACTTATTATTACTAGGCTGTTATTTGAGTATTTATTTTACGTTTTAAATGTAGCCGACTCCAGGATTAAATTAACCCCTTAACTAGTTGTTCGGTTTATTTGCATTCATTGCGTTTTCTTACGGTGAAATTTTAAGTAATCTGGTCACACAATATACCGTTTGAAAGTGTTAAAACTCATGATTCTATCTCTATAAACTATTTTACAATCACCATGTTATTGCAACAACAGTTCCTTATTTTGTAATATGACAACACAGGCTCAATCACAACACAACTCCGCATTTCACGGAAATCCACAGACGACACAAATAACTGTTGGTATCCTTATCCCAGCAATAAATAAATAAATAAATAAAATCTTTTAGGTGAGAAAAACCTTACACTTGCACTGTGTTTCCACTTCTGTTCACTACTTTGTTTCAGTAATAGTTAGCATAATTCTGACTGTTGTTAGACTACTTTACCTTACAGAAGAGACCAGGATTAGGTCTGTAGTCAAAGGAGTTCAAGAACAGTAACCATTTTTTTCCCAGGCTTGTGTGGTAGTAGAGAAGTTATAGAATAATATGTTTTAGATAAGTTATATTTTAACATTTCTATATTTGTTTTGTGCTTCACATATGCACAATAAAGAAGATTTAAATAATTTATATGTCAGATTTTATCTTATAACAACAGTTACTTTTATTTTCTCATACAATATTTTAGTTTAACAATGACTATGAATACACTTGAAAAAAAAGGAGGGTTATAGAGCAAAATTCTTGTTATAGAATGCATTTTGGAGAAAATTTGGAAATATCGTGATATATATCATTATCGTGAAAATTTCAGAAAATATTGTGATATTATATTTAGGCTATATTGCCCACCCCTACTGTTTGTGTGTTGGTAAGACGGCCAATCAGCAGCAGGGCATTGCAGCTTTCATGCGATTGACAAGAACACATCACATGATCACATATATACAGCCGCATATTGGGTAATTATACTTAAAGAAAAAGACAAAAAGAAAGGCAGTACCTCACAGGGTGGCGTCTGCTAAATACCTGTAATGTAATATTGCATTCAATAATTATCTATGCTGTATATCGCCCAGGCCTACTTAGGATAGGTCAAAACCTCGTCTTTGGTTTAGGAAAAAAATATTTTAGCATCCCCTATAATACACCCACACATTGAGACACACAAGCAGACAGACAGACACAAACACACTCACACATGCACACATACACAGAGACACACACAGACACACGCAGACATACATGCGCACAGACAAACTGCCAGCTAGAAAAAGGGCCCGTGACTGGGCTTCAAAGTGAGGATCCAAATTGTCTTAACTAACATGCAGGCAATTTGCCTCTGTCTCCCAGTCCTGCTTGTACCGACGGCCCGGCTGCCAGCCAGGGCTCCGCCCGCACCACGCCAGGGGCTCCCTTCTGACTGGCTCTACAGCAGTCCTCACACACGCTACTACACCCCCCCCACCCCCCCCCCCCCCCCCCCCCCCCTTTACTTTGGTGCCTGTCGGGGAGGTGGGAAATCCTGCATGCTTGGTTTCAATAAACCTATATAAACTTACCCTATATTTTTATTCAATTACCCTATATAAACATAAGCATAACATTTCAGTAACATTAGCCTAATATTTCTGGTAAAATAAGCACAAAATGTCCGGTAACATTAGTGTTACAGTTCCGGTAACATGAGCGTAATAATTCCGGTAACATTACCGTAATATTTCAAGTAACATTAGCATAACACTTCCAGTAACATTAGCGTAAACCTTCTGGTAACAAAGGGATGAAGTCTTACTTATAACTTTTCGATGTTCATCTGGCTACACGGCCTTCTTTTAGTCAACGATCAGAAAAACTGAGGCAATCAGCCTGACTCAACCCAAACCTTGGCACCACATGACTGTGTGGCGTGAGCTGGTTTTGTGCGAGGGCCGCTGTGGTTTTAGCAGAGATTAGCAGCTGGGCCAAAGTTGGCCTCCAAGTCCTGGCCTGCTTATGCCTCCAAGTCTTTGAAGTCTGACCATCATACCTGGCACTGCGGCAGTGGGAACTAGACTGGTGTCAGGTCTAATCAGGGCGCCCGTCTCAGGACAACCAGCTACAGCCCGCGCTAATTGGCCCAATTGCGGATTATACCCTTCTGGTGCAGATTTAGGACAATAATTTAGTCAAATGGTGTGCTTTTTTTTTATCTCCTTCTAATTAGGTTGCCTAAGTTTAAAAGAAATGGGATTAGGTGGACTTTTTATGAATTTTTTTATTTTCTATGTTTAAAGGGAAGCCCCTCTTGTGGTAGAAGGGGGCTTGGTCTACGCAGCAAAAGATCTCTGAGACGCATGTCTGAACATTTGTATATATCAAGCACATGCCAAGAGTTTAAAAATGCCTGCGCAGTGACGCAGAAACTCCATTTAGATTCAGAAATCTTTCAGTACCGACAAGAACCCTAACACAGATCCCTTAATAACGTGCAAATCAAAACAAATCCCCAAGTCCTCACGTTCCTACTGTCAACAAATATCATTAGCATAACAATAACATTTTGCACAACAAGATGGCGTTTTTTTGAGGGGAAAAAAAAAACACAGAAAAAAATAAATAATCGGCAGTAGCCAATTCATGTGTAAAGATTAAGAGCACACTGAGGGACTGTAAAAGCTACTCTGAACTGTGCAGGGTAACCTCAGGCCAAGGGCAGATGGGGTTTCCTTCATCTCGAGAATAAGAAGTATGATAATTCTACAGGGAATTTTACAGGACGTAAGCATTTAATCTGGAAAATTATTTACATTTTCCAGGTCAAGTTATTATGGCAATTAAGTTCCTTGCTTTTTTTGATTTCCCGAATAACCAAGATCAAAAAAATTATTCATTAATAAGGATAAACAACAATGCAAATAAAACCCCTTTCGTGCAGCTGGTGGAAAACTGCAGCCAGTACAATGTGTAATTTATGACGCCCATATAACAACCCATAATAATCTCTAAGATGCTGAGGATTCATGGGTCCCAAGAAGCCCTCCTCCAGAATACGCCCCTGAGTACCCAGTAACGATTTGACCAGTGTGACTCGGTAGTCTCCACAGAGAGAGGCAGAGAGGTACAAGCCTCCCCATCACTACCTTAGCCGTTAGCGCGCTAGCTGCATTAGCGGAGCGCATGTTCTCCATTATTTCCTGCGATGTCATAACTGAGCCGGAGCGGGTGGGGCGGGATTCCCCGTGACCAATGAAGTGGTTGCTGAATTCCGCTAGCAAGAAAGCAAAGGAGCTGTGTGTTTTTTTTTTGTCAGCACGGTTCAGAAAAAGGGGGGGGAAAAATAAAGTCAAAATCCTTTGAGCAATCAGTAATGTACTTCTGGGAGGGGAGAATATGGGAGAATGTTCAAAATGGAGTTTTCTTATGACGTGATTCTGTATTCAGTCCTGCCTCATGTTTAACCAGAGAGACTAAAGGAAGCGTGCAGCGTGCCACCCAATCAAATCCATCCCCCAAGACAGGAGTGAAACATGCACTCAGGCTGCTACTGTCTATCACGTGAGGGAAAGAGGGAGAGAGTGCAGTATTAAATGTCAAAACCCCATCTCTGGCCTGCAGCATCACCAACGCACCACAACTCCAGAAACACCGTTCATCAGGCCTGATGATTAAAAAGTACCGTGCAATTTTAAATGGTTTTTAAAATGGCACTTTGACACTGGGTAAAAGTCTACAAAAAAAATACAGAACGCAAAAAAAAGAAAGGAACAACAAGAGACAAACAGAGACCAAAGCAGGCACAACGTGCTGCTGTAACGTAAGGCACTCTGCTTGGGTGCTCTCCACTTCAGCGGCCCTTTGGCAGCTGTAATTAAAAGGCCATTGTGAATAAGCACCTTGATTTTTATAGGCCTTATAAATCTGCCGTTAAGTGGCCATTAGGGGCCGAGAGCTGGGGGGGGCCAGGAGGGCCCTCAGCCCCTGCACAGAGGATGACCCGCCGTTAACAATGGGCTTCCCAGCGAACCATTAACAGCCTTCCTTGTGATAAGGTAATGAGGGCCAATATGGGCACCATTAACTGGGAGGAAGGTGCCTTAATTTGTCACTGGATAGGACCCTTGTTGATTTACTGTTTCAGGGAGGAGGGCAAGTGTGTGTGTGCGTGTGTGCGCGCATGTGTGTGTATGTGCGTGCATGCGTGCGTGCGTGCGTGCGTGCGTGCTGACATCAAATAGCAACTGAAATATATTTGGGCCTTCATAATGCATTTTATAAATGTGGACCTAAATAAAGAATTCAAATGTATATGTGTGTGTGTGTGTATATGTGTGCACGTGTGCATATAACAATCTCGGTGAGCGCAACAGTGAGCCGAGACGGAACTTCATGCGCTCTCCCAATCACAGGCGCGCGCGCTCATCTCATAGCGCTAAAACAGCAGCGGCGGCGGCAGCACTGGAAGGGACTCCGGCTACAAGGGAAGCTCGTCTGCCTCCCTTCGGCCGATCATTCAGCGTCCCATACAATTTTAAAAAAAATTAATCTTCACTGTAAAAGCATGCCTCCAAGTGTTGCTGACCAAACTCTATCTACCCATAATCCCAATATGCTGAACTCTTATTGTTTACATCATGGACAGCAACAGGTCATATAATCTACATCTCATATACTAAATGGTTGTTACTTCTACAAAGGGCTGTTTATAGCCAGACATGACAGAATTGTGGACATTATAACTAAATCATCCACCCTCCATCCTTCTGTTGTGTTACATAAGAACTCTGCTGTGAGACCACAAATGTTTCAGCGCAATAATTACCAACATCTATTTTCAAGTGTATTTGCGAACAAACCTGATATAATTGTGATTGATGAGGACCACAGAGAGGTGTCCTTATTGGAAGTAGGCTGTGTCGTTGAGTCAAGTCTGAAGAAGCCTATCTTACTAAAGTACCAGCCATTAGTACAAGCCATTGCAGAACTAGGTTACAAGTGTCAGCTCCTAGTTTTTATTTTTGGAAGTCTTGGCCATGTCCACAGGCTTGTGAGGTTTAAGGATAATGGCGCTGGCTAAATGGAAAGCAAAGCAAAGCAACTTGCAAAATATTGTTCAGTTTCCTCCATCATTGGCAGTCGCTGTATATGGAAAAGATGTTTTTTGTAACCATAACTCTCTGTGTTACAGTGTTAATAATTCAGATGCAATTGCTTGTCCTGCATTAAAAAAAAAAAAGTGTTATACCTATGTTGGTATGACTATTATTTCTGTTGTACTGCTATGCAAGTGAAGGACATCAAATAGCAACTGAAATAAATCTGGGCCCTTATAATGTATTTTATAAATTTGGACCTAAATAAATAATTCAAATGTGTGTGCGTGTGTGCGTGTATGTGTGTGCATATGTGTGTGTGTGTGTGTATCGTGCATGTGTGTATATTTATGTGTGTGTATGTGTGTGTGTGTGTGTGTGGGTTGTGCATATGTGCGTGTCGTGCATATGTGTGAGTGTGTGTGTGTGTGTGTGTGTGTGTGTGTGTGGGTTGTGCATATGTGCGTGTCGTGCATATGTGTGAGTGTGTGTGTGTGTGTGTGTGTGGGTTGTGTGTGAGAGCACAGGGGGAGGTTGTGAGGGGGAAACAGAGAGGACACCTAAGTCGCTTAATAAGTGGTCATCTAAAGAGGCCAGCGGGTCAGGGAAGGGGGTCTGCGTGGTCACTTGAGGGTGACGTCCCAAACACCAAAGCACTGCCAGCCCAGATTGACTGCCAGCACATGAAAGAGGCACAAAGTATGCTAATTTGCTGGTGGGTATTCTCACGTCGGACAAGCCCCGCATAAATTGCTTCCGCTCCAAGAGAGATCAAGCAAAAAAGAAAAAGAAAACGGCGCGTCAATGAAACCCACTTGTCTCGTGAATAAACTCTGCACAGGCCGCAGGAACAGACTGATCCAATCACCAAGGGCTGTACGGCCCTCCGCTTCTTTTTTCCGCTTGGGTGATGCGCGGCGATTAATTGAGGACCCGCGTGGCGTTTGGCGGATCACCGACAGGATAGAGAAAGGATCCGGTAAGAGCCGGCATTCCACAAGATGCACAAAAGACACATCTCTTTAAATTATTAATGGCCACCCCACATGAGCTTAAACACTATTTTAAGACTTTAATGCTACGATAAAAGAAGGCTTACCTATACGGAGAGGGAAGGAGAAAAAACACAATGGTGTCCTGTGTTGCAAAAAAACCTCCACAGGACCAGTATGCTTTGCAGAGAATCAAGGAGATTTAAAGCTTTCCATTTATTTAATTGAACCAAAACACCCATGTTCTAGCTTTTAAATCGCCTCTGCAAAGACCTGATATCATAAACAAACCTTGACTGAAAAAGCAGCGACAAAATTTTCTTTTTTTTCTATTGACAAGCACCACTGCTTTCAAAGTTCCTGTGTGAAAAGTGTTACCACTTCAACAGCCAATCGATATCTCCCTGGTTTTAATGAGCACCCATTGGCTGAAAGGGCGAAACGCATGTCAGGCAAGCTAAATAAATGTCAACTCGAATACACAATCATTACCACTTTCACTACAGTTAGTTGGAATGGGCTCCTCTTGTCAGATAGGCAGAAATGGACGGATGCGTCGTATTAAATGTCGGTGGAGTTTTGCGGCTTGGCCCTGCAGTTCCTGAGATGGGCTCACGGGAGGAAAAGCCTCGCGGGCAGTGGGTTTTCAGCGGGTGAATGCGTGCAACGCTGTATTTGTTTTGGGAGCCCGCAGTCGGGGCGCACGGCGGTCGCCTACCTCGATGGTGAACTGTTTCCTCTTCAGCTTGAAAGCCAGGTCTTTTGTGTCGGGGACTTCACACACCAGGCAGTTCAGATGAGGTATCTGTTTCACGTGCAGAAGGCCTTTGTGAGGGAAAAGCAAAATTAGGGCCCAGTGAGTGCTGCTGGAAGGACAAGACCAGTAAACTTGACTTTTGGGGTGTGTGTGTGTGGGGGGGGGGGACTACTCAGTGAACCCCTCGCACCCCCACCCCCCCAGCCACCCAACCATCCCTTCCTCTTGCTCCCCTTTTGTGAGCTGAACACTTGAAGCAATGAAGCAAATGTTGTGATTATGCCCAAGTAATGAAGCAGAACAAGATAAACAACAATTCTTGTCGGAAGGAACAGCTAATTGCGTTGGATTGTGTTGGGGGGGGGGGGGGGGGGGGGGGTATCCCAGAGACTGTCAGAACCGCTGCATGTTTTGGGGGTTCCTCCCCGGTATTTACAGTAAGTGAATGCAGCTATCACCCAACACACTGCTCAGAAGAGCACAGGGGAAAGGAGGGGGAACTGCTCACACTGGGGTGTGACTGGACTACTCTGCCTCTGCCAGAGAAAGAGAGAGAGAGAGAGAGAGAGAGAGAGAGAGAGAGAGAGGAGAGAGAGAGAGAGAGAGAGAGAGATGGAGGGGAAGAGAGAGAAATAGGGAAGGGAGAAAGAGGGAGAGAAAGATAGGGGGAGGTTTAATGAGGGGAGGAGAGAGAAGGAGTGGGTGAGAGAAAGGGAGAGGAGTGGGTGAGAGAAAGGGAGAGGAAGGGGGAGAGAGGGGAGGGAGAGGGAGAAAAAAATAGAAAAGGGAGGGAGAGAGAAGGAGAAAAATAGAGAGTCCCAGTTATACACGGCGGCTGCTGATGCACAGAGCAGAGAGAAATAAACAGTTGTTTAAGGGGTTTCATTAGAATGAACAGTTTGTTTAAGGGGTTTCATTAGAATGAATAGTTGTTTCAGGGGTTTCATTACAATGAACAGTTGTTTCAGGGGTTTTATTACAATGAACAGTTGTTTCAGGGGTTTCATTAGAAATGAACAGTTGTTTAAGGGGTTTCATTAGAATGAACAGTTGTTTCAGGGGTTTCATTAGAATGAACAGTTGTTTAAGGGGTTTCATTAGAATAAACAGTTGTGTCAGGGTTTTCATTAGAATGAAGAGTTGTTTCAGGGGTTTCATTAGAATGAACAGTTGTTTCAGGGGTTTCATTAGAATGAACAGTTGTATAAGGGGTTTCTTTAGAATGAACAGTTGTTTCAGGGGTTTCATTAGAATGAACAGTTGTTTCAGGGGTTTCATTAGAATGAACAGTTGTTTCAGGGGTTTCATTAGAATGAACAGTTGTTTCAGGGGTTTAATTAGAATGAATAGTTGTTTCAGGGGTTTTCATTACAATGAACAGTTGTTTCAGGGGTTTCATTAGAATGAACAGTTGTTTAAGGGGTTTCATTAGAATGAACAGTTGTTTCAGGGGTTTCATTAGAATGAACAGTTGTTTCAGGGGTTTCATTAGAATGAACAGTTGTTTCAGGTGTTTCATTATAATGAACAGTTGTTTCAGGGGTTTTATTAGAATGAACAGTTGTTTAAGGGGTTTCATTAGAATCAACAGTTGTTTCAGGGGTTTCATTAGAATGAACAGTTGTTTCAGGGGTTTCATTAGAATGAACAGTTGTTTCAGGGGTTTCATTAGAATGAACAGTTGTTTCAGGGGTTTCATTAGAATGAACATTTGTTTCAGGGGTTTAATTAGAATGAACAGTTGTTTAAGGGGTTTCATTAGAATGAACAGTTGTTTCAGGGGTTTCATTACAATGAACAGTTGTTTCAGGGGTTTCATTAGAATGAACAGTTGTTTCAGGGGTTTCATTAGAATGAACAGTTGTTTCAGGGGTTTCATTAGAATGAACAGTTGTTTCAGGGGTTTCATTACAATGAACAGTTGTTTCAGGTGTTTCATTATAATGAACAGTTGTTTCAGGGGTTTTATTAGAATGAACAGTTGTTTAAGGGGTTTCATTAGAATCAACAGTTGTTTCAGGGGTTTCATTAGAATGAACAGTTGTTTAATGGGTTTCATTAGAATGAACAGTTGTTTAAGGGGTTTCATTAGAATGAACAGTTGTTTCAGGGGTTTCATTAGAATGAACAGTTGTTTCAGAGGTTTCATTAGAATGAACAGTTGTTTAATGGGTTTCATTAGAATGAACAGTTTAAGGGGTTTCATTAGAATGAACAGTTGTTTCAGGGGTTTCATTAGAATGAACAGTTGTTTAAGGGGTTTCACTAGAATGAACAGTTGTTTCAGGGGTTTCATTAGAATGAACAGTTGTTTAAGGGGTTTCATTAGAATGAACAGTTGTTTCAGGGGTTTTCATTATAATGAACAGTTGTTTCAGGGGTTTCATTACAATGAACAGTTGTTTCAGGGGTTTCATTAGAATGAACAGTTGTTTAATGGGTTTCATTAGAATCAACAGTTGTTTAAGGGGTTTCATTAGAATGAACAGTTGTTTAATGGGTTTCATTAGAACAAACAGTTGTTTAAGGGGTTTCATTAGAATCAACAGTTGTTTCAGGGGTTTCATTAGAATCAACAGTTGTTAAATGGGTTTCATTAGAATGAACAGTTGTTTCAGAGGTTTCACTAGAATGAACAGTTGTTTAAGGGGTTTCATTAGAATGAACAGTTGTTTCAGGGGTTTCATTATAATGAACAGTTTGTTTCAGGGGTTTCATTAGAATGAACCGTTGTTTAAGGGGTTTCATTACAATGAACAATTGTTTCAGGGGTTTCATTACAATGAACAGTTGTTTCAGAGGTTTTATTAGAATGAACAGTTGTTTCAGGGGGTTTCATTTCAATGAACAGTTGTTTCAGGGGGTTTCTTTAGAATGAACAGTTGTTTAAGGGGTTTCATTAGAATGAACAGTTGTTTCAGGGGTTTCATTTCAATGAACAGTTGTTTCAGGGGTTTCTTTAGAATGAACAGTTGTTTAAGGGGTTTCATCAGAATGAACAGTTGTTTCAGGGGTTTCATTAGAATGAACAGTTGTTTCAGGGGTTTCATAAGAATGAACAGTTGTTTAAGGGGTTTCATTACAATGAACAGTTGTTTCAGGGGGTTTCATTAGAATGAACAGTTGTTTCAGGGGTTTTATTAGAACGAACAGTTGTTTCAGGGGTTTCATTAGAATGAACAGTTGTTTCAGGGGTTTCATTACAATGAACAGTTGTTTCAGAGGTTTCATTCGAATGAAGTTGTTTCAGGGGTTTCATTAGAATGAACAGTTGTTTTAGGGGTTTCATTAGAATGAACAGTTGTTTCAGGGGTTTCATTAGAATGAACAGTTGTTTTAGGGGTTTTATTAGAATGAACAGTTGTTTCAGGGGTTTCATTAGAATGAACAGTTGTTTAAGGGGTTTTATTAGAATGAACAGTTGTTTCAGGGGTTTCATTACAATGAACAGTTGTTTCAGGGGTTTCTTTAGAATTAACAGTTGTTTAAGGGGTTTCATTAGAATGAACAGTTGTTTCAGGGGTTTCATTAGAATGAACAGTTGTTTAAGGGGTTTCATTAGAATGAACAGTTGTTTCAGGGGTTTCATTAGAATGAACAGTT